>CM076851.1:123419766-123872367 GCA_039519185.1 Astragalus membranaceus
ATTGCTTGAGGACAAGCAAAAATCAAAGTTTGGGGTTGTGATGACTCATCGTCACATGTATATTTTTGTTCAGTTTACAACCAAAATGTCGGTGATTTTATGTTTGATTCAGCCAATCGTTAAGGGATTTGGCATAGTCTTAGTTTTTCGTAGTAGAAGTTGAATTGTAACAAAATGCATGGAAATCCTTCAATTTGATGTGGCGTTTACTAGCGAACCAGACACTTGCCTAGTGACGAAACGGAGAAAAGAATGAAGGAAAAAGATCAGACAGCTTTCGCACCAGCAGCCAGGAACGGTCGCGCCACAACCCACCTCTCAGCAGGAGGTCGCGACGCGACCAGCCACCATCGCCTCGCGATGCGTGGCCGAAGCTTAGGTTAAATACATCAGTTTTGCGTTTTTGAAGGTCTTTTTGGCTTGGGAGCGAATCTAGGGTTTGGAGCAGCAGCTGGGGGTGAATTTGGAGCCTTCCCAACACCTTGGGAACAAGGGTTTGAAGGTTCTAATGGAGTCATGTTTGTGTAATCTTCTTCTACTCTTGATTTCTACTCCTGAGATGTTTTGTAATTAGTTTCTTTAGATTAGGGAGAGATGACTCTCCCCAAAACTATCATATGAATTCTTTGCTATGATCAACTCAGTTTTTGTTTGATTTATCATTTGCCTATACCTCTATTCCTAATTCTTACAATTACACATGATAGTTGTATTGATTTAGGGTTTGTGATCACCATAGGGATATGGGTTTGCATGCTTGATTTGGGGTTATTTTGAGGCAATGGATTGTCCTTAACCTAAATTAGTGAATTAAATCTGGTAAACTGGATAATTACTTGAATTGATTGAAGGTCATATGATAGCATAAAGGAGAGGAGTCAATTCCTAATCGCTTTTATCTTGCTTTATTTTCTGAACGTTTTATTTCACTTTCACTCTAAAATCACTTTTATTTCAACTGTCACTTCTAAGAATTAGTAACTTGCCTATTAATAATAAATCTCAATCCCTGTGGATACGACCGGTTCTTACCGTTTTTACTATTACTTGCAACGTTTCGGTACACTTGCCGAAAATGTAACAAGTTTTTGGCGTCGTTGCCGGGGATTGTTGATTTCATTATTGACAAGGCAAATGAGTTAATTCTTAGTTGTTTTAATTTTCACTTTTGTGGTTACTATTTATTTTATTTTATTTTATTTTATTTTAGTTTTCTATTTAGATACTTAGTTATTGTGTTGGACTTGTTGACGGTTTGTTTAGTGTTTCAGTGAGTTGTTTATGCGGGGACAAAGTTCGCAAGAATTGTTGTTCGACCCCGAGATTGAAAGAACAGAAAAGGCAAACCGGAAGAAAGTAAAATTAGCAAGGCAACAAGCCCAAAGGATGGACCGGAGAAGCTGAGATCTCCACCTGAGCCAGATTGATAAATCCCCTCACTGTCAAGCTTAGGACGTTAAACAAGTGCTTCATGGGAGGCAACCCATGGTAGAAGTAGTTGCTATTGCATTTTGGCCGTATTACTGTTATGACTTTTACATTGATTATGATGCAGCACAACTTTGAACTCATTCTCTGTGGTGGTTGTTTAGCTCTAACTTGTTTTGCAGCTACCATGTGATTACTTCAAATCAGATTTTATCATCAGGTAGTGTCAGTGGCTAAGTCAAAGGTTGAGGAAGATCTACATCATTTGTTGGCAAGTTCTCGAGAGTTCCATCTTTTACAATCTCAGTCGTGAGGTTTGAGCCCAAACACCTATATCATTCATTGTGTGTATATTCCTTGCTTGCATTATTCTGCAGAACTTGAACTTGTGCTTAACTATCTTGCATGTGATTTACATACACACTGAGGCAATTCTTTTGGAACCCTCGAGCCTTTCAAGTCACCTAATAATTGTTTATCCTTTGTTAGCCCCTTTGAGCCCAATTGTTCATTTTTATATGTTTTTCTGCAAATCATATGCCTAGTTGTTTCTTAACTTGGAGTTAGGTAGACAAATGTATGCGAGTGAGAAAAATTCTAAGTTTGGGGTTGCTCATGGAATAGCAACATTCAAAGTTTGGGGTGGTATACAAGAGAAAGGATCATATAAAGAAAAGAAAAAGAAAATATAGATACTTATTCAATCACTAAAAAAAAATTGTTTATCCTTCTCTTGTGAAATGCTTATGGGAAATTGGTGAGTAAGTGAATTGTTTGAATCTGATGTACTGAAGGATCTATTGGTATGTGCAATATGTGAAAGCTGAATATCAAATTGCCACAGCCTGAATTGGGTGATTGCTTGAGGACAAGCAAAAATCAAAGTTTGGGGTTGTGATGACTCATCGTCACATGTATATTTTTGTTCAGTTTACAACCAAAATGTCGGTGATTTTATGTTTGATTCAGCCAATCGTTAAGGGATTTGGCATAGTCTTAGTTTTTCGTAGTAGAAGTTGAATTGTAACAAAATGCATGGAAATCCTTCAATTTGATGTGGCGTTTACTAGCGAACCAGACACTTGCCTAGTGACGAAACGGAGAAAAGAAGGAAGGAAAAAGATCAGACAGCTTTCGCACCAGCAGCCAGGAACGGTCGCGCCACAACCCACCTTTCAGCAGGAGGTCGCGAAGCGACCAGCCACCATCGCCTCGCGATGCGTGGCCGAAGCTTAGGTTAAATACATCAGTTTTGCGTTTTTGAAGGTCTTTTTGGCTTGGGAGCGAATCTAGGGTTTGGAGCAGCAGCTGGGGGTGAATTTAGGGCCTTCCCAACACCTTGGGAACTAGGGTTTGAAGGTTCTAATGGAGTCCTGTTTGTGTAATCTTCTTCTACTCTTGATTTCTACTCCTAAGATGTTTTGTAATTAGTTTCTTTAGATTAGGAAGAGATGACTCTCCCCAAAACTATCATATGAATTCTTTGCTATGATCAACTCAGTTTTTGTTTGATTTATCATTTGCCTATACCTCTATTCTTAATGCTTACAATTACACATGATAGTTGTATTGATTTAGGGTTTGTGATCACCATAGGGATATGGGTTTGCATGCTTGATTTGGGGTTTTAGGTCACATACTTGATGATCATAGGAATATGGGATTGGGTTTGTGAATTCTTTATTTCTCATGTTTAATGCTTTGCCTATTGTTGAATCACTTAAGGAATTAGGGTTTCACAATTAGGGAAACGGGGTTTTGAGGCAAGGGATTGTCCTTAACATAAATTAGTGAATTGAATCTGGTAAATTGGATAATTACTTGAGATTGATTGAAGGTCATATGATAGCATAGAGGAGAGGAGTCAATTCCTAATCGCTTTTATCTTGCTTTATTTTCTAAACGTTTTATTTGACTTTCACTCTAAAATCACTTTTATCTCAACTGTCACTTCTAAGAATTAGTAACTTGCCTATTAATAATAAATCTCAATCCCTGTGGATACGACCGGTTCTTACCGTTTTTACTATTACTTGCAACGTTTCGGTACACTTGCCGAAAATGTAACACTAGTGACACCATTTCTAAGCCATTTATAAAGGTATGTCTCACGAGTAAAGGCTATATCATTAAAACCTATCATTTCCAAAGCTGAAAGGATAGAGAACAATCTCTTCAACTTGGTGACGAATTAACCCCCACAAGCTTGCTTCCCTCCAAATCGCTTCAGAGTAGCTACAACCAACGAATATGTGCCATTCATTTTTGTCGCTTAAGTCGCACAACGGGAAAGTCGTCGAGCATGGTGCCTGATCTCTGTTGTGGAATATATATACGCAAGTATATGTAGCCGCAACAAGTAATACAGTAGAAATACTGGTCGAACCCACAGGGATTGTATTTAATTTACAATTGTCATAACTTAGCAAATCAGTGTGTAAAATAAAAACACTATTTGAGGGTAGTAAAATAAAGGTTTGGTTTGCTAGTAAATAAAAAGGAAACTATATGGTGATGACTTAGTTGGATTGCTTTTACTAAGTAATTTCTCTTCTGTGTTAGTGCTATAGCATTAGATGCTATAACATTGAATGTTGTAGCATATGTTGCGTGCCTTTCGGTCACTTTCACCAAGGTTTCGTGACAATATCCTATGTCTAGGCTTCAAGTAAGTTCACCTTTGTATATTAAAGACCCCACAGTATTCACTCTATGAACTAAGCCCTCCTATGTCTAGGTTTGGGCAAGGATTGTTCTAAGTGCCCTTAAAACAACCACTCACTCACATCAATCTTTGAGATCGAATCATGAACCATTTCTGAACCCATGAATGCACTTGTTCTAGTTAGCTAATCCCAAAACAAGTTTGAAAGCATTAAAACACAAAGATTGAAATGCATACATCATAATATTGATAAACTCCAATTTAGTGCATTTTTAGAGACACTTTTGAGTCATTTTTAGAGCTATTATTATTATCTAAATAAATAAGTGACTCAAACTGCTATTTATTTTGTAGGAAAAAAGATAAATAAAGAAGTTGTTTCAATGAGTTGTTTGAAGCAAAATGGGGGTGTCATTAGCAAAAGAAATCCCTTGGTTCAAAAGAAAAAAAAGGCCCATGTGCATATAGGAATTCAACTTGAATTACTAAAACCTAGGCTAAGAATATAAAAAGGAGGAGCCACGTACATACAGAGGGGAATCACGCACCAACAGCCGAAAACGAGGAAAACAGTAGCGCCGGCAACGCAAGGAGAGGAAAAAAAGAGTTTTTGGGTACCCGTTCTTGACACTGTGAGAGAGCTCTAGAGCAGAAAAAAGAGACTAAATTTTCAGGATCAGAAATTTCTCAATTCCGGGTTATTTTTATCTCTGTAATTTATGACTCCTAATTTTATTTTATTGTTCTCGAACACTATGGATAGCTAAATCCTCTTCTAGGTTCTTAGGTGGATCTTGCATGATTAGACACATTTTTATGTTCTAATTTCTGGTTTGAATTCCTGTTTTTATTTTAATTAATATTGTCCTATTATTTTTATCACATGATTAGGATTAGCTACCCTTTGCATGTTTATAATCAATTAGTTGATCAGCGACCGTACTGCAATTAGTTGGTGGACCTATAGGATAATTGGGGCTATAATTAGGGCATGACCAAACCATAATTTAGTCTTCCAATCATTCAACCTTTTTGCTCTTTATGCTTTTCCTGAATTTAAATTCTTGCATGACCAAACGAGGGTTAATTTAGGAAAAAGAATATTAATCGCGAATGACCAAACAGATTAATAGTTTTAGTAAAGGGATTGGTAATTAAGTAAAATGAGGGAATTCAGGTAGGATTAGACATAGGGGAATCGAAGCTTGCAAGTGAAACCGTGACCCTAGACCTCTCTCCATCGATTAAATCTAGTATTTTAATTCTTGTTATTTATTTCTTTTTATTTGTTTTCATTACAACTAAATCATTGGTTCGTCTAAACAATATATAATCTTGACTACTAGTTTGGTACTTGTTAATTAATCCCTGTGGATACGATAATCTTTTATACTACTTCTGTAACACCCCGGTTTTTCTAACATGTAGAAGCACCGAAATGTACAACTAGCGGAATAATCAGAGGACACAGTTCCTGCTTATAATTGGACCAACAAAATTTTTCCGAAATAAACATAAGATCGGAATAATAACACTTCATACAATAGAAGTCATTCGGCATACAACCGATCGGAGTACAGCATCCAAGTCCAATTCATAAAACAGAAACTGAAATAAGGTTTATACAACTTATACAACACAAGTTAGTACAACCCAGAGGTACAATAACAATAAAGGAAGACAGCTAGGTCTTCGGCGTCTCCAAGAGCATAGCACTACTCATGCACAATAGCCTTCCTCTTGCCCTGCTTAGCTGAAAAACAACAACATATGATTGGGTGAGATAACATTATCTCAGTGAGTCCTACCGTGCCCCCCTCACCGACACTCGGTTCAATTATCAAACCGTTAACAATCATATTGATAACGAACATGTTACAGCGAATCGTTGATCGTGAACCTTGCCACAAATCTCAACAAGTCGAGTCCAATCAAACAAGTCTTTATGTTTTATGAGGGACAGCCGGTTGTGAATAACCACGAAGACCGGAGAATTATATTTGTTGATTAGTGTAAACCAGTGGTGAAACCTCACTCATCCCGGCACACAATCATGTAATTAATTTAGTGTAAACCAGTGGTGAAACCTCACTCATCCCGGCACACTAATACCTTATTATTTAATTAATTTGTTTAGTATAATCCGATGGCGAAACCTCGCTCATACCGGAAACCCGTGAGTTGACCACGCCAAAACACATACAGGGCCTAGATAAGGGGTCATGACTACCCTCTCTAGTATACTACTTGTCAGGTCGTCACCCAACGAACGATATATACGACAATACATATCAACGATCACCAAAGGATCAAACATAAGCTTATGATACTTATTCCATTTCATTTCATAGTCCGTTTATGAAGAGTTCTATTAACTTCCAGAATTATAATCAATTCCAGGTCTTATATCCATATATAAGTTCAGCCCAACCATTACTCGGTGTGCTCACACGTAATCTAGGATTTTCGTTCTCGACCAAATAGGTTTCAAGACTCTTTTTCAAAAATATAGTTTAAACGGTTTGAAATTATGTTTTCAAAAGGTTGGTAGCTTTAAGATAGTTTGAAGAAGGGATTAGGAAAGGTTCGGGATCGAACGGAGCGTTGAAACGAGAAAAACAGAATTACGCATCAAAGGGTCACAGTGGCGCGCGGCGCGCAAACCACGCGTGACTGGCGCGCGACTAGACAGAAGCACAGCCCAGGATCACGCACGGCGCGCGACTCCCGCGTGAACGGCGCGCGAATGGACAGAACCCAAACTCAAGAGTGGCGCGCGGCGCGCGACCTGCGCGCGAATGGCGCGCGAGTGGACAGAACCACCAGTCTGATGCTCAACTCAAAATTTTCTCATTTTCGTTCTCCATTCACTCTCGGTTCGATTCCTAATCTCCGTTCCACCTGAAACCCAGAAGATTGGCAATATTCCAGAGTACATTTCGAATGCAAAAACATTGTCAAAATCGTTTCAATTCGCTTATGATTCTCAAAACCGTAAAATATCAATTTCTCCAAAACTCAGAATTTTGTTTTCAAACACCGTAAAGGATCGGTTTCCAGTAAAATTTCGGAATATAATAAGGTTCAAAACATTCCATTTATTCCCCTAATCGTGAGTAGAACTCACCGTGACGACGATTGTTCCGTAAGCTCTCTAACCGAAGCGTGAATTAACCGAACACGGACTATCGAGCAAGAACCGAAGGCACCAACAAAATCACCCACAACAGCTACTGAACTTCAGCAACTCACAACGACTGAAGCGCCAACCGAAGCGAGATTCCCAGCTGAACCATTTCCCAAATTCGAAATGCAAGATTTCAATACTTCTTGAGATGCAAAACAGCAACATGCAAATAATGGCAGATTCAGAATTTTGATTGTCTTAAACGATGAAGGTGAATTCGGAATTGAAGGAGAATGCTAGGGGTTACTTACATGCTTGCTGAAACAGGAATTCAAGAGCATGCACAAGGTTGGGGATTCAGAATTTGCTCATCTTCACCATTTGGGCTTTAACTGAAAATTTGGGACTGAGAGATAGAGAGGAAATCAGAGCTCGAAAATAGCACCAATGGATTGCAAATCGAAATTGGAGTGGACAAGGAGCAAGAACACTTACATGCAAGCTGAAACTCTTCCCTTCTTCTTCCTCCAAGTCGCGCCCCACCCCCTCTTCTCCTCTGGTTCAGAATTTGAGTTTTAGAAGGATGGAAAAATGACTTAAGTTGCTGGAAGGATTTCAGAATAGGGGTATTTATATGAAGGGTGTGAAATTCCTGAATTGCCCTTCAGCTTAAGAATGCCTAATTAAATTATGACCAAGCACAATTAATTAGAGAATGGGGGTTATTTTGAGGATTTCCTCGACTATAAATACCTGGGACACGAATAATTATTCCCACAAATAATCACTCGGTCTTAGATACTATAATACGAGCCTTTTTAAAATTAGGGGTGTTACAATCACCCCCACTTTTAAAAATTTTGTCCTCAAAATTGACGAGACATACCTTAAGCGAAAAGATATGGATAGCGAGTCCGCATGTCCTCTTCCAATTCCCAGGTAGCCTCCTCGGCTGAAAAGCCCTCCCATACTACCTTGATAATCGGAATAGTCCTTGAACGCAAAGTCTTCATACCACGCTCCATGATATAACTTGGAGAAGGTTGAAAGGATAAATCCGGTCGAAGGTCAATTGTATCAACACTCAGCGGTTGAAGGGGATCAGGAATGTACTTTCTCAACTGAGATACATGAAAGACATCATGAAGATTGGATAAGGCAGGAGATAAAGCAAGACGATACGCAAGTGGCCCAATACGCTCGATAATTTGGAAAGGTCCAACGTATCGAGGACTGAGTTTCTTCGCTCGCAAGGCTCTACTCGTGCCTATAGTTGGAGAAACTTTCAGAAATACATGATCACTAATCTCAAACTCCAACGGTCTCCTTCGGTTGTCGGCGTAGCTCTTTTGTCTACTCTGTGCGACCTTCATCCTTTCTCGAATTAAGTTGACCCTTTCCGTAGTCTCTCGGACCATGTCCGGCCCCAAAAACTTGTTCTCACCGATATCATACCAACATAGTGGGGTCCTGCACTTCCTCCCATAAAGTGCCTCGAACGGTGCCATACCGATGCTTGAGTGGTAACTGTTGTTGTAAGCGAATTCAATCAATGGAAGATGGTCTTCCCACTTCTTACCGTTATCCAGTATACATGCCCGTAACATATCTTCTAGAGTCTGAATGGTCCTCCCTGTCTGACCATCTGTCTGAGGATGATAAGCCGTGCTAAGAAGTACTCTCGTTCCCATAGCTTCATTCAGCGCTCTCCAAAACCTAGACGTAAACTTAGGATCTCTGTCTGATACTATAGTAGTAGGAACTCCATGCAGTCTGACGATGTTCTTCATATATTCCTCGGCCAACCTTGACACTTTGAACTTCGAACGAACAGGGATAAAGTGAGCAGATTTTGTTAATCGGTCCACTACTACCCAAATAGAATCGTTGCCGGCCTGCGACCTCGGCAAACCCATAACAAAATCCATAGAGATATCTTCCCATTTCCAAACAGGAATATCCAACGGTTGTAACTGACCACCTGGCCTTCGGTGTTCCGCCTTAACCTTCTGACAGGTTAAGCACCGAGAAACAAATTCAGCAACTTCGGCCTTTATCCCAGGCCACCAATACAGCGTCTTCAAATCTCGGTACATCTTGGTAGATCCAGGATGTACAGAATACCTACTTCTGTGAGCTTCTTCCAAAACTTGACCTTTGACTTCCAGGTCATTCGGTATACAAATTCTGCCTTTAAAGCATAAGACACCATCACTATCTTCAATGAAATCCGGTGACCCTCTTAGAGATTGTAACTTTACATCCGCTTCTTGGGCCACACGGATTTGCTCCCGCAACATACTAGTCACCTGAATATGTCGCAACACCAGTCGGTCCTTCTTCCTTGCTACCTTGAGGTTCATGTCTCTGAAAGATTCTAGCAGGGCCATTTCATGCACCATTAGTCTTGCCGTGTGAATCGTTTTTCGGCTCAGAGCATCAGCTACCACATTTGCCTTCCCAGGGTGATACTTCAACTCGAAGTCATAATCCTTTAAAAACTCGGTCCACCTTCTTTGTCTATTATTCAACTCCTTTTGATCAAACAAATACTTCAAGCTTTTGTGATCACTAAAGACTTCGAAACGAGAACCGTAGAGGTAATGTCTCCAAATCTTTAGTGCAAACACAATTGCTGCAAGTTCCAAATCGTGAGTCGGGTAATTCCGCTCATGCGTCTTCAATTGCCTAGATGCATAGGCTACCACATGCTGATTCTGCATAAGGACGCATCCTAAACCCTTCCCTGAGGCATCACTGTAAATCTGAAATCCCAATGACGGATCCGGGAGAATTAGGATCGGAGCAGAAGTCAACTTCTCCTTTAATTCAAGAAAACACTCTTCACAATCAGCATCCCAAGTAAACGGTTGGTTCTTGCGAGTCAATCGAGTAAGTGGAAGAACCAATTGTGAAAAGCCTTCGATAAACCTTCTGTAATATCCGGCCAAACCCAAAAAGCTTCTTATCTCAGTCACTGATGTCGGTCGCTCCCAATTCAACACCGCTTCCACTTTACTAGGATCTACTGCAACTCCTTCCTCAGAAATCACATGACCCAAAAACTTAACTTCCGACATCCAAAAGTCACACTTGGACGGCTTGGCATAGAGCTGCTTCTCTCGGAGTACTCCTAGGACAAAGCGGAGATGCTGGGCATGCTCCTCAATTGACTTGGAGTAAACCAAGATATCATCAATGAACACAACCACAAATTGATCTAAGTGGGAATGGAATACTCTGTTCATGTAATCCATGAACACGGCAGGAGCGTTAGTCAATCCGAAGGGCATCACCACAAACTCGTAGTGTCCGTACCTCGTACGAAAAGCGGTCTTCGGAATGTCTAAGGCTCTTACTCTGATCTGATGGTATCCTGACCTTAGATCAATTTTGGAGAAGACTTTAGCACCTCTGAGCTGGTCAAGCAAGTCATCTATCCTTGGCAATGGATACTTGTTCTTGATAGTTATCTTGTTAAGCTGACGATAGTCGATGCATAACCTCATGCTTCCATCTTTCTTCTTCACCAATAACACCGGAGCACCCCACGGAGAAGCGCTCGGCCTTATAAACTGTTTAGTGATTAATTCCTCCAGCTGTGACTTTAACTCCTTTAATTCAAGAGGCGACATTCGATAAGGAGCTATAGATACTGGCCCCGCACCCGGCGCCAAATCTATAGAGAATTCGATTTCTCGCTCAGGAGGCAAGGAGGAAACCTCCTCGGGAAAGACATCAAGGAAATCATTGACAACCGGAACCGTCGATAAATCTAAACCGGTTTCAGTTGAGGCAGATAAGATAATGACAAAAGCTTCCGCACCTTGATATATGGATTCGCTAGCAGACATGAAGGAAATAACAGCATCTTCAGAAGAAAACCCAATGGAACGGCTGTAGCAGTCGATGGTCACATGATTGTTGACCATCCAATTCATTCCTAAAATAACTTCCATTTTCCTCATAGGCAAGCATATGAAGTCAACGGTGAATTCACGCCTCCCGATAACCAAAACACAATTTCTACACATAGATTGGGTTCGTACACGACCCATGGCAGCAGTGAGGATAGAGATCGGTTCGGATATGGGTGAAACAACCAATCCTACCCGATTAGCACAAGCTTCGGAGATAAAACAATGGGTGGCACCAGAGTCATATAGTATATCAACAGACTGATTAAGAATAAAACCTGTACCCTTTATGAGATTATCTGATGGTTTGACGGTATCCCCATCCAATGTGTTGACCCGATGTTGCCTAGGGGCATCTGGGGTCTCAGAGTAAGCTTTCCTTGCTGGACAGTTGTTGGCATAGTGACCCACCTCCTTGCACACGTAGCACTGATTTGGCTTTGTCTCTGATTGACACTTCCCCGAATGATACCTGTGGCACGTCCCACACTTATGTCTCCCAACAGCATTGCTTGATTGGGCTTGCTTCCCCTTGTTACCATTTCCCTTATACCTAGGGTTTGCAGAAGGTGATTCATTACTCCTTTTCTTTTCATTCCAAAAACCTCTCCTCTCAGCATACATTTTCTTGAGATCACTTTCCGCTGCGTGTGCTTGTTCGACAAGAGCAGGATATGAGGTCATGGCATATGAACTGAGACCTTGATTCACATCCCCCCTTAGACCTTGTTTGAACATCACTCTCTTCCATTTGTCATCCGGAGCATGAGTACCCAATTCATAGAACTGTGACAATCTTTCAAACTTAGCGGCATATTGACCTACAGTCATTTCCCCTTGCTTTAGGCTGACAAATTCCATCTGCTTAGCCAACCTTTCAGATTCCGGAAAATAGTGACCCAAAAACATTTCCTTGAAGTTCGTCCACTGAAGCGGTGTCCCTTGAAGTTGCATCATTCTACGTGCATTTGTCCACCATGTGTGGGCATCCTCGTCTAGAGCATTGGCAGCACACAGTACCTTCTCTTCCTCATTACATTGTAGAGTTACAAAGATCCTCTCCATTGCATCAACCCAGAAGTGAGCTTTCATAACATCGGGTCCTCCCTTGAAGATCGGAGGTTTCATCTTTAAGAACTTAAAGTATGCCCTATGCGGGTCATCCTGAGGCATAGGAGCTTGCTCATTCTGTGGTTGAGGTTGAGCTTGTTGTTGTTGCAGAAGTATCATGTCATTCATCATCTTTTGCTGATTTTCAATGACGTTCCGCATCCATTCGTGCTGAGGATCTTCTGGGGCAGCATTCCTTCGATTTCCTCCAGCCATGATTCTGCAAAGTATGCACAAAGTGTTTTAGTTGATCAGGCTAAACTCTAATAGCATACTAGGAAAAATCAGACTTAGAAGACTCAAAGAACTCTTAATGGCTAAGTCCGACTAGGTCGAACCGCTCTGATACCAAATGTAACACCCCGGTTTTTCTAACATGTAGAAGCACCGAAATGTACAACTAGCGGAATAATCAGAGGACACAGTTCCTGCTTATAATTGGACCAACAAAATTTTTCCGAAATAAACATAAGATCGGAATAATAACACTTCATACAATAGAAGTCATTCGGCATACAACCGATCGGAGTACAGCATCCAAGTCCAATTCATAAAACAGAAACTGAAATAAGGTTTATACAACTTATACAACACAAGTTAGTACAACCCAGAGGTACAATAACAATAAAGGAAGACAGCTAGGTCTTCGGCGTCTCCAAGAGCATAGCACTACTCATGCACAATAGCCTTCCTCTTGCCCTGCTTAGCTGAAAAACAACAACATATGATTGGGTGAGATAACATTATCTCAGTGAGTCCTACCGTGCCCCCCTCACCGACACTCGGTTCAATTATCAAACCGTTAACAATCATATTGATAACGAACATGTTACAGCGAATCGTTGATCGTGAACCTTGCCACAAATCTCAACAAGTCGAGTCCAATCAAACAAGTCTTTATGTTTTATGAGGGACAGCCGGTTGTGAATAACCACGAAGACCGGAGAATTATATTTGTTGATTAGTGTAAACCAGTGGTGAAACCTCACTCATCCCGGCACACAATCATGTAATTAATTTAGTGTAAACCAGTGGTGAAACCTCACTCATTCCGGCACACTAATACCTTATTATTTAATTAATTTGTTTAGTATAATCCGATGGCGAAACCTCGCTCATACCGGAAACCCGTGAGTTGACCACGCCAAAACACATACAGGGCCTAGATAAGGGGTCATGACTACCCTCTCTAGTATACTACTTGTCAGGTCGTCACCCAACGAACGATATATACGACAATACATATCAACGATCACCAAAGGATCAAACATAAGCTTATGATACTTATTCCATTTCATTTCATAGTCCGTTTATGAAGAGTTCTATTAACTTCCAGAATTATAATCAATTCCAGGTCTTATATCCATATATAAGTTCAGCCCAACCATTACTCGGTGTGCTCACACGTAATCTAGGATTTTCGTTCTCGACCAAATAGGTTTCAAGACTCTTTTTCAAAAATATAGTTTAAACGGTTTGAAATTATGTTTTCAAAAGGTTGGTAGCTTTAAGATAGTTTGAAGAAGGGATTAGGAAAGGTTCGGGATCGAACGGAGCGTTGAAACGAGAAAAACAGAATTACGCATCAAAGGGTCACAGTGGCGCGCGGCGCGCAAACCACGCGTGACTGGCGCGCGACTAGACAGAAGCACAGCCCAGGATCACGCACGGCGCGCGACTCCCGCGTGAACGGCGCGCGAATGGACAGAACCCAAACTCAAGAGTGGCGCGCGGCGCGCGACCTGCGCGCGAATGGCGCGCGAGTGGACAGAACCACCAGTCTGATGCTCAACTCAAAATTTTCTCATTTTCGTTCTCCATTCACTCTCGGTTCGATTCCTAATCTCCGTTCCACCTGAAACCCAGAAGATTGGCAATATTCCAGAGTACATTTCGAATGCAAAAACATTGTCAAAATCGTTTCAATTCGCTTATGATTCTCAAAACCGTAAAATATCAATTTCTCCAAAACTCAGAATTTTGTTTTCAAACACCGTAAAGGATCGGTTTCCAGTAAAATTTCGGAATATAATAAGGTTCAAAACATTCCATTTATTCCCCTAATCGTGAGTAGAACTCACCGTGACGACGATTGTTCCGTAAGCTCTCTAACCGAAGCGTGAATTAACCGAACACGGACTATCGAGCAAGAACCGAAGGCACCAACAAAATCACCCACAACAGCTACTGAACTTCAGCAACTCACAACGACTGAAGCGCCAACCGAAGCGAGATTCCCAGCTGAACCATTTCCCAAATTCGAAATGCAAGATTTCAATACTTCTTGAGATGCAAAACAGCAACATGCAAATAATGGCAGATTCAGAATTTTGATTGTCTTAAACGATGAAGGTGAATTCGGAATTGAAGGAGAATGCTAGGGGTTACTTACATGCTTGCTGAAACAGGAATTCAAGAGCATGCACAAGGTTGGGGATTCAGAATTTGCTCATCTTCACCATTTGGGCTTTAACTGAAAATTTGGGACTGAGAGATAGAGAGGAAATCAGAGCTCGAAAATAGCACCAATGGATTGCAAATCGAAATTGGAGTGGACAAGGAGCAAGAACACTTACATGCAAGCTGAAACTCTTCCCTTCTTCTTCCTCCAAGTCGCGCCCCACCCCCTCTTCTCCTCTGGTTCAGAATTTGAGTTTTAGAAGGATGGAAAAATGACTTAAGTTGCTGGAAGGATTTCAGAATAGGGGTATTTATATGAAGGGTGTGAAATTCCTGAATTGCCCTTCAGCTTAAGAATGCCTAATTAAATTATGACCAAGCACAATTAATTAGAGAATGGGGGTTATTTTGAGGATTTCCTCGACTATAAATACCTGGGACACGAATAATTATTCCCACAAATAATCACTCGGTCTTAGATACTATAATACGAGCCTTTTTAAAATTAGGGGTGTTACAACTTCTGCGAAAGAGTACACTTGCTCTAAGTGTGTTTTTAACGCAACAAGTTTTTGGCGCCGTTGCCGGGGATTAATTTAGCAATATTAAACGAAAGAGATTTTTATTGCTTTAGACAATTTTTTGCTTTAATTTTAAATTTTTTTTTCTTTATCTTATCAAAAATATATATATAAAAAAAAGAAGTTACTAATACTCCCCCAAGAGACCACTGCAATTTACCTTGTTTTGCAGAGAAAAGTCTAAATCATGGTTAAAACTCTTGGAGACTACATTAGAGAGGCAGAGGCACAAAGAAATTTAGAGAAGTCATATTGGTATATGTCTCAATGCCAGATTCAAATTTCTCCTCCTCCTTATGAACCTTATTCAGACTATTGGGATGACTATGAGCCACCTCCTTATTCCTCCCACTGGGATAATTATGAGTCACTACAAGTGCAAGGGCAAGAGGAGGAAAAGTCGGATGTCGATGAGGTCTTGGCCAAATTTATGCAGCAGACAAATGAAAATTTTGAGAGCTTGGAAGGTCAAATTAGAGCCATGAACAACGAATTTGGAAGCCTGAAGGGTCAAATCTCATCTCTCATTGCTTTGTTATCTCAAGAGGCCCAAGAAACTCTTTCACAAACTAAGTCTACCCAAAATAAAGAAGCTGAGCAATACAAAAAGTATTCCTACGAGAGATGAAGGTGTCTCCATGGAATATAATCGGGAGGAAGAAGCACTCAAGAAAGATGAGGAGACTCTTACTGAAGAGAGTCAAATCAAAATAGTAGCTCCTACTGAAGGGAGTTATATTGAAACAAAAGATCCTATTAATGAGAGCGGTTGTGAGGAGAATGAGAAAGATCCATTGGTTCTTGATCTGAAGAAAGAGAAGAAAGCCCAAATTTTTGGGCAAATTGTTTTAACCATTGGTGATGTTGTGATTGAGGTTCACCGGGGAAAGCTAACGTTAAGGAGTGGTAAAGAAGATGATGTTATAAAAGCTTTAAACTCTAGTGAAAATTTCTCTCTTTTTACTTCTCCTTATTTTGATGAGTATGTTGTTGAAACTAACAAATTTGGTGAATTAAAGATGCAGGACCCTTTGGAAAAAAATCTTATTTTGCAGGATCCTAGCATAGTGGTGGATGGAAATAAAATAAAAATTTCACCATCCTTTGAAGTTCATCCACCACGTGGAAAAAGAAAGATTAATGTGAACCACATTATTAGAAAGCTAAGAAGGTGTACTGCATTAGATGTTAAATTTGCTCTTGGAGAGCCCCCTGATTAAGCACCAACTATCGTCAGGCTCATGACGTTAAACAAGCGCTTCGCAGGAGGCAACCTGTGTTTTACTTTCAGTTATTTTTACTTTTAATTTGTTTTGTTTCGTTTTTAGGAATCAGCTCGGACTACAAGCTCTCTCAGGGAAGTCACTCTTACACGCTCATTTATTTATTTTTGTGCCAATTTGATATTTTGCATTGAGGACCATGCTTTATGCTAGTGTGGGGGAGGAGAGTTTAACTTTGTCAATTCATCTTTATTAATGCATATACCCACTACATATGTTGATAGCATTTTTTCTGGCTAGTTTTGGACATAAAAATTGAAAAAAGAGATTTTGCCTTTAGGGGATCCCATAATTAATTTACTTGACAGACTTGTGCTTAATTGTAACTGTGGGGTTGTCCTTAGGAAGCTGATAATTAGCATTTGTCCCTGTTGAGTACTTTTTGTGAACTAGCTTCTAAAGGTGAGATTTGAGCCTTCATAAGGGGATTAATACTAAATCATAAATTTTTACCCCTTTTCTTTCTATGAGTGTGTTTCCCAATTTGCTACATTCTAGAATTTGTCTTTTGACCATTTCAAGGCGAAAATTGATTTGCATCATGTAAAAAGATTTGGGTAATTTAGGTATTTTTCTGGCCTCAGAGTTGGTTGTTGAATGTATCCCTTAGTTGCCCCCTTTGAGCTTAATTGTTATATTTTTTTCTTTGGTACCCTGATATAATTTTTCTCTTTTTTGTTTGTGGTAACCATTTGGAATTAAATGTGGAGCAACTATTGAAAATTACAATTTCGTCCTATATTTTTAGTTGTCTATATTGTTAGGACTGAAACTTTGTCCTATTCTTTAGTTATCTATCTTGTCAGGATAAAAAAAAAGAGTGAATCATGTACTTACCTTTTCCTCCAAAACAAATGAAAAAAAAAATAGGAAGAAAATTTGAAAAAAAAAGAAAGCAACAAGGAGGAAAAGGCACATCAAAATAATGAAAGAGCCAAAGGGCAAATCCAAAAAAAAATGAAAGGGCCTACTCAAGAAAAAAGGCAAATCAAAAAGAGTCTACTCAATAGAAAAAGTGAAGAAGGAAATGGAATTAATTTGGAGTTTGGGCAAAAATTGTAAAATAGATAGGAGCTCCATATTTGATTTCAAATGTTACTATTCATTTTTTGTTTTTAGCCCTTTGATTATCCCTTCTTTCTTATTTCCTACCCTACATGAATTCACCCTGGCCCCATTACAACCCTTAACACCCAATCTTTTGCATGCATGTGAACTATTTAGTGGAGATTTGGTCAAATTACAAGCTTATGGTAATGTGCATTTTGTGGAAACTTGAATGTATATTTCCCTAGTCCCTAAACACTTAGAGAGATTGTGAGCGAGTGCCTTTGTTCACAAAAATGTATTCTTCAGGGACATGAGCCTCTAATTGGGCAACCTTTTGACACCTCATATGTGCTATATTGTCTATTGTCTGTCATTGTACTTCAAATTTTGGGTTCCTTATTTGGCTGTCTCTATTACTTATTTCAAAAATTTGAGCCAGAAAATTTGCTTGAAGACAAGCAAAGGTTAAGTGTGGGGGAGTTGATAAACTCCAATTTAGTGCATTTTTAGAGACACTTTTGAGTCATTTTTAGAGCTATTATTATTATCTAAATAAATAAGTGACTCAAACTGCTATTTATTTTGTAGGAAAAAAGATAAATAAAGAAGTTGTTTCAATGAGTTGTTTGAAGCAAAATGGGGGTGTCATTAGCAAAAGAAATCCCTTGGTTCAAAAGAAAAAAAAAAGGCCCATGGAATTCAACTTGAATTACTAAAACCTAGGCTAAGAATATAAAAAGGAGGACCCGCGTACATACAGAGGGGAATCACGCACCAACAGCCGAAAACGAGGAAAACAGTAGCGCCGGCAACGCAAGGAGAGGAAAAAAAGAGTTTTTGGGTACCCGTTCTTGACACTGTGAGAGAGCTCTAGAGCAGAAAAAAGATACTAAATTTTCAGGATCAGAAATTTCTCAATTCCGGGTTATTTTTATCTCTGTAATTTATGACTCCTAATTTTATTTTATTGTTCTCGAACACTATGGATAGCTAAATCCTCTTCTAGGGTCTTAGGTGGATCTTGCATTATTAGAGACATTTTTATGTTCTATTTTCTGGTTTGAATTCCTGTTTTTATTTTAATTAATATTGTCCTATTATTTTTATCACATGATTAGGATTAGCTACCATTTGCATGTTTATAATCAATTAGTTGATCAGCGACCGTACTGCAATTAGTTGGTGGACCTATAGGATAATTGGGGCTATAATTAGGGCATGACCAAACCATAATTTAGTCTTCCAATCATTCAACATTTTTGCTCTTTATGCTTTTCCTGAATTTAAATTCTTGCATGACCAAACGAGGGTTAATTTAGGAAAAATAATATTAATCGCGAATGACCAAACAGATTAATAGTTTTAGTAAAGGGATTGGTAATTAAGTAAAATGAGGGAATTCAGGTAGGATTAGACATAGGGGGAATCGAAGCTTGCAAGTGAAACCGTGACCCTAGACCTCTCTCCATCGATTAAATCTAGTATTTTAATTCTTGTTATTTATTTCTTTTTATTTGTTTTCATTACAACTAAATCATTGGTTCGTCTAAACAATATATAATCTTGACTACTAGTTTGGTACTTGTTAATTAATCCATGTGGATACGATAATCTTTTATACTACTTCTGCGAAAGAGTACACTTGCTCTAAGTGTGTTTTTAACGCAACAAATATTATATTACTAACAGAGATAAAGAGTTATTACAAAGCTTAAGCAAACCAACTACAAGATGTTTAGCTCATGTTTAGCAATATTAACAACTTACAAATAATGGAGTTCATGTCACCAAAACAGAATGTAGAAGAAGAATGCGCAAAAGATACACTCCTCCAACTCCTACGCATGAACTGGTGTGCTGACAGTGCTATAGCATGAACCGAACACGGTCTTCTAGTGGATTTCTATGGTGGATCTTCAATGGAACTAAGAGGACAGCTTATCACTGTATTTTTCCTCTAGAACCAGAGAAGTTTAAGTGCTGGAAGTCCATTGTATGACAGCCTTTAGAGTGTGGAGTCTAGGCTTGCTTTTATAGTTGAGTTTTCCCTTTTTTCTTGCAAGTGGATGAAGCAAGTGGGTCTTCTTTTCACCAACTAAAGGTATATTGTCCCCCCATGGTAGACAAGTGGTGAAGTGCAAGTGGTAGGAGGGTGGCTGCATCAGCATGGATTGTGGCAATAGGGAGGCGCTGACTGGACAGGTTAGGATTCACTGCAGATTTGCTTTCTGCTGCTGTCTTCAAGTGGGTCCCAGCTCTGCTGCGCACAGTGATGCTATAGCATCTGATGCTATAGCAGCTGATACTAGAGCACTTAGACAGAAAACATTAGAAATTTCACAAGGGCACCATTTGTGCCAAATATATTCCAATTCAGTTCTTGATTCCCTTTTCCCTAATTAAACACAAATATTTACATAATTCCTAGCCTAAGCATGCAAATTCACAATGATTTACGGATAGAAATGCATAAATAACTCTTCAAATGGAGAGTTCTCACACCCCCAAACTTAAACCATTGCTTGTCCCTAAGCAATGACAAAAAGACAAGTAAATCTAACTAAACAATCATGCCAAGATACTTCATCTATAAAACGACACAACATGATCAAGTCAGTTCTTCCCTAAGTTATAAATTTTCAAAACATGCTCTTGATTTGGGCTAAGTTTTCAGATTCACTCACATAAGCCATTGTTTTTCACAACATCCAGAGTTATTATTGTCCATAGTGAGTGTGTGACCTCCAAGCATAGTCTAATTCCCAGCCAGGTTCAAAATTTCACTTAGCCTAGGAGAGAATGGCCTTCTTTTGAGTGTGCCAAGAAGAGTTCAAAAGAGAGAGTAGACTAACAATTCCACATAAGACTTGAGGGGCTTCAAAGCACAACAAATGGCTTGATTTAGGCTTTTCAGACAATGGCCAGTGTACTAAACTCAGAGAAATGAATGGTATTGGTGCTACAGCATGAGGTGCTATAGCACTTGATGCTATGAGTGCAGATTTCTGCTTATGTTTGATGACTTTGTGCTATAGCATTCCTTGCTGGACTCTAGTATATATATATTTATTTTTTTGAGCTTTTAGGCACAGTCTCAGCTTTTTTTGGTGAGGAGATGTTATAGCATTACATTGATTTACATTTGATGTTACAATTTCTGGCACAGCTGAATTGTACTGACCTTCCTAAGTCTTCATACCTAGCCTTAATATAACCGATGCACCCCCAAACTTAGCTTCTAATGTTACTCTCAATTTTTATTGAAAACTTGACACACTCTTGGTTAGCCATCACTAACTTCAGCATTAGATCATTCCTAGTTGACTAAGTTCTTCCTAAGCTTAGAGTTTGTGTGGGAGCAGCAATAAAACAGATTGTCATTCAAACAAAGCTACTTTTCACATTCACACTATTGCTAAATTTTTCACCCATTCAAGATGCAAGTTCTTTTGAGTTTGGGGGAATTACTGACTTTGATACCAAAACAACTACACACTTTTTTTTACAATTTTTCACAAAAAGTTCAAAACAACTAAAGTTCCTCCCCCCTACATAAGACCGGGCAGTGCCCTCACTGCCTTCAAAAAAAATGTTTCAGGTATGATTCAGGGAGAGGTTTTGAATGATTCATAGTAAGATAAATAACTTGGCATGATTCAGACTTAGAGTTAAAACTAACACAGCTGTTGGGTGCAGGACAGGTGCTATAGCACCCAACAGGTTTATTTGAAAGCAATAAAATTAAAAACAACGAAGGGAATAAGAGTTATTTTCTTGCTACCCCAGTTTTAAGCCTGCTACTGATCCTGCTTGGCTTCTGGGCTGGTTTCTTTTCTGTCTTTTGCTTCTTCTTCTTCGGTTCTTGGGGTGCTTCATCTTTAGCAGTTGATGTTGTAGCACTGGATGCTACAGCAGCAGCTTTTTCCTTCTCTGCTTTTTCTGATGAGATTACACAGATGCACGACTGATGCTATAACATCTCATGCTATCACACCAAGTGCTATAACCACTTCAGCAGCTCAACTCCAAATTTCCTGCACAAACAAAAAGACTTAAAAATAACAAAAAGGTTAGTTACAAAAATTGTGGGTTGCCTCCCAGAAGCGCTTGGTTTAAGAGTCATCAGCCCGACTAAGTCTTACGGTAGGTATATCTCTTGGTGAATCAAATTTTGAAAAACAGCTTCTTTCATTGAATCTTTGGCCAATGGAGGCTCTGGTGGAGTAGGAGGGATCCAATCATCTGTTTTGGCCACAACAGAATCAAGTTCCTTCACGGCAGAATCAGGGACCCTTGACCTCTTTTTGGCAACCATTTTTGTTCTTACAGCTTTCTTTGGTGCTGCAGCAAATGCTGCAGCACTGCCTTCTGATACTGATGCTATAGCATCACCTGTCACAGCATTCACTTTCTGCACTTCAGTTTTTCTTAGTGGTTGCTCTGTGGCAGGTTGAGTTTTCGGTGGATTTTTCTTTTATGAAGCTGAGATGATTTTTGTTTTGGTGGGAGAAGTTGCTTGGATGATTGTGAGAAGTGGACTTTTGTGATGTAGAAGGTGTTTTAAGTGGTGAAAATGTGGTGGAAAGGTTTTGGGTGGGTGGATGAAAAATGGGGGATTCTTCCTTACTTCCCTATTCTTCTTGCTCACTACACTCTCCTTCATTTTTTTTTCTTCTCATCATCACCTTTTTGACTATTTGGACCACATGCTCAACACCTCAACCATGAGTGCTGTTGCACATGAGTGCTGTAGCACATGGTGCTACAGCATCAGAATTCTGCAAAATTGACAGCACATACATACCACAAGACCTCTTATTCATACCTGCAAAATTAAGAACAAAAACACACAGAAAACACAATTAGTCCTAAAACTCTAGGTTGCCTCCCAGTAGCGCTTAATTTATAGTCTTTAGCTAGACTTGATATTCAAAACCCAAGTTAGAGTGGATAATAGGACAAGAAGAAAATATCATCCTTCCGCTTTCTCCTTTTTGTTAGAAATCCCATGAATTTGGCATAGGAAAGCAAGTGTTCCCATACCCAAATCAATAAGCATTTGGGATAGGAGTTCCCCCTCTCTTGAAAAAATTGATGCTCATTTTGCGAATGACTCTTTTTTTCAATTATCAAGAGTTGACTCTCAATTGTCACATACCTCAACCTTGGCTTTTCTTCCTTGTCACCACTATTTTTGAAATTTTCTTGTTCTACAACTACACAATTTTTTTGATTTTCTTCCACTATTTCCAAATGACCACATTCAAGTTCACACTCTACACTCTCTTTTTCTTCCTCTTGCTCAACCACCTCTTCAATACAACTTTCTTTTTTTATATGCTCCATAATTGTCATAAGGTGAGCCTCTATATTCTTACATGACACTTGAAAGTTGTCACTAGCCACTTTTATATCCTCAAGAGATTGAGCTAAAAATTCGTGGAAGTTGGAGATGGTCTCTTGGAATCCTTCGGTTTGAGCTTGACAACTTGGTTCTTGCTCACACACAAAGTTTCCCATGCCACAATCCATATTTGGGGTTATCATGGGCATGAAATTTGTCTCATAACAGCCCCTTTCAAAGTTGTCACGCTCCACCTTCAAAAATTCAATGGATTGAGCTTAGAGTTCTTTTAAGCTAGAGTTGTCCTCATGTAATCTTTCAGTTTGAGCTTGAGAAGATGGATTTGTCTCATAACAGCCCCTTTCATGTTCATTCCCATGGGAATCATAATTGAAATATTGTTGTTGAGCATTCAAGTCTTGCATATAGTAAAAACTCCAATGGTCCATGGCATAAAGTGAGATTTTTTTTTCACAATTCACTAAACACAAATAGTGACACTAAAAACAACAAAGAGAACATATTACAAACACAAAGTACAATACAAATTAGAGAGAAAAAAATTTGTTGAAACACAGAACACACTAAACAACAGAATCTAAACTAACTAAACTTACCAACTAAACAATAGAAATTAACTATCGCAGGATCAAGTTGAAATTCTGGTGAATTGAGCCTGTGCATATGCTATAGCATCCTGTGCTGTAGCATCAGAAACAAACATCAGAGTAAAAGCGACACTAATATGCTAAGAATTTCAACAGTAAAATTAATTTCAATCCCCAGCAACGGCGCCAAAAACTTGTTGTCATACAAGATGTTTAGCTCATGTTTAGCAATATCAACAACTTACAAATAATGGAGTTCATGTCACCAAAACAAAAAGTAGAAGAAGAATGCGCAAAAGATACACTCCTCCAACTCCTACGCATGAACTGGTGTGCTGACAGTGCTATAGCATGAACCGAACACGATCTTCTAGTGGATTTCTATGGTGGATCTTCAATGGAACTAAGAGGACAACTTATCACTGTATTTTTCCTCTAGAACCAGAGAAGTTTAAGTGTTGGAAGTCGATTGTATGACAGCCTTTGGAGTGTGGAGTCTAGGCTTTCTTTTATAGTTGAGTTTTCCCTCCTTTCTTGCAAGTGGATGAAGCAAGTGGATGAAGCAAGTGGGTCTTCTTTTCACCAACTAAAGGTATGTTGTCCCCCCATGGTAGACAAGTGGTGAAGTGCAAGTGGTAGGAGGGTGGCTGCATCAGCATGGATTGTGGCAATAGGGAGGCGCTGACTGGACAGGTTAGGATTCACTGCAGATCTGCTTTCTGCTGCTGTCTTCAAGTGGGTCCCAGCTCTGCTGCGCACAGTGATGCTATAGCATCTGATGCTATAGCAGCTGATACTATAGCACTTAGACAGAAAACATTAGAAATTTTACAAGGGAACCATTTGTGACAAATATATTCCAATTCAGTTCTTGATTCCCTTTTCCCTAATTAAACACAAATATTTACATAATTCCTAGCCTAAGCATGCAAATTCACAATGATATACGAATAGAAATGCATAAATAACTCTACAAATGGAGAGTTATCAATCTCCAAAGCAATATTTTGAATTGTCAATAAGATCATTCATTGCCCCATAATAAGCAGATTTGATTGAATAGATGCCATTTCTACTATGATCCCAAACGAGTTCATCATCGCCATGAGTAGTAAGAAGCGCCATATTCAGAACCCTTTTTGCTTCCTTTCGTTGAAAAGAGATCCCACCAAATCCTGATTCCAAACCCTCTCCACTAGATTGAGTAAATTAGAAATAGTCCACTCCTCAGTGCCTGGAACCACCAGTGAACAAATATTTGCACTCCCTCCCCCCTTTAAGCCACGGATCCTGCCATATATTAATACCCGAACCACTACCAAGTTTCCACCCAAAGAAACCAATACTTGTGAAGTGTGGATACTACGCCAAACATAATTGGGATTATGGCCCAAGCGGGGCCCCAAGAAGTCCCCCCCCCCCCCCCCCCCCGAAGAAAATATTTAGCTTTGAAGACACGTGTCACAATAGCATCTTTTTTGGTGCTCAAGCGCCAACCTTGTTTTCCTAGCATGGCTAAATTGAAACCGTGGAAATGCCTGAAACCCATTCCCCCAAACTACTTCTACATTGTCAACTTATCCCGGCTAAGCCAGTTAATACCTCACCTAGTACCTTTGTTCGAACCCCACGAAAAGGAATTAATCATCGGCTCCATCTCCTCTCCCAAGGTAGTAGGAATTAAGAAAGTGCTCATGCAGTAAGTAGGAATAGCCTGAGCCAATGACTTAACAAGAACTTCTCTCCCTTCCTTAGAAAGGATCCTCCCTGACCAATTCTGAATCTTCCTCCAAACCATGTCACGCAAATAACTGAACAGTTGCTTATTGCTGCGCCCAATCATACAGGGCAACCACAGATACTTCCCAGTACCAAGACATTCAGAAACCCCTAGATTAGCCACCACCTGCTCTCTAATATCTGCACTTGTGTTCCGGGTGAAGAAGATTTCCGATCTCTGGAGATTAATAGACTGACCGAACGCTTTCTCATATGTTGCAAGCACCTCTTTCAAGTTTTTACTTTCTTTGTCATCAGCCCTGCAAAACAAAAAACAATCATAAGAAAATAACAAGTGTGTGAGGAGAGGAGCCCCTCGACACACTTTGACTCCATGAAGGTCACCACACAAGCCTCGTATTTTTTTATAAGAGCAGTGAGTCCCTCCGCACATAGAATAAATAGGTAAGGTGACAATGGGTCACCCTGCGTAAATCCTCTCCCTGGTGAGACTGGGCTAGCTTTTTCGCCATTCATAAGCACTGAATAATGCACCGTTTCCACGCACATAGCCATCCCAATTAACCCATTTTTCATGAAAACCTATTTTACGCATAACTACCTGAAGATATCCCAAATCCACCCTATCACAGGCCTTACTGATATCAATCTTCAATGCTAACTCACCCACCTTCCCTCGCACCTTACACTTCAAGGGGTGAACCACCTCAATGGCAACCATAACATTATCTAAGATAGATCTATTCTCAACAAAGGTTGATTGTTCTTGGGAAACACATTTAGAAAGCATCAACTTCAACCTATTGGCCAGCACTTTAGAAACAATTTTGTACACGACATTACATAGTGAAATGGGCTGAAGGTCCCTCATCGTGGTAGGATTGTCCACCTTAGGAATTAAAACAATTTTAGCTTCATTCAGAGACACCAGAAACTCACCACTATTTAACCAGGCTACACCAGTGTGGAACAACTCAGGACCACATAAATTCCAAAAGAGTTTAAAAAACAACAGGATTAAGCCCGCCGGGTCCCGGGGCTTTGTCAGAGTGCATTTGAAACAAGACAGTTTTAACTTCATCAATAGTAAAAGGATCTAAAAGTACATCATTATCCATCTCAGAAATACTAGAATCCAAGCAGTCAATAACAAGCCCATAGTCCCCTTGAATCCCCTTGAAAAAATCATTAAAATAATCAGGTTCTACTCTACCCAACTCACCCTGTGTCTCAACCACAAGTCCATCGTCTCTTGTCAAAGCAATGATGGTATTTCTTCGACGCCTAGCGCTCGCCATAGCATGGAAAAAGCGAGAATTAGTATCACCATCCTAAAGCCAATGCACTTTCGCACGTTGCTTCCAAAATGCTTCCTCCTAAGCCAAGAGTGTGCACAAACGAGCATTTACCTCCTTATACACCAGATCACGGTCTGGAATATCAGAGAACCTTAAGACTTCAAGCTCATCCCTACACTTCTTGATATCCAATCTGTGTCGGAACCTCAACTTACGTCCCCACACATCTATAGTTGCCATGCAACTTTCCAGTTTCTTCAAAAAACAAGGATCCATCGAATTGTGCCAACCATCAGTAACAATCGATGGAATGTTTTCTTCTTACAAACATGCATTTGCAAAACGAAATGGCCTCTGAAAGCCACGATGACGCCTCTAATAAAGATGGAGCCAGAGAGGTGTGTGGTCAAACCTATCCGCCACCCCATTAATCAGACAACCATTAGGCAGGGGGTGCTGGAGGGTGTGCGGGAGGAGCGACCGCACAGGGCCCCAAAATTTTGGGGGCACCAATTTTTATATATATATATATATATATATATATATATATATATATATATATAAATTAAAAATTATATAATTAACATACCCATTTTCTAAACAAATTTAGACGGATAAAAAAATTCTATCAAACTTGACAAATGGATCCACATATACATTGTATAGCAAAAATAATAATTATATTGAAAAATTATTCCAGAATTTACTATTTTTGCTATAAATTTCAATTGATATTTTGGTTTGAACTGTTAATATTGATGTAAAGTTTGAGATTTACTCTATAATATTTTAACTTACTTGAGGTTATATTAAAACAATTTCAATATATACGACTTACAAAAAATAGGATACTACATTTAAATTTCGCACAGGAAACCCAAAATCTCAGGCACGACCCTGCTATTAGGGAAACATATCCATCCAATCCTGAGTAGCAAAAATGCGATCAAACCGTTCTTCCTTTCACCCATGTATATTGGTAACCTTGCATAGGCATATCAATGAGAAGACACTCCTGAATGGCCTATCTAAAACCTCTTAGAAGCCAAGGCACTCTCTCAGCACCCCGCTTATCATCATTAGACAACAAATGATTATAATCACCCACAACACACCACGGTAAAGAATTGTTCCTTGCCATGGTCCTCAACGAAGCCCAAGAGTCGCTACGCCTACCACTCTCTGGATAACCATAGAAACCAATAAGTCTCCAAACAGAGCCATGATTTTCAGAAACCTCCACGTAAATGAAATTAGAAGAGTACCTGGTCATGGACACAGTGCAATCAAAAGGATGCTTCCATAAAATTGCTAAACCACCACCCCTCTCGACTTTGTCAACCGCGAACGCTGAGTCAAAATCCAATCTAACACGAACCTCTTCTATCTTATTTGCATGTACCAAAGTCTCACAAAGGACTATTACGTTCGAATGGTACGTCCAAACGAGGTCACATAGAGAGGGAACTGCATTCGGGTTACCCAGACCCGACAGTTCCAACTGATGATACTCATTGCTCCCGACAGGCCTAGCCGCTAGGACCTGCCAATATAAAAGAATTATCACTTGCTTGAAAACTATTTTTTTTGTTCGGACCATTGCTGGCTACCCACGGAGTGTCCCAACGCTTACAATGAAAGACTAGTCTCCGCTCGTACTTAGGATCAAATTTCGCACTGGCCAACACCGAGGTTTGACACTATTAGATACCTGAGAATTAATTGAGACCAAAATAATAGTCGCACCCCCCTGCTGCTCATAGGCACACCTCCCTTATTAATACTCGCTGCCCCCTGGACAATACTACTAGCGCTAGGAGTTACAGCCTTGAAAGAATTAGTGACATCACCCACGTTCCCACGTGCATCCCCCACTGTGCATAGTTCCACCCGCTTTATTTTTACCAGCACCTCCTGTGTTCATAGACACACCATCTTGACTACTGCGGACTATCCCCAACACTTTCAACGATCAAAGTTTTCATTGGCCAACACCAAGTTTGTCCACTGCGGGAATCGAACTCGGAAGCACCAGGTCGACCCCTCGTGTCTCAGGATAGATTAAGCCACTAGGCGAACAGTGTTGGTTATCTCTACTAGGGGTGGACAGAACACTCCGACCCGCCCGAAATCCGACAAAACCGCACAAGAATAGGTGCATTCGGGCGAGTCGGATCGGTCTCCGGGTTTGAGAGTAAACACTATCGGTTTCACTTGGATTCATATGGGCGGTGGCGGATTGTGTTGTGCCAACCATTGTTACCCAAAACCGACCGATTTCATTGGTACTGCAGGCTGCAAAATTTTGCTTTATTGGGAAATGCTTCTATTTAATGTTTTTTTCTTCTCTCTATAAGAAAACGAAAACATTTTAGCTGTAAACATTGAATAGTCAAACGTTTCGGCTGACAATAAGTAATAAATAAATGCTCCACCTATTGTGTAACAGTTGTAATGTGTAATCTAGAATAGTCTAAAAAATGATGTGTAAATAGGAGTAGTACACCAGAAATTAAATATACTAAATTGTTTCAGCTTCATACTCATTCACTTCGTTTACCTTATTTGTGAAAACTTGTTTTGATTTTTCTCTTCTTCCATCTGCATCTTTCTCTTCTCCATCTCTGTTCTCAATGGTTTGAGATTATTTTCATTGCATCTTGTTGATCTTACCCCTCAACAGAGTCCGCACTAAATCACAGAGTGGCAAGCGATGGTGGCGGAAGACCGTCGGAGATGGGTACAGAGACGGCGTGACAAAAACTGTGACTAACCATCCCGTGTGATTTTGATTTCATCACTGTTATTTTTCTTCTCTCTCTAAACCGAACAAACCCACTCGCTTGAACCCGGAACCCGCGGGAACCGAACCGAAAGAACCACATGTGTTTTGTGGGCGGTTTTGGGCCTTCATATTTAAACCGCGGATTTGGTCGGTTTGATGTTTTGGGCCCAAACCCGCCCGATGTCCGGGCCTAATCTCTACTACACCTGCTGTATCCTCTCTCTCATTCTTTTCCTTTCACCATCTGCTGCCACCTCAAATTCACTTAATTCCATGTCAGCATCGACTAGCTGAGTTGGACTCTCAATGACGCATTCCTTTTTTTTAGCTTAATGACGCATTTCCTTTGCTCTTGGGAACATCATCGCTGGATTTTAAATGCCTCAACAAGAAGAGCTATATTCCCCCGCCTACGTTTCCTTCACCATGAATGCCATGATTATTTCTTTCCGTTCCTGACGTTGACGTATTTCCATTTGCCTAACCGCTAGCCTGTTGCGACTTTGCGGATCCTGATTCCATGAATTGCCGTAAGCATTAACAGCCGTGTTAGGAGGCGTCCAATAGGGTTGGGACTCGTCCCGTAGCCACAGGCCACCTACTAAGTAGAGAATATGAAATTCCACTCCAGAAACTTGCACCAACTAATCCAAAACTCCAAGTCAAACCTCACTACAAAGCACACCACTGACCCTGCACAAGTTAGCAAATTTGTGACGCAGTGCAACATCCAGATTTCAGAAAATGGACGAAAGGGCGACGTTCGCGCAGCAGAAACAATATTCAACAGGATGCCCCGAAAGAACACTGTTACTTGGACAGCCATGCTCACAACCTATGCCCAAAACGGTCAAATCACAAATGCTCGCAAACTGTTCGACGAAATGCCACAACGAACTACAGCTTCTTACAACGCCATGATCTCCGCTTACATCCGCAACGGTTGCAACGTCACCAAAGCACACGAGCTTTTTTTAGCATTGCACGACCGAAACGCAGTGTCATATGCTGCAATGATTACTGGTTTCGTTAAAGCAGGGAAGTTCATGTTGGCTGAGGAACTTTACCTTGAAGCCCCACGTGAGTTCAAAGACCCTATGTGTTCTAACGCTTTGATAAATGGGTATTTGAAAAAGGGTGAAATTAATGAAGCTTTGAGGGTTTTTGAAAATATGGGTGAGAGGGATGTCGTTTCTTGGAGTGCTGTGGTTGGTGGTTTGTGTAGGGTTGGGATAGTTAGTTGTGCTAGGAAATTGTTTGATAGAATGCCCGAGAGAAATGTGGTTTCTTGGAGTGCAATGATTGATGGGTATATGGAGAAAGGGTTGTTTGAAAATGGGTTTTGTTTGTTTTTGGATATGAGGAGAGAAGGTTTGGTTGGGGTTAATTCAACTACCATGACTATAATGTTTAAAGGGTGTGGAAGTTGTGGTGGTGTCAAAGAGGGAATGCAGATTCATGGGTTGGTTTCAAAGATGGGGTTTGAGTTTGATAGTGTTTTGAGTAACTCTATTATTACTATGTATTCCTTGTTTGGTTACTCTGACATGTCAGAGAAAGTGTTTTGTGGTATTAGTAACAAAGATATAGTTAGTTGGAATTCTTTGATTTCTGGATATGTTTATAACAATGAAGTGGATGCAGCTTACGAGGCTTTTGAGAGGATACCGGTGAAAGACTTGATTTCTTGGACTGCTATGATCACGGGGTTTGTTAAGAGTGGAAGAGTTGGAAAGGCAAAAGAGCTATTTGATTTGTTGAAAGAGAAAGATGATTTTGTTTGGACGGCTGTTATATCTGGGTTTGTGAGTAATAAGGAGTACGAGGAAGCTTTGCATTGGTATGCTCGGATGAACCGGGAAGGATGCAGGCCTAATCCTTTAACTATTAGCAGTGTTCTTGCTGCTTCGGCTACTTTGGTGGCATTGAATGAAGGGCTTCAGATTCATACTCGTGTTCTGAAGATGAACCTAGAATATGATTTGTCTATACAAAATTCTCTTATATCATTTTATGCCAAATGTGGAAATGTAACTGATGCCTATAGGATATTCATAGAAGTTAATAAACCAAATGTTATCTCTTATAACTCAATCATCAATGGGTTTGCACAAAATGGTTTTGGTGAAGAGGCTCTCAGTATCTACAAGAGAATGGAGAGTGAAGGCCATGAACCCAACCATGTTACATTCCTTGCTGTTCTTTCAGCCTGTACTCACGCAGGACTAATTAAAGAGGGGTGGAATGTATTTAACACCATGAAATCTCATCATCAAATTGAGCCAGAGGTTGATCATTATGCTTGCATGGTTGATCTCCTTGGGCGAGCTGGTTTGCTTGATGAAGCTATTGATTTAATCCGTTCAATGCCATTGAAGCCCCACTCTGGGGTTTGGGGGGCTCTTCTTGGTGCAAGCAAGACTCACCTACGCCTAGACCTTGCTAAGCTTGCAGCCCAACATATTACCGAATTGGAGCCTGCAAATGCTACTCCTTATGTGGTATTATCCAACTTGTATACAGCTGCTGGGAAAAAGATTGAGGGAGACTTAGTAAGAAAGATAAAGAATATGAAAGGAATCAAAAAAAGTCCAGGTTGTAGTTGGATTACCATGAAAGACGAGGTTCATCCGTTTCTTGCCGGGGATCAATCACACAGGAATATTGAAGAGATAAAAGCCACAATATTGACTATGGATAAAGAGATGCAGTGGTTGTATTAATGTGGAAGTTGACTGGCAGTCTCTTGCAGAGCAGTGGATGTCTCATAATTGCCTGAGAAAGCAGACTTCATTGTCAATGCGGGATTCTTAGATTCACCTGGTATAAGACCATTCTCTTACCCTTCACTACAGTTTTCATTTTTTTTCTGATTTCAAAATTTGTACACAAAACAAAGAAAACATTGCACAAAACTTTGAAAACAGAAACAAAGTTAAAAAGGTGGCATTTATATAATTACAATCGAAAACAGAAAATGGAATTGGAGGATGTTTCTGAATCGAAACACACCTTAGAGTTAATATGGTACATGCTATGTGATCTAAGAATCTCTCCAATTAATATAATTTATTGAGACTTTATAAACACATCTAAGCATTATTATTGCCATTGTTAATATTGGGAATGCTTTATATGGTTTCTATTGGTGACTTCTGCCCCTTTGTTAACAAATTTTTCTGTTTAACTTTTTACTGTTAGTCAAACATGTGGCACCCTAACCTTACTATAAGAGGACACCAGTTTTCCATGCTCAACTAGATATATTATAACTGTGATGATTGTATTCACTTTTGTTAGCAAAAGAAAAGCTTAGCTACTTGGTAGTTTTTTTCTATTAAGAAGGGTGCGTCAGGCTGATGTTGTAATGCAATGCAAAAGTGACATGTGAAAGTCCCAATAGCAAGCTACCGTAGAAGACTCTCCCCCTAAAAATTAATTTTATATCATGTTGGTCATTGGCCCAAATATCAGTTATTAAACTGATAAGAACATATACTACACTTGATCTTAGCCAAAAGGCCGAGAAAGTTATGGCTAGCTACTTGGTTGTTGAATATGCATAATGGCAATTTAAAATTGCATCCAAGTTTACACATTTAACCTTTTTCTTGAGCCTACAAAACTTCAACTGTTTTAATCAAGCTTTATTTATGCTATGGTGGTTGTGGTTGCTAGTTCTGGCCGCTAAATATATACAGTGATGATTATTTGCAGGTGCCCCTTGTAAAGGAGGCTAATGAAGCTATTGCTAACATAACCGAACAAACTTCATTAATTAGAAGTCAAGGAAATAATAAAGCATAAGATCTTAGTCTCCTGAGGCTAGTGAGTACTACTAGATGAAAAATACCAATCCTCATTACATATGAAAATATATTGTTTTACCCGGTAGTATACTGACGTCTATAAAAATCATGTATCGTAGGTTTAAGGAACCAATTACAATCAAGGTAATTTCTTTTTATTCCTCATCTAGACAGATTACATGGCCTTAGATACTTCACTTATTCCTCGTTAAAATATAGATTAGATAACCTTAGATACTTCACTAGTTGAAACCTGACTGTTAATTTCATTCCAGATTAGCTTATATGTGTCATGAATCTTCACAGGAAAATACAATTTTATATTCTGTTTATGCTCAATCAGATCTCTAATTATCATTCACTGCCATTATGCAGAGGCTTATTTCTTTGTGGAAGAAGAGGGAGAAGAAGTTGATTAGGATTTTATTTATTTTGTTGCATTAGATAGAGTATTGCATCTGAAAGAGTTCCCGGAGGTGGGACAATTATTTTCTTAGAGCCCAGTACTAGGAGGTGGATCATTAATCTTGCAAGTTCGGTTCTAGTTCATGTATCTCAAGACGGTGTACGGGTCACCACCTCAGATTACAAAAGCACTCCATCTGATTGCATCACGGTGGTCACTGAAATTAACACCATCAATATGGAAGACACTACTCCCTTTTGCAAAATGTATATTGGTCTGGATTTCCAGGTTGGCACCTAAATTGTGTATGTTTTACTTTCATACAGCATTTTATTCCCATGGATTGCATCTAGTTATCGGTTCCATCATTTATGGAGGGGTCCAGGTTTAGTATGAATTTGAGACTTCCTAGGTTTTCCCCTAAACCATTGGGTTCTTGCCTAGAAGGTACCAGCTTTTGTCTCTTCCATGCATGGCTTCAACAGCAACACTTAATCCTTGCTATTCAATATCTATTGATTTATGTAGTATTTCACCTGATACTCCTATCTGAGATTGGAGGTGGTGCACAACTTTCACAAGCTAAGGAGAGCAAGATATCTGTAGGTCGAAAATTGTAAATCACAGGTGAAAGTTGGATCACCCAATGAGCCTTTGTGTCGGTTTGGGAGAAGGGAAATATTGCCCACGTCCAGAACCAAAAGGAACCCAGGCAAGGCTTTCTACATGTGTTCATCCAGTAATGTATTGGGAATCTGGGGTTTTAGATTTATGGTTTTTTTTTTCTGTCCCCTACAATCCCGAGACCTTTATGAAACTATTTATTGTTCTTGCAGGATGAAGTTGAAAATTTCCAGTACTTTGCTTTGGGCTGGTGAATTGGATGAATATGGTGCAGCTGAAACACTTCAAAGAAAGAAAATGTGGAAGGCAAATGTTAATTCTAAGGTTGATAGCTTGGTGGTTCAAGTTAAAACATGGAAATATTTTGTGTTTGCAATAATTGTCATGACATATTTGTGTGCAAGTGTTTAGGGGTGACTTAGTTCACACGTGTGCTTATTAAAAAGAAAAAGAAACATCCTCTGACGATTGGTGTCAACCGTCAAGTGGTAAAGTAAAGAATAATATACTTTTTTTAAATCATTTTTTTTGACAAAAATTTACTTTTTCTTTATACTTATTTAAATCATAAATACAACCTCTCCCCTATTTTTAAAAAGTAGAGATATAAATGAAATCTCATAATTTAATTTTTAAAGGGCAAAATATTTATATAATTTAATTTGTGGTAAATAATCAAGAAAAAATATTAGAAAGTAAATGATGGTAGCAAGAATTAACATGGTGTCTTGAAAATGTTTTTTTTTATAAGCAAAAATTTCATTTAAAAGGGAGCTTGATACAAGAGATAACAAAGCTCACAAAGAACAAATTATAAAAACATGAACTACACCCCCTTACATGAAAAAACAAGACCCAAAATCAACAAAACTCAACTACAACTAGGTGGTTCGTAACTATTCTATTTATTTTGGTCCTCTTGCAATGAACAAAAAGTTTAGGTTCCTCTTGTACTCCTTTTATTTATTTATTTGCTTACCCAAAAAAACGCATAATTTGTCAAAAAAAATAAACGCATAATCTCACTAACCAGGTGCACCCCAACTTTAAATGTTTTAGAAGAAGTAACTAGGTGTTTTTTAGAAGAAGTAACTCTAGAGAGTTACAAAAATACCTACTATAATTTGTCCTCCTTACAAAACACCTATTACCCCAACTTTAAAAATTTGCAGGTCTACCGCTTTGTGGTCGGGCAACTAGGTGTCACTCTCACTCTGAAAAGTTTTAGCATGATTCTATCTACTATCTAGCTTGCATTGCTTTTGAAGCCATTAGTGATAATTGATGTACCAATCTTGAGGAGGCAAAAAAACTATCCTAGTACAAAAAAAAAAAATACCAAAATTGTACACTTTTTAGATTATTTACAAAAGTCGTGCAATTTTCATTTGAAGTTGAGAAGTCGCCTCCCCAGAAAACGACTTCTCAACTGAGTTTTTGTATTTTTTTTCTTTTTCTATTGAGAAGTCGCCTCTCCCCCGGGGGACTTCTCAACTGGTTTTTTTCCCTTTTATTTTAAAATACGAATTTAAATGATATAAAATGAAAAAAAATTAAAAAAAATTAGTATTTCTAATTTAAAACTTGTAATATATTTATTTGTGAAAAACAAAAGTTAAATAAAATTAATTAAAAAATAATCTATATATTAGATATATAACACATATTGAAATAACTACATCAACAAGGTTTTAAAGGGTCTGTGCAATCTCCCGATACGTTTTGGTAGAGTCAACCTATTACAGGTTGACTGAGACTTTTGTCCAAAGGTGGATGGAGGCACGGACAATGTTGCATTCTGAAGTTTACTTAGAAAAATTAATGGAACAAATTGAAAAAAAAAACAGAGCGATGTCTAACACATAACGTTTTAATTCACGATCGAGCCCAAAGTGTGTTTAGAGTCGAAGAACTTGCCCGACCACAAACCGGTAGACCTGCAAAGACATTTAGGGTGGACTTTAGAGCACACACGTGTGATTGTGGGGAATTTCAGACACTGCACTATCCTTGTTCACATATCATCGCAGCTTGTTCAAAATTCCATTATGACCACATGCTCTTTGTGCTTCCACAATGCAAATTGGATTATGTTTTCAAAATTCAATACATACTTTGTGGAGTTCCCAACATTGCCAACAGAGTTGTCCTAGCCAAATTTCAATGGAATTGAATTGCAGCATGATCCAAAAATGCGGAGAGATAAAAAGGGTCGCCCAAAGTCTACCCGTATTCGTACTGAGATGGATCAAACAGAAAGGAGTAATTGCACTAAGAGATGTGGTCTTTGTAGAAATGAGAGTCACAACAGGAACAATTGCCCTAACTGCAATATAGATCAGTGGGAAAATTAATTGCGCCATTTTCAATCTGATTTTGTATTTTATAATTATTAATTAAATGCAGCTATTTCAATATGTGTTATATATCTAATATATAGATTATTTTTTAATTAATTTTATTTAACTTTTTTTCACAAATAAATATATTACAAATTTTAAATTAAAAATACTAATTTTTTAATTATTTTTTTCATTTTATATCATTTAAATTCGTATTTAAAAATAAAATAAAATAAAAAACAGTTGAGAAGTCCCCCTGGGGGGAGGTGACTTCTCAATAGAAAAAGCAAAAACAAAAACAAAAACTCAGTTGAGAAGTTGTTTTCTGGGGAGGCGACTTCTCAACTGCAAATGAAAAGTGTGCTTGTTTGGTAAATAATCTAAAAAGTGTGTTATTTTAATATATTTTTTTATTTTTTGTCTTAAGACCGTTTTTTTGCCTCTTGAGGACCACTATTTCAATTCAAAAGAAAACTACAAAAGTGATTGATAACTAAAATTGCTTGAACGGAGAGCATTAGCTGACAACCCGTCCGAAACCGTATTACCTGGGGTAGTTTTTCTGTATCGGACAAGACAGATCGGGTCTCGGTTACCCGAATGTTGAAAAAACGGTTGCTTTTGGACATACATGGACGAATTCGGTATTAGAACCCACACCCATCGGTACCTGAGTCTGATTGAATAGTCACACTGCTCACTACCCAACAAGACTGTAGATGTACAACTTCTGCATTTACAGTCACAACAGCCTGTATTAACACGCCACCTCATTTTATCTCTCCTCTCAAACCTCATTTTTATCTGATTTTTTTTCTCTCCCAACTTACTTTTCAACAACTCTCTCGATTACCACACATTTTCAATTCCTACTTTTTCTCAATTTCTTTTCTCTCTCTCTCTCTCTCCAACTCTACATCTACTAATATTTTATTTGTTATTTAAAAATATTTAACAATATTTCTCTTTCTTCGACCTCTAGAAAAACCGCTGGAAAAAATACATCCATGAAAATTTCTGAAACTCTCTTCCTCTCTTCTTCTCTTCCTATTAACCCGTGACAAACAACCCGATAAAACCGCGAAACCGTCAAACCGACCCGTAACAAAATTACTACTTACAATAAATAATATTGAAATTTAGGCCAAATTATATTTTTCTCAGTTACAGTATTACTGGTTTGCGGTATATATTCACCTGCTTTTCCAGTAACTAATCTATTCCAGAGAATCTGACTGGCCTGTGTTTACTCAGCTTTGCTAGTCCATGTGGTTCTCCCATCTCAATGGAGTTTTTGCCACATCAAAAACTTCAACTTGAGACCGTGATCCGAACTTGATTATCGCACGAATCAACCTTATTGGTCTAAATTTTTTTTTTCTTCCTTTTATTAATTTTCATTTTTCGTAGCTTTTAAAAGTTTCATTTGGCTCTCATTTTCCATTTCGATTTTAGATATTAGTAATTTACATTTTCCATTCCATTATACTTTTGAATATTAACTTAAAATATAGCATACTAATTATATATTAATATTACAAATTTATGAATATAAATATTTCCTTAAATATTTATATTTTTTGTCAAAACATTAATTAACGAAAGACTTCAATTTTTGTGGTGGGGGGGGGGGGGGGGGATTCCCCAATGTATTTCACATAGATCCATCATTGCATGATATAAAACTTTCTTAAACTAATTAATAATAATATTATGCTAAGTCCGTAAAAAAATAAAGATTTTTATATTAACATTATTTCTTACTTCCAATTTTTTCTCCTAGTACACATCACTCATGCATAGGAATATAGAAAAGGAAACCTATTAAAATAATATTGTCTTGATTTTCTTTTCCTCATATCACTAACTCATTCCACTCACTCATCAATTGCCACCAACCAAGCAAGTCACATGGGTGTCTACATTTACATACGCAACAACTTAACCAAAAATAAGTGAAGGTTAGTGTTAAAATACTAGAGGAAAAAAAGAATAGAATGAGGAAATGTGAAAGTAACACTCACTAGAGAAAAAATGGGATTAGAATTAGACATTTAAAGTCAGACGCTCAAATGCCTGACTACATAAGTAGACACAGTGGCAAACTTGTAATTAAGAGGCAAATCTTTATCTGGCGCGCGAGTTTTAAAGTCAAGCGAATACACGTCTGACTTCTAAAGTGAAAAAACAGGAAAAAAAATTAGACTTTTAAAGTCATGCTATCAGGCGCCTGACTACATAAGTAGACACGGTGGCAAACTTGTAATTAAGAGGTAACGCTTTAAAGTCGAGTGCATACACGCTTGACTTCAAAAATACTAAAATAGAAAAAAAGAATTTCACCATTCATTCACAAAACGTACGTGAACCCTAGCATTCTCACTCCTTTCTCACGCTCAGAACACGATCTCTCACTCTCAGAACACTCTCAGAACACTCTGCATTCTTCCCTCCGTTTCCTCTCCCTCACGCTGTTCTCACCGTCGTCGTTCTCACGCCGTTCTCACCGTCGTCGTTCTCACCGTCGCCGTTCTCACTCGTCCTCCTCGTCACCGACGTCGTCAGATCTCAGATTTGTCGTCTTCTGTCCCTCTCACGGCGGCAAGGTAGGGAACTGCCTGTTCACAGCGTCACGGAAGGCGATGGGATGCGAGGAGATGGAGTTGGAAGATTTCGGATCTGTTAGTTTCTTAACAGAGAAAATGTATGATTTGATGAAGGATTTGCAAACCCTAACAGGAACCAGAATGGAAAACAATAAGCTGGATGATTTGTTTGTTTGTGTTTATTTCTTTGATTGTGAATTTTGTTTTCTTTTGTTTTTTTTTAGAATTTTTACCAAGCTGAGGAAAAGAGACTCTACGGTGCTATTTGTGCTGCTCCTATTGTTACGGTGAGGAACATTACTCTGTTCATGAGTAAATTATTAGCTAACTTCATTAGATTTTTTAGATAGAAATAAATTATTTTGGATTGTGATGAGGTTTCAGATCTTCCAAACTTTCATTTTTCTTTTGTGGATGTAGAGGATCAAATTAAGGAATGCCAAGATAATGGGGAAGAAGGGAAGTTGGTTTTCTACTGTGAAGAAAGCATTCAGTCCTGACTCACAGGTGAGGAAAGATCAACTTTGGATAAAATTTATTTTCAATGTAGCTAAAATTTGAGATGTTTCGTTTTGTATGCTTTTACTAACTGTTTTTTTATTGTTGCAGAAATCGAGTAAATCAAAGAAGAAATGGTTTGGGAAACAAAAATTGCTAACTTCAGAATCCAACTCACGAACTGATAATGCACCACCTGTGCCTCCACCAGAACAGATTAAATTAACTGATATTGAAAGTCAAAACAATCACCATCATGTTGCTAAAGTTGCAAATTCCATGGATTTTAAGGAACCCGTTCCTTCTGTTGTTCAGACAGCAGCTGTCAGAGGTAAAGCTGCCATAAATACTCGATTCGCTGGTAAATCAACGGATGAAGTCGCAGCAAGCAAGACTCAAACCGCTTTTCGGGGATACTTGGTAATATGTGTTGCAATTTCTTCAATTAAACCTATAAACATTACTCTGTTCATCGTTAAGTTCCTACTTCCTAGTACTCCCTCTTTTTCACAAATCATTTGATGCAACATTCAATTCGTCTTAGATTTTACTACAAACAAAACGTTCTTTTGAACTAATGTAGGCAAGACGAGCATTGCGGGCATTAAGAGGGCTGGTCAGGTTGAAATCATTGATGGAAGGCCCCATTACAAAACGCCAAGCCATGAGTACCTTGCGCTCAATGCAGACGTTAGCTCGCGCGTTCTAGGAGGATGAGAATGTTAGAGGAGAATCAGGCCCTGTAGAAACAATTCTTACAGAAGCATGCAAGGGAGCTCGAGAGCATGCGGGTCTGAGTTACATTTCTTTAATTTTTTTGAAATACTAATTGCTTGACATTGAGCCAATGTTTATTTGTTCTTTTAACATATTTTGTTTGGAATGCTTTTAACTTGTTCTAAATTGTCATGTGATAGATTGAGGAGGAATGGGATCATAGCCTACAATCAAAAGAACAAATTGATGCCAAATTACTTAGCAAGTGTGAGGCTGCTATGAGAAGAGAAAGAGCACTGGCTTATTCATTCACTCATCAGGTTTTCTATTTCTCTTGTTAATTTAGGTACTTGAGGAAATGGATAAATTTTTTGATGAACCGAAAAGACCTGTGGAAAAATATCACATATACATGCGAAAACATTGATCTCAACAGTTGACCTGGCAGTACTTGCTGGTTTGGATCTCGTGGCAGTTCTGTGTGAGGTTGTGGATGATGATGATGGCTCCCTCAGGTCACTTTTAGGGAATCGACTTAGTGGTTCAATTCCCTCAGAAATTAGTGATATTGGCACCCTACAAGAACTGTAAGTTATTGATAAAAATATGATGTCACATTGATTGACATTTGAGGAGAAATAAATTAATTTATTTGCAATCCATTTTTGCAGGAACTTTGAAGATAATCAACTTGAAGGACCTCTTCCTCCCAGCCTTGGAAATTTGAGCAAATTGCAGAGATTGTGTGACTTGTTTCTTTTTATTTATTTTCATTTGATGCGCACACACACACACACATATATATATATATATGTATGTATGTATGTATGTATGTATGTATATAATCCTCTTGAATCATCAATTTTCCGTATTAGATGCATAAAATATCTATGATTTCATATTGCTTTTCCAAACCATACCTAACTACTTCTGCATATTGTGAATGAGTCTACAGATTGCTTTCTGCAAATAATTTTACAGGGACAATACCAGAAGGACTAGGCAATCTGAAGAATATCACTCAATTGTAAGTGATATGATATGATACAAATTTTCTCCTCAATTTTCATTTTATGTGTTTGTTAAATTCTGAAATCACTTTGCATTTTCTGCAGTAGGATAGATGGGAGCAGTATATCTGGGAAGATCCCTAGTTTCATTGGGAACTGGACCAAACTTGAAAGATTGTGAGTCTAGCTTATAGTTCATCCATCACCTTTTACTTGTTGAAGAATAAAGTAATGATATATAATCCTTAACAGTGGCATTTTTAGCTTATGGAATTCCCCAAAACAATGTGAAAAGAACATTTCTTCTGTTGAAGGTAAAAACTAGGCTTAATTACAGTTTTGGTCCCCCTATTATGACCAATTCTCGATTTTTGTCCCTCAAGTTTTAATTTGACGATTTTGGTCCCTCTATTTTTCCAATTTGAAAAATCATAGTCCCCCTCTTAATTTTGACTGACTTATCCTACGTGGCAGCCCACGTGGACTGCCACGTAGGCACACCCCCCACCCCACCCCTCCACTGTTCGTCTTCCCCACCGATCCCCCCCCCCACTGTTCCTCTTCCCCTCCCCCCTCCCACCCCCACCTCCGCCCACCCCCCCACCCCCCCCCCCCCCCCCACAACCACACCCTCTCTCTCCTTCACGTCTCTCTCTCCCACCGTCGCTCTCCCTCCTCGCATCTCTCTCTCCTTCGCATCTCCGGTCTCCCACCGTTCGCTCTCCCTCCTCGCATCTCTCTCTCCTTCGCATCTCCGGTCTCCCACCGTCGCTCTCCCTCCTCGCATCTCACCACCGTCGCTCTCGCTCGTCTCCCCGTTCTCTCGCTCTCGCTCTCGCAGATCCTCTCGTCTCCCCGTTCTCTCGCTCTCGCTCTCGCAGATCCTCTCGTCTCCCCGTCGCGTCGCTCTCGGTGGTGGGTTGGGTTGGGGTGGGGTGGGATGGGGTGGGGTGGGGTGGGGTCGGTGGTGGGTTGGGGTGGGGTGGGGTCGGTGGTGGGTTGGGGTGGGGGGAGGGGGGGTGGGGTGGGGGGATGTGCCTACGTGGCAGTCCACGTGGGCTGCCATGTAGGATAAGTCAGTCAAAATTGAACAGGGGGACTATGATTTTTCAAATTGGAAAAATAGGGGGACCAAAATCGTCAAATTAAAACTTCAGGGACCAAAATCGAGAATTGGTCATATTAGGGGGACCAAAACTGTAATTAAGCCTAAAAACTAAGAGTGGTAGTTTTCTTAGTCCATTTAAGGATTAAACTCTTAAGCCTTTGTGCTTTTGCTGACTTTCTGAATGTCCTGTTCTTTACAGGCTGCATATAATATTGGGGGTCATACAGTCAGTGCAGACACGATACAAAATACTATACTCGGGTGTCGGATGTATCGTCCTGGACAGGTAAATAAAGAAGAAACAAATGACTACATTTAGAATGAATATGTTCACTAGTGCAAAAAAAAAGGGATTTAAAGTCAGGCGAAAAGGGGATTTAAAGTCAGGCGCCCGCTTGACTTTTATTAAGTCGACTTTGTATGTAAGGAGTTTTAAAGTCAAGCGATAGCCCGACTTCGTAAGTCTGATAAAAAGTCAAGCATTTATTTCGCCTGACTTCGTAAGTCAGTTTTAAAGTCAAGCATTTATTTCGCCTGACTTCGTAAGTCAGTTTTAAAGTCAAGCATTTATTATTGCCTGACTTCGTAAGTATCACTACAAAAAAAACGTCATTTAGTGACCGATTTTTCGGTCACTATATGGTAAAAATCGGTCACTACACAGTTTAGTGACTAAATTAGCGACCAAAAAAAATCGGTCGCTATATCACTGGTCGCTAATTGTAGCGACCAATTTAGTGACCGATTTATAGTGACCGATTTAGTGACCGATTTTAGTGACCGGTTTAGTGACTGATTTACAGCGACCGATTTAGTGACCGATTGTTGTGACTGATTTAGAGACCGATTTTGGCGACCGATTTAGTGACTGCTTTTAGTGACCGATTTAGTGACTGATTTTAGTGACTGATTTAGTGACCGATTTAGCAACCAATTTAGTGGCTGAATATAGCAACAGATTTAGTGTCCAATTTAGAGATTGAAAGTTGTCTAGAGACCATATTGTATGACCAAATTCATCGGATTTTTTATTTTTTTTTTACTCACTAATTCGATCTTCAACATATCGAATTCAACTTAATGAATAAAATGATAATATTGTAACTTTTTTCTAATTTAATTTCTAACATATAGATGGTTAATATATATTTTTATACTTGATTGATTCATGCCAAATTATTTGCACAATAACAACAATTCATTGCATTAAAAACATAATGTTCTTAATAAAAAAAACATAACAGTAGTTTGAGTTTGTAATTAGTTTTTAAATCATAACAAAAAACATCAAATGTTTAACTCTCTTCATCACTTTGTTCTCTGAATCAGACTCTTCATCATCTTCGTCACCCAACTCTTCATTAAATGGAGATTGTTGAGACTTCCTCATTTCCATCAATTGTTTTATCATCTTCTCACTATGATAGAATATAGTCCATAGTCATACATCGTTCCTTTATTTATTCCAACTATATCACGTCATGCGTCAAACTGACTTGGTGGAGTAGCTCCTTGCAAAGATGTTGCTTGGGTCAATTCTTCCCATGTGTGTGTAAAGTTGCCTTGTAGTCTGCATCATCTTGTTTGGAATTATAGAAGTCTTGCAAACATAAGTTAGAATGAAAATGCAAAACGAAGTATTTAAAGTTTCAGACAGAGTTTCAGAAACTATAACTGATGTCACATATTTAAAGTTTCAGAGAGAGTTTCAGAAACATAAACATAAACAAGAAACAAAAGCCTAATGACCATAGTTGTTTGAATTTGGAAGTGCAACAGATTTGCATTCCATAGTATATAATAATGAAAGTGCAGCAGCTTTGCATTCCATGATACCTATTTCCTCAACTTCATAAGCAGCAATTTCTGATTGCACATGCATAAAGAAGATGAACTACATCATCATGGTTATCAAATCGGGATACGTATCGTGTATCGTAAGACCTATTTTTTGTATCGTGTATCGTATCTTGTATCATATCGTAAGATACATGATCAAAAAATATATAACTTTTTTAAGTAAAACTAAGTAACATAAGTAAAAGAAACACATGAACTTCAAAATAAATCAAGTCATAAATAAACGTAACATGTGTTTCATTAAATCCCTATAGAAACAAGGCCGAAACTTTAAAAAAAAATCGCATTTTAGGACGGAATGCAGACCAAAAACATAGTGTGCTAGGTTTGTTTCTTAGTCAATCTAACATGGGGGATTTAGAAGGGTTGCTTTTGACTTATATTATATATCATTTAAGAAAAATTTCCAAAAATATCACTTGAGCAGCCATTTTAGGGGTGCGAATTCGTATAGTAAGATTCATCAAAATTCATGTATCGTAAGATTCAACAAAGTGTATCGGGATACATGTTGGGATACAGGTGCAAAAAAGATACACACTAAGATACGTTATTTAGTGACCGATTTTTCGGTCACTATATGGGAAAAATCGGTCACTACAACGTTTAGCGACTGCATTGGCGACCAAAAAAAATCAGTCGCTATATCACTGGTCGCTAATTGTAGCGACCGATTTTGTGACCGAAATTTTAGCGACCGATATAGTGACCAATTGTAGCGACCGATTTAGTGACCGATTTTAGTGACCGATTTAGTGACCGATTTTAGTGACCGATTTTAGTGACCGATTTAGTGACCGTTTTAGCGACCAATTTTGTGACTGATTTAGTGACCAATTTAATACCAAATTTAGTGACCGATTTAGTGACCGATTTAGAGACTGATTTTAGACTAATTTAGCAACTACATTTAGCAACTAATATAGCAACAAAATAAACAGATGAATTTGACATCGAGTTAGCAATTATTTTTCTTGGCGCGACAAATTTTTAGCAAATGATTTAACGACTATGATTGATTTAATCAACTTATTCAATTGTTTTGCACTAATTTAATTGTTAACATGCCCGTGGTAAGAAAAATAATTTATATGGTTTATTATAAACAATAGATTTACGTTAAATTCTTCATCACAATAAAAAACAATTCATTACATTAAAGATCTTTCTTCAATGTACATTTTTACATCTAAAAAATAATCAAATAATGTTGCAACCAAGTACTCAGTAACCTGCCCCTCACTCCATTCTTTGTGGTATAGCTTGACCAGCAACTCCTGGACACCAGGATCTTCAAATATCAAACTAACAGTTTTATGCACAGCTTCCTTAGCAGTTTCTAAAAAATCCTTACAACTGTCTTCAAAATTAACCTGCTCTGCATAGTTCTGTGGAAGGGCTACAATGATGCTATTACTTAGCTCCATTGTGAGATCATAGCAGCGCAAATTGTTGTTTATCATAGCAGAAAGTGGGTTTAAATAGAAAAATACATGCCATGACAAATATCTTAGTCTATACTCAATATGAATTACAAACTACAAAGGACAAATATGATGCTCATACACAACTCTAAACAGATAACAACTGCAAACAAAAAGTTATCTAATATTAGAATATCGACAAAGTCGTCATGCTATGATTGAAAAAATAAAGTATATATATATGCATATTTGAGAAAAGTTAATTTTTTTGAATTACAACTTACAAAAAAGTTATCTAAATTATAGTCAGTAGCATCCAATAGCATTTCCTTAGCACAATGTCATGAAACATTGAATGTGCCATTCCATCATTAAGCTGAGTTGAACAACAATTCTCACAATTTGTAGGAATAGCAGAAAGTCAGTGGGGGCAAAGAAATTAAAAAAGGATATTCTTTATACCCTCATAATTGAGCACTATACACCCATAGTAAAAAAAAATATTACAGGCATGAATTAGTGAATCATCATAACAAAAAAGGATATTCTTTGTAACAATGGACTCAGACATTGTCTGGAACCTACTTTGCTGGGGAGAAAAATAAATTCTAGTTAGCAGCAGCTATAAACTGAAAGTCACAAAGCAGCTCAAGAAATCTAGATCGAGCATACAACTCACCATCTGATGAAGAAGATTTTGCACCTGAAAAGAGCATTGTTGGATAAACAAAGATCAGAAACTGATTTACATTAACTAAATCACTAGAGCAATAAACTTTGAAAATATTGAAAATGAAATTGAAGTATGAAGTAGCAAGATTCATAACATTACGAGAGTCAGTGATAATTGAAGATCTGAATTAGTGCAAAAACAAGAGATTCATGAAAACGATGAAACAACTTACAAAAGCTGTCATATCAGCAGGGCTTTGCTTTGGATCTTGAGAATCGTGTCCGTCCTGCAATCACAAAGGAAACGAATGAGAGAATGAAATGGTTGAGGATCTTGAAAATGTATAAGAGATCCCAAATTTGGAAAACCCTAAATCCTAAATACGCAGACTGGGATACGTATAAAAGAACACATTGCAGTTGATAAAGTGACGAAATGAAGAAGATAACCAGATTCAGCGATAAGAGGAAGAAGATGAATAGGAAAAGGAAACCTAACCATGAGAATGCGATGATCGATTTCGATGCAGTTGCTAATTGCTCAGCTCCACGGATTCGAGGATGTGACGACGTTCAAGGATGTGGCGTTGTCGTCGACGATGCGACGGTGTTCTCGTCTTCTCTGGCGGCGTCGCATCTGTGGATGTAGTGGGAGAGAGGGAGAGAGAGAGGGAGAGAGACGAAGAGACTTATGGTGTAGGGTTTGACAACAGAGAAATTAGAAAGAGCCCGTGGAAGAGAAATTCTAATTTAAAACAGCAAATCCCTCTTTGCACCCCGCGTTTTACTTTGCACCACCCCCTCTACTAGCGACCGAAAAAGCGGTCTCTAAAGCCAGCGACCGAAAAATCGGTCACTAAGCAAAAAGTATTTTATACATTGAATCGGTCTCTAAATCGGTCGCTAATAGTGACCGAAAAAGCGGTCTCTAAAGCTAGCGATCGAAAAATCGGTCACTAACCAAAAAGTATTTTATACCTATTGAATCAGTCTCTAAATCGGTCGCTAAGGTGACCAATTTTTTTTGGTCGCTAAATCAGTCACTATTGTTGGGTAACTAAGACCGTGATTTTATTGCTAGTTTTTATTAAGTCATCGATGTCTACATAATATATACATGTAGCAATTTCATTACTAGATTTTATTATATTCCAAGCCCATGGGCTTCTTTGTAAATCCAGTTGGCTTCAATGCTTAAATGAGGTTTATCTTGTACGCCATTTCTATAATCGTAGCAGTCGCGGTGAACCTAATTTTAATAGTCGTACCTGCTTGGTCAAAGCTTGAATCTCCGCTGACGAGTTAGCCCCATCTGATCCTCGCTTAGCTGATTCAGCTGCGGCGATTGCTTTCTTTGCTGATTCAGGTGCTGCTTCAGCAGCAGACTTAGAATCTTCAAAATGCATCGCGTCGCTTTTTCCACCACCTGATAAACTGATGAGTCACCACGGAATCTTATTAGAAGATAAGAACAATAATAATGCAAATATGTAACAGAGTATTAAGTTTTGAATCACCTTGTAACTGGCCTATTTGGTGGATGCATCTGTTGATGGCTTTACAGGTAAGCTGCTGGCACTGATAAAAGTGTTATGCCCTTCCTGATAAGATGAGAATTTAAAAAAGCATAAAAAATCAAGAGATAGAAAACATACAGAAAATGGTTAATAGATAGCTATAGAAAGAAACCATACTATTAGCTCTTCTTGAGGTTTGAGAAGTTCATTTTCAGATTCTGTAGTATCCCAATCGATTTGATATTCCTTTGCTATTTCCTTCAACACTTTCAACTTCACTTCACCGGTAGGTGTGCGAACCGAGAGCTTGTCAATCAACTAAAAGAAAAATGCAATTCACAAACACTGATATGAATATCATTTAGAATTAACAAAGTTTAGTAGTTTACTGATAAGCAAATACAAGCATAATTGCAGTCAGGAGAAGACTTACCTGGCGATTTACGCCACAACTAGGCCTAAGATCAGTAGCAGCGGATACAAAATCATTCCCATATTTCTTCTCAAAGATTTTCTTAAGTGCCACAAGTTCTGGAATTTCTGAACACCTAGGGGATGCAAATATTACGCTAGCAATACCTTCTTTCAAATCTGCTGGACATTCCCTGTAACACGTAGGATTAGCATCAGAATTTCAACCAGTATGTTACTTTCAACCTGTTGGGGTGTTTGTGTTTGCAATTGGTGTAAAACTCTCTGTATGAAATGAGTTGAGTACACCAATTGCAAACACAAATTCCAGAAAGTTTCAAAGCAACTTATGTCAAATAAAAATGAGATTTAAGCAACAACACACACAGAAAAACCCATTAACAAATTAAGGATTTTGATTATGAGAATAAAAAGAAACCAAAAATTGAATTTATCAAAAACAAAAAAAGAAACCAAAAATTGAGGTAGAACTAGTAAAAACCTTAGAATTGCTTGTGGATGTAGATCTAAGAAAATCTTCAGCAGTTTTCGGATGTTTGCAATCTGCAATTGAAAGTAAAACTAAGCAACACAGAAAAATCCTAAAAGAGAAATCAAAGAAATTTAACAGCTAATATCTCACCGTGATTGCAGAACCAGGCTTCATCATCAACAACAAACTCATCTGAAGCAGAAAGATCAGCCCATTTAAGAGCGTCAAAGTTCAAAGCAACCAATCCTTTTCCTAATCCAAATAAGTAAAATAAACAAATCAAATTAAAATAACTCAGTAAAATTCTAATTTCATATAATCCATATTCAAAAACACTCCACAAAACAACACAACAGTAATCAACACCTTTGCTAGCAAATTAGAATTCCTACTAAATAAACAGAAACATTAAACTTCAAACTAAATGATCCTTTCTCATTTCCACATCAGTAAGAAGAAAACAGAAAGAAAGTGCAAGCATTACTAGAGTAGGTTGCAAATTACCATTGCTTTAAGATCAGCACCCATTGGTTTTTCTGAAGTTTGGATGACGCAGCCTCTTTCGTCTACCTTGACCAATCCATAATCTGACGCGCGGCTTAAAAGAAGGCAATTACATTTCTCTAAGTTATTTCTGTTGACACAGTCTCTAGAATGGAATGGAATGGAATCAAATATCAAATATAATAGTCATGTTGTGTCAGCAGCTAGCACAATGAAATCATGCAGCAAACAGATCTGTGAATGCCAAAATATAATAACATGAAAGATTCATTGGCTGATTATTTAGATCTAGCAATAATTTACATCCAACAGATCTGTGAATGCCAAAACACATGGTGAGCTTACCAAATGAAATTTTCCATTTGGAACTTTTGTAGGGAATGAGGAAACACAAACTCCTTTTTGAAGACATTCTTCAAGCCATGGCATCAAACAGGAAAGTCCAGAGACTGCTTAACGAATTCATGGATTTGGTATCTGAATACGAAATTGCCGATACTAATCAGGATCAAAGAAATCCAGTGTTACCTAAGACATCTTCACATGTAACCAATCAAAGAGAGAGTGGTTCATTATCATTAGAAACACATGTAAAAGACACTGCTCCACCAAAATCAGATCAGACCAATCCTAGGGATGCAGACATAGATGGGGAGCACATTGCAAAGGTGGCAAAAAATAACCAAAATTCGACTCCACATGCAAATGAAGCAAGTGTGCATGATCAAGTTGTCCTGGATACACCAGATCAGGAATGAGCTTATTGACTAGCACCTCTTCCTATAGAAAGAAACTTCACCATGATTACTAATTATAGTTTATAATACGCAGACAGAAATTGATTCAGTTAATGCAAAATTAAATAACCTGTATCCCCCATTTCCTCATCTCTTGTACAGCACAAAAGTCTTGTATGTTTGGATCTGCTATTTCCTTTGAGGTTGCTTCCATTTGGTGAAGCTCTTGGCTGAGACTATCAACTTCATCTTTCAGCTTCTTGATATAATTTATAGCATCATCAATAATAGTTGCTTTGTTCATCTGAAAACCAAAAATTAAGATTCAATAATAGTTGCTTAATTAATGTACTGATTTAAAACAAATCCAAGGAAATAAATACTAAATGAATGATTAGAAACAAAGAAGAAACGAAGAGAACGATATTCAGAGCGAGAGAGAGAGAGAGAGAGAGAATACCTAGCTGTGCAATTAGGGTTCCTGTTTGGTTGTTTTGTTTAGAGAAGAACACACAAGGGAACCTACAAACAGAAACAGTGCTTACGGTTTCTGATAATAATCAACACAGAAACTCAAATTTCACTGAGAGAGTGAAATACTACCTGTGTTTGCTGTTCCTTCAGTCAGTCTCTGGGTTTCAACCATCAGTGTTCACAGCAACCTCAAACAGCAAAAGAAAACGCAGGTATTAGGGTTTCGTTAAAACAAGCAGCTAAAGAAAGCATTTAAAGAAACGGTTAAGTGATTTACCTTCCTGAGGGTGTCCGATTCAAAACCCTGGAAGCAGATCTTCATTTTCACCATTGTTACGAACCTAGGGTTTCTGAGAAACCTTCAAATCGTACATCAACCCGAGGGGTTGTGAAAATGGAGTGAGAGATGAACGGAACTGAGAACACCAGATCGAAACCGATCTACAGTCTAGAGGAAAACGGAGTGAGAGATGGACAGATTGCGAACCTGATGAACAAGTACAGATTGCGAATGGAGTGAGCAGGGTGAGAGAGACGACGAAGAGGCGGTGGTGACGGAGAGGAAACGTAGGGAGATTGAACGGAATCAGAGAGTGAGAGAGTGAACAGATTGAGCTTTGCGTGAGAGAGGGAGTGAGCGTGACGAGGGACTGAGCACGATGAGAAGAGAGGAACCCAATAGTTACCATATTTTAGTACTTTAGATTAGATACTTTAGAAGTCAGACGTGTAAGCGCTTGATTTTAAAACGTTACCTCTTAATTACAAGTTTGCCACCGTGTCTACTTATGTAGTCAGGCGCCTAATAGCATGACTTTAAAAGTCTAATTTTTTTCCTATTTTTTCACTTTAGAAGTCAGGCGTGTATTCGCTTGACTTTAAAACTCGCGAGTTTTGCCTCTTATTTACAAGTTTGCCACCGCCTCAACATATAAAGTCAGGCATCTGAGCGCCTGACTTTAAATGTCTAATTCTTTTCCTGATTTTGCACTAGTGGTTACTCGTCCTGTATTATTTTTCCTCTTAATTTCTTATTCTAATCTTATATATGTTACTCTAAGTTTATGATATATTTCTCCCTTCTGCTTCTGTTACTTGCATCAATGTATGTGGATCAAATGAATGTGGGTATCATGTGAATGACACACATATATGGTGTGGGAACTTAGGAAGTGAAAATGGGAAAGATGTGTTTGGTAGTTCATGTGAAAAGCCTTCAATGTATGTAATTCTGAATATGACAATATGTGTTTGTTGCAATTCTGAATATGACAATATGTATGGTATGACACAATTCTGATTATTTACGAATGAAGGTTTGCAATTGTGTGCTATTCTCAAGGTTGATGCTAATCTATTTCTAATTCTAGAGTAGTTGATAAGTGGTGTAGTTTGCATCCTTATAACTTTACCGTCAAAATGATAACTTACATTTTAATGTAATTTAGCTTTGGATGTATTTTGTACTTAAAGTGTAGAATTCTACTTAAAGCGATGAATTTTAGCTTTGGATGTAATGAATTTAAGTGTAGAATTCTATTTGCTGGTTTTGCTGGGATAATGACCAAAATTCGTATAAGCAGGGTGTATGCGGGGAGATTAAACCAAAATTTGAAAAAAAAAACTTTTAAAGTCAGGCGCAATAATGTTTGACTTTAAAACTGACTTACGAAGTCAGGCAATAATACATGCTTGACTTTAAATCATACTTACGAAGTCAGGCAATAATAAATGTTTGACTTTAAATCATACTTATGAAGTCAGGCAATAACAAATGCTTGACTTTAAATCATACTTACGAAGTCAGGCAATAATAAATGCTTGACTTTAAAACAGACTTAACAAGTCAGGCATTCGCTTGACTTTAAAACTCCTGACATACAAAGTCGACTTAATAAAAGTCAAGCTGGCGCTTGACTTTAAATTCCATTTTCGCCTGACTTTAAATCCATTTTTTGCACTAGTGACTTCAGCTAAAGTAAAGGAGGAGAGGGGGGGGGGGGGGAGAGAGGAAGAGAAGAAGAAAGACTGAATAAAGAAGAGAGAAAGATGAGTGAAAATAGAGAGTGCGGAAAAACACTATGATGAAAATCCTCCTGAATGCACATAATTAAACTTTGAGTCTTTGTACCCAAAAAATTTTGAGTCTGCAAGAGAGTCTTTTAGGATTCACTATATTTTATTCAATGTAGATTAGTCAATTAGATCACTTAATAGAACATTTGAGCAATATAGCACATATTAAGAAGTATTTGGAATTTTGTTTAGTATCGAAAGAAAATGAAAAGGTTCATATTCTCTAAATTGTGGGTCAAAGAGATATAGCTAAACAGTAAACACACTGAAACGAAAAACCGATTAAGAATACGAAACACAAAAAACTGGGAAGTAATATTCTAGATATCTACAATTTGTTTAGGATAAAATATTTAACATTCAGTGTGGTATTAGTTTCTCGAAAACGGTGATCAAAACATACCATATTATTATAATAAGATAACCAAAAAATATCTAAGATATTTTGTAGTCTCATTAACCAACAAAGTAAGTAAAAAAAATTATAAAAAAAATTAATTTCTACTTTATAACCCCCATTGCTGACCCTATCCCCCTCACACTCCCTTTCTCAAATAGTCACATCACCCATTCTCTCACTTTCTCATCATTCTCTCCTACTTCTCACTAGTGTTTCAGTTAAGTTTTTTTACTTGCACTCTCTACCATTTGTCAACATTATTTCCATCACGTTGTCCTCTAAGTCTTCAACTTTTCATATCCTCCCTATTCTCCACCACTTGGCTTAATCCCCTCCCTCTTATCCTCTTCATTTTATTTTTTCATTTTTCCTTGGATCTTGGTGGATAAAGTTTGCAAACATGAAGATAAATGGTTGATCTTAAAGGAAGTGTTGGTGCATAAGTCAAATTCTTCATCCCCTTTTGGGTAAATTCTTTCTCTTCCTTTCCATCCGTGAGTAGTTTTTAAAGATAACCTGTGTTTTAAAACTCGGACTGGTGACCGACTCGGTGAAGGTACCGGGTCACTGGGTCAATGGTCGGACCGAAGGGTCGACAGTTGAACCGCATGACCAAAACCGGGACCGCATGACTCGGACCCGGTCTCTATTTCCCAAATTTTCAAGACCTATATAGTATATAGGTTTAAATAGTTATTACCCCCCTGCAAATATACCCATTATCCAGTTACCCCCTACAAAAAAAAACATTTAAAACAAACCTTGCAAAATGTAATGTTATCCAGTTACCCGTTAAATTTTCTGTTAAAATATGTAAAATCTCACATATCCAGTTACCCCCTGCCACGTGTCACCTTATTATTGGGCCTCTGTGACACGTGGCACTGACATGCCACGTCAGCTCCTATGTCACCACTGTCACGTGTCACTGACATGTGCCACGTCAGCAGTCAATGGATGGCTACCACGTGGCACTAGTTGTTACACTCAAAATTAAATATTTTTGTGGCCAAGGGGTGTTGAACTCATGACTTTTACTCACACACACCTCCTAACCACTGAACCACGTTAGTATTTGTGATAATTATCTCACCTACATATATATTACATCATTGCTACTTAATTTAAAAAAAATCATCTTCATCACAAATATTCTATGCGAAATGCAGAGTTGAGCCTTGATATTATTTTCTTCTGGTTTTTTTCTTAGTTATGTTCCCTTTTGTTGGTCCTGTTTCTCTTCTCGTCGTCTTTACACTACTATTCTCCTTTGAGTAAAGGCCCAAATTGGTCCTTAACAAATTTTTCGTGGGACGAATTTGTCCCTCACAATTTTTTCGGGACACATTGGTCCCTGACAATTCCAAAACGGGACACGTTAGTCCCTCCATCCATTTTGACGTTACCAGCACAGTAAACGTGTCCTACGTGGCACGTTAAGTGCCACGTGTCACGTTAACTGCCACGTTTATTTTGGGACAAATAAGTCCCTGACTTTACAAATTTGAAAATGGGACAAATCAGTCCCTGACTTTTTTGAAAAGGGGACAAATCACCCCTCCCCCCTCCGTTCCACTATTCACCCCCTCTCCCCTCCGTTCCACCAACTGTTCCTCTTCCTCCCCCCTCCCCCTCCCCCCTCCGTTCCACTGTTCACCCCTCCCCCCACCGTGAACCCCTCCCCCCCAGATCTGGAACTCATCTCTCTCTCTCTCTCTCCTCACTCACGTTGAATCTGGAACTCATCCCCCTCTCTCTCTCCTCCTCTCCATCTCCTTCTCACTCTCGCAGATCGCACTCCCTCCTCTCACCACCGCCTCTCGTAGATCTCGCTCTCCCCTCTCACCACCGTGAGCCATCACTTACCAAACCCTCACCGTAGGAACGAAAGGGATAGAAGAGAGGAGGAGAAGAATAGAGAAGGGAGAGCGACGAGAGAGAGAACGACGAGAGAGGGAACGGCGAGATGCGAAGAGAAAGAGGGAGGAGGGTCGGTGAGGGGAGAACGAACCAGAGAGGGAGGGGAGAGCGAACCAGAGGGGGGCTGTGAGAGAGAGAGCTGTGAGAGAGGATGATCGGTGGGGGGGGGGAGGGGTGGAACCTTCGTTGATTGGGGATTTGGAGGTTTGGAGGTAGAAGACGATGAATAGTAACAGAGGACTGATTCATCTCTTTTTTAAATTGTCAGGGACCGATTCGTCCCTTTTTTAAATCTAACGTGACACTTAACGTGCCACGTAGGACACGTTTACTGTGCTGGTAACGTCAAAATGGATGGAGGGACTAACGTGTCCCGTTTTGGAATTGTCAGGGACCAATGTGTCCCGAAAAAATTGTGAGGGACGAATTCGTCCCACGAAAAATTTGTCAATGACCAATTTGGGCCTTTACTCTTCTCCTTTCTTATTTCAGTTTAAATAAAAAAAGCCGGATCGATTGTTGGAGATTGGGATTGGGATTGGGATCGGTGGTGGGGGTGATTGGTATTTTTTACAGATGAAGAATGTTTGGTAAACTAGATCGACAAGATGAAGAATGATTTTCGAGATTTCCAGATTTCAACAATGGGACGGTCTCTTTCAGAATTTTTACCAACATCAAACTTCCAGATTCCCAGATCTGTTTCTTTCCCTTAGAGCAGATCTGTTTCTCTCCCTCTCACCTCTCATGGCCGCTACTTCTCTCTCTACGAAACCGCCACCTTCTTACTTATTTTCCGGCGATCAACCTTCAATCAAAAAACGAGTTTTTTTGACCAAATACTGCATTCATTGGATTTCATCGTGGCACTAGTATTTGAGATGATGAAGATGATTTTTTTTTTAAATTAAGTAGCAATGATGTAATATATATTTGTAGGTGAGATAATTATCACAAATACTAATGTGGTTCAGCGGTTAGGAGGTGTGTGAGTAAGAGGTCATGAGTTCAACACCCCTTGGCCACAAAAATATTTAATTTTGAGTGTAACAACTAGTGCCACGTGGCAGCCAACCATTGGCTGCTGACAGTGCCACGTGGCAGTGGTGAAATAAGAGCTGACGTGGCATGTCAGTGCCACGTGTCACAGAGGCCCAATAATAAGGTGACACGTGGCAGGGGGTAACTGGATATGTGAGATTTTACATATTTTAACAGAAAATTTAACGGCAGGGAGGTAACTGGATAACATTACATTTTGCAAGGTTTGTTTTAAATGTTTTTTTGTAGGGGGATAACTGGATAATGGGTATATTTGCAGGGGGTAATAACTATTTAAAATTAATATCTTAATTTATTAATATTTTTAATTTCATTCATACATAATATTAACTAGTACTATACTCGTGCATCCGCACCGGCCGATCGCGTTACGTCATACGATTATCTCAAATAGAAACGTTAGTTTGAAATCTCATTAATCTAAAATCAATTGTAAAATATAGAGGATGACTTGCATACGGACAGGTGCTATCGTGTTCTTTTTAGGAATGAATTTAGACAGTATTTAAATAGTCCGAACATTACCCTGTGAAAATAAAGAAAAATTTAAAGTAGATAAAAAAGGAGTTTCAAATAAAAAATTGATAAATATTAAAACTAAAAATGTAAAAGTATCATTTAAAAACAATATGTGCATTTATCCTGTGTGTTTTTATATATCAGTGCAGTGTTTTTTTATATATCAGTGTTGTTATCTCATGTTTTTTTATATATCAGTGCAACTATCCCGTGTTTTTATATATATCATTGCAATTATCCCCGTATTTTTTTATATATCAGTGCAGTTGTCCAGTGTTTTTTTATGTATCAGTGCAGTTATCTCATAGTTTCAATTGATTATTTGAGTTGATTAGTAGATTATTATAGATAGTGAAAGATAGATAGTAGATTATCAATAACAAATATTTGTATGCCACATGTTTTGTATATATCAGTAACAATTATTTGTCATTTTTTAGGTATTAGTGACAAATATTTGTCGCGTGTGTTTTAAATATTAATCAGTTTAAATAGTCGTTAAGCCTTCTTGTTTTTTTAGATAGTAGTTTTCAAAAACTATAATTATCAATGGCAAATATTAATCCCGTGCTTTTTTATATATCACTGCAGTTATTCCCGTGTTTTTTATATATCCGTGCAGTTATCTGGTAGTTTCAATTGATTATTTTAGTTGATAGTAGATTATAGTAGATAGTAAATTTGTTAGATAGTAGATTATCAATAAGAAATAATTGTTTCAAAAAATATAATTATCAATGACAAATATTAATCTCGTGTTTTTTTATATATCAGCTCGTAGTTTCAATTAATTATTTTAGTTGATTAATAGATTATAGTAAATAGTAAAAGAGTAATAGTAGATTATCAATAAGAAATATTTATTTTAAATATTAATCAGTAGTTTAAATAGTCATTAAATGTTATTGTTTTTTAGATAGTAGGTTTATAGTAGTCTCCAAAAAATTTAATTATCAATGACAAATATTAATCTTTTGATTATTTGAGTTGATTAGTAGATTATAGTATATTATAGTAGATTATTGCAGTTATCACGTGTTTTTTTAGATAGTAGTTTTATAGTAGTTTTCCCAAAAAATTATAAATATCAATGGTAAATATTAATTATAAATTGTCAAAAAAAATTTATAAATATCAATGGTAAATATTAATCCCGTGTTTTTTTATATATCACTGCAGTCATCCCCTGTTTTTTATTTATCAGTGCAGTTATCTCGTAGTTTCAATTGATTATTTTAGTTGATTTGTAGATTATAGTAGATAATAAAAGTTAGATATTAGATTATCAATAAGAGATATTTGTTTTAAATATTAATTACTAATTTAAATAGTCGTTAAGTCTTCTGGTTTATAGTAGTAGTCTTCAAATTTTTTAATTAAAGTAGTGTTTCTATAAATTTAGAAATTAGAAATTTAGTTAAAAGAATTAAAGTGAAGTGATAAGAGAAATGGAATAATTATTTATGAGAAAAGTAAAGTAAAAAGAAAAAAAAGAAAAAAGATAGTGTAAAAGAAAAGTGAAAATGAGGAAAGAGAGTGTAAGAAGAAAGAGAAAAAAGGAAGAAATAGAGTGTAAGAAAAAAGTGAAAAGTAAGAAAGAGAGTGTAAGAATAAAGAGAAAAAAAAAAGAAGAAATAGAGTGTAATGACATTTTTACCCTCAAAAATTTGAGGTGTCTTTTAGATAGAATGGGGGTATTGGTAAAATCACATGTGGTGAATTTGTATAAATCTATAGTAGATCTATTTTAGATCACACAAATTAATATCTACTCAACAAATATGGTGCTTGTTTTTGCTAATAATGCAATAATGGAAGAAAAACAAAGATGAAAAAGAGCAAAAGAAACAGATTAAACGACGTCGTTTTGATAAAATAAAAATTAAAAATGAACAACCCCGTCCGGGTCGCCGGTTTTTGCAAAACCCGACCGACTCGCGCCGGTTTCCAATGGTTTGCTGCACGTCCGATCCATAACCCTGACCGGCTCGGTTACCCCCCGGTTCCCGGTTCCCGGTTCGACCGGTCGGGCCGAGCCGGTTTTTAAAACACTGTCTTTAACTATGAAAAAGATAGATCCATGAGAGATCTCTATTTTGATGAAATTTTTAAGTTAATTTTATTTAAGATCCACATTTATTTTCAAAAACTTCACTTTGGTAAGTTTAAAAAGAAAAAGATAACATCTTTATGGTGGTTGTAGTTTTAAAAAAGTTTTGATTTTTACAACTTCAAAATGTAGATCTAGAAGTTGAAAGTTGAAAAATAGTTTAGCCTTTTTTAAGGACAAAAATGTGACTTTCAAGTGAATCATATTATTGTTATTATCCATTCCCTCATCACAATAAGACAAAGTATTGGAATTTATAAATAAAAAAAAAGTCATTCTCCAAAGCAAATCTCTACATTTACATCTTGAGGGCTTCTCCAGCTCAGCATTTTGGCGCCAATTTTCAGCTTTCCCGCCCAAAAGTTCCAGCCAATAGAATAATGCCATGTGTCTTCCTGCCACTCCCATGTTAGTCAGCTGAAAAGACAGGTACAGAGAGAAAGAAGAGAACCACTTTGCTAAACAACTACACTGTTGCTTCTCATCTCTCACTCTCTCACGTCATTTCACCTTCATTCGCTGTATCAACCTAACACCTCCATTTCCCAAAACTGTGGTAGCCTTCTCCACGCCAAACCCATCCGTACGCGCAACCCCAAGCTCTCAAGCTGCCTCCTCCGCCGTGACCTCAACATCCACACCGTTCGCGAGCTCAAGCTGCCTCTGTTCGCGAGCTCGCCTCTTCCCTCTGTTCGCGAGCTTCCACTTCAATCCGTTCGTGACCTCAACATTCCTCCCCCGTGACGAACACGACGTCCTCTGTCCGCGACGCTGCTTCTTCATTCTTCCTCTGCATTGCTGTGGATCTCCATTTTCGATTAACTTTCTCATCTTCCTCAATCCTAATTTGTTTCTCTATTTTGTGTTGTTTTTCTCTATCCTTCTCATTTGTATTCAATAAAGTTTCAGGCTTTTCATCTTCAAGGGTTGCATGCACAAAGGATTTCTCACACGCAAGGCAGGTCATTGGGGATAGAGGGATGAAGGGAGAGATGTGGAAAGGGGGGATGAGAAAGGAAAATGCGATGACAGAGATGTTTATTGAGGTGAGACAGAGGGCGCGGTGGAGAGAGAAAAGGCGCGGTGGAGAGAGAAAGGGCAAGAGTGAGGGAGAGATGATGAGTAGAGTGAGAGGGAGGACCTAGAGAGATGTAACAGCTGTTGTACGCGGTGGTTGCTATGAGGCTGGTGGCGGTGCGGCGCCGCACCGTGGTGGTTCAAAGGAACAATATTTCTTCAGCATATTCTGCATCTCAGGTGACTGAGGTGAGTCCCATGCCTTGCCCTCCTCCTTACTGACTGAATGTTTTTTTCTTTTTCATTTCACCACCTTGAATCCCCATAAGAACATATTGCTTCAATAACTCTCTTCATTTTGCAGTGAAGAAGACAAAAACCACAACAACTCTTCCTCCTTCCTTAGCAAAAATAGGACGCTGAGAAAAAGAGGTAAAGAAGCCATAACTTTTTGTGCCAAAGAATACTCCTCAGTTTCTGCTTATCTTCCCCACCCATTTCCCCTCTTCTCCCCGGCAAATTAAAAACTAATAATGATTAACCAAGTTTGCTATATTTTTCCTTACACCACTGCAAGTAGAAAATGATTAAGATTAAACTATTTATGTATAGCTGCAAAAGAGTGTGCATATCTGTTAGTATCAAACACAAGACCTACGACCAATGAAGTCATTGATGTTGAATTTTACATTTATTACATTTAAATAAGAATCATAAAGTACCATTAGAACTGATAGTGTACATCATGCAGTTTGTATTGGGTAGTTTACAGGGAAAAGAACATGTTTAAGGCTTATTGCTTCTTTCATTCCTCTTAATCTTGATTTTATGGTTTATTCAAAAGGTCTTGAAATTGGAGTTTCTTCCATTGTTGAATCCTTACATTTTTTTGGTTTAATTTGATTCGTGGGCATACTTACTCATTTGGGTATTTTTTGGGTACGCCTTTATTTGAATTTATACTACATTAGACAATATAGGTAAAAACAAATTTGCACATTGGACCCGGTTCATGTTTACACCTGTCTATGTATATGTCTCTTTTTTTTCCTTCCAACAATCATCAATATCTGGCAGATTTTTGTCAAAGGTGTTGACAAGGATATGGTTGTACTTATGGTTGCAAGAGCTGTTTCTTCAACATGTCTATTGAATTTAAAGCTGTTACAAAGGCATTTTTCATGAAAGATATTGTTAGAATGCAATGTCTATTACTTTTTGGTTGTAAGCACATGTTACAGTTTTTGGTAAGCAGCTGGAAGCTAACATGGAATCAATTACTATTTTGGCTTTTGCTATTCACATGCTTTTACTCTTCTCTTGATTCCAGAAGCATCGAGGAGACATATAAGTGGCTTTTGATCTACAGCTCTACCTCTCATGACTTATTTTCATAGGAGTCGGTACAACATCACAGGGGATATTCTATAAAATAAGGTGTGGTAAGTTTATTCCTTCGTTTTTACTTTCTAATAACTTCTTTCATGTGTTTTTTGTGACTTCTCAATACTTGGTTAAATCTTCAGCTTCATAATTTGCTAAAAAATCTTCTTTACGTAATTTGGATTTTTGTCTTCTGCATATTTTAATCCCCTTTTGTTCTTTCTTCTGCGATACTTCTTTTTGATGTTTGATTTTAATAATTTTGTTTTAGAACATAGGGTTCTATTGTTTAAATGAGATGTCCTAAGACTATTTAGACTGGAAGTGGCTTCTTGATGTTCTTCTTGGTTTTGCATGTACGAGGATGAGAATCATTTGATGCAAAAAACCAAACTACCAAAGGTGGGAGGGGAGATTCCTTACGATTTTTTTGCCAAGGGAGCATCCACCTGCTATGAAGCATGACATTAATAGGCCTAGGGAGAACCCATTATCATTGTTTTGATGATTATTGCACTGTCTGGTTGAAGGGGTGAGGACTTAAGAGTGTCTTATGCCATGGTGAAGGGGAAACTGTAACGAGAAGGCAGAGAAGCAGCTCATTTATGGTATATCTTTCAAACTACAAAGTGAGATCTCCATTTTTTTTGCTCTATCCTCTTTAAATTCTGCATTGGTGAATTTGTGATTGGTATAGATGAATTAGGATTGAGTTTTGCATTTGATTCCTTCTTTGATCATTGGAAATAGGTAATGCTGAAATACTATGAATTAACTACTAACAGACAGAGGATAGTTAACTACTATTTGCTTTATCAAGTATCATGTGCTTAAACTTTCATTTAAGCAGCAATATTAGTATGTTGCTTTTCTATCTTTCGTATCTTTTTTGGTTTTCTTACCATTTGGTTTACTTTTATAAACTGTGATGTCTATAGCTGCTTCTTTCTTAATATTAGTCTCACATACTACACTACACTTAACTGCAGAGGCATGGAAGGAAGATGGTACAAGAGAGTTGTTGCTTTGAATGACAAAACTTAACTGCATAGGCTTCCAGGAAATGTTATGTCCATGAAAAGAGCTGCAAATTCTGCTTATATTGATTTTCTATTCTGCCATTTTTTATTCACCTAGCCTTTTGCTTTTGCTATAGAAGAATATGATTTTTTTTTGAATCTATGATGAGATCATTATAATAGATTTAAATCATGGATCATCTTTTTGGTGGAAAATTTAAGCTTGGGAGGAAGATAGGGAATGGATCGTTTGGGGAGCTTTATTTGGGTATGCACTTTATCTAGGGTTTTTTTAGCTTTTTTTTTGCTTCGAATAATTTGAACTTCAATTTCTGGTGCTTTGTGTTTGTTTCAGGTGTTAATGTGCATATGGAGAAGTTCATTTTGATATCATCAATTTGAATGGAGTGATTTGAAGAAGTTTATTTTGATGTCATCAATTTGAATGGAGTGTTTGTTTTAGGGTACTCTTTTAATTCAATTGTTTTCTTCTTCTTTTTGATTTGCTGCTTTTTCTGATTATTTGCTTTTCTTTTTCCACAGCTTCTTTCTTTGCTTTTTCTCTTCGTTGGTGGTGTTGGCCTTCAGGAAGGTAGTCGAATTTTTCTTCTGGTACATAAATTATTCCAATTTCCTTGCTTGCTTTATTTACTTATTTCATTATTTGTATCCCATTTGCTCCTTTGATATTTTTCCAACTTTTTGTCGTGTATTCGTTGTTAAATTAATTAGTTCCTATATGGAAAATTTTGGTATATTAGTTGTTGACATTATTGAACTTTGATTAAGCTATGCTAATTTTTTGGTTCTTTGTTGTTTACAAGTCTGATAATTAATATGCTTTTCACTTGCAATATTTACTTGCATTTGGAGATTCCTTAATCACGATGCAAAAATCTCTGATAATGCATGTTTGCCTGCAGCAGGTGAGGTTCTCTTGCACTTGCTCTTGCTCTCATCGACATTTCTGATTAACTGTGATTTTGGTGTGATTTAAGTCTCTTCAAGTTAGGGCGATTTATACTCCATTTCAGATTTGAGTGCGATTTGAGTTTCCTCGCTTTCTACTCAAATCTCATCTTTCATCGCTTTCCTCTCCATTTTCTTTGTTCCATTTGTGTGTGACTTGAGTTTTGAATCCTGTGTGCTGCTAATTTTATGAATTCATTCTTTGATTCTGACGCCTTCTTCAAATTCATGTTGCCTAATTTCACTATTTCGGATTCGACATAGTAACTACATCTGGCTCTTCACTTATGAAATGGGAGATATCTGCTGCAGCAAGATACCAGTATCTTCTAAATCTCCCCAATCACTGTTAATGTATCTAAGGTTTACAAATTTATAATTAATGTTTTGCAACTCTTTATATACATAGGTATTTTTATGCTTAATTGATTAATAATGTGATGTTAGCAGTTGCTGATGGTCGTCTTTTTGTTGAATGTAGCTTGACAGTATGCTTTTGGAAAGATATTTTGAAGCACATCCCCATAATAACCTTCCAGATTTCTATGATAAGGTACCACTTGAAATCTGCTGATTTTATTTTGGTGACTTATGAACTTATCTTTTAAGTTGATATAAAGTTCCAAATCCTTTACACCCATTCATTATTTAGTTTATAGCAGCAGAAGCATACTAATTTTTGGTTAGGCTTAGGTTCCCATACATTGTAAAAAAAGACCTTAAGTCTATTTACAAATGCGTCAATTTGCTAAAATGGTTATTTTTAGTCTAATAGTAATAATGCTAAGGCTCATTGAGGATCCAACAATAGGATTTGTGAAAGATGCACATCACACTTTTGAGCAATTTAATAGGTCTTGCTATTCTTTTCTGGAAATAATAATAGCATGAGTTGGATATTATTATTACAATTTGTAACTCCACTAAAACGACTTTTGCTTTATGACCGGAGGTTGTTGTTAAGCACAAACTTATGGCTTTGCTGCTGCTATAAAGAAGAAGAGAAAATAGGGACTAAGATCTTAATAAGTACTAAGCAACCCCTATGTATTCATTGAATAAGTTCTGTATATTTCCGTTAGTGTCTAAGCCTCTAAGGTAGTGGTAACATTTTGGGATAATAAAAGGATGTGGGTTGAAGAAATCACCATGATTCACGAGATACAACGATACGAAGGCAAAATATGGATAGGAAATCACCAGAGTACCTACAATTAACACTTTTATTTTCTATTTTGCCTGGACCAACAGCTTAACCTTGGCTATATACCCCACCCCTATTATTTGTCTATAATTGGTTAAAAATAACACTACCAAAGGAGATAATTATGTCTCATTTAGATGGAATTGGACTTCCCTAATTTCGTGATTTTATGACATACTTCTACAAGATATCATTAATCTAGGAAAAGTGTCATGTAATTATAACTCTATCTTTATAACTCTGTCTATTCATATTCATAAACAATCCTGTTTGAAAGAGGTTGAAGAGGTTGAACTTGTGTTGTGTTTCTTTATTTTGTTTAGTATTGGCCTTTTCCATTGCTCCCTTTTTAGTATCACTTTGTTTGCAATATATTGGTGGTCAAGCATACTTTGATACAGACACGGCTTCTTTTAACTTTCTGATTAAGGCTATGAATTCTGTGTATGGAAGTATTTAAATTTTTGTTTAGGCAAATGATTTTGTTTTTTATTCCTACCGACATTCAATTTAGATAAAACTTTTTTATATTGCAATTTAAGAAATAAATTTTACCTCAACAAAATTTTTGTATTAACTAAAGTTTTAGCCCCGTGCAACGCACGGGTCCACGCGCTAGTATAGCTTACCGTAATGGTTTGGAGGGAAAATGCATTTCCATTTTCCAATGATAAGTCAAGTAAATATTAGGTGAAGACGTGAAGTTTATTGTCCTTGACCTTTCATTAGGTAGTTAAGTTGTTCACTGATTTTCTAGGGATAACAACACACAATTCTTGTTTGATGCTTTGTATATTTTTCGGTCTAGAGGTCTTCGACATTGCTCCCGTGTCTAGGGAAAGGGGTCCTGAATTTGTTCCATTGTGAGGGACCGAACTCGGGTACTAGTCGAGTTCGTCTCTTTAGACGGAGTGTTTAACCATTCGAACCCAACCTTGTAGTTATTGATGCTTATTGCTTTGTATATGATAATTCATAAAATATCAGTTCTGTTGATTGTTTATAACTTGTTCATGAAGTCTTATCAAGGCACATAACTTACGTGTTGATAACTTACGCCACTTGGTTCATGTCCTTAACTTGTTTGTGTGCACCTTTTCTTTTCAACCCTGCTGGATTCAGCTGAACCAAGGCAGTAGATGACTGGAAAGAGTGGAATAAATGGATCAGGCAACAGGGCGGATTGGGAATTCAGCAGGATAAGAGTTGGCATTCTTGGTGGAATGATGAGCAAGCTCATCTTCGTCGTGCAAGTATTCCTTCCAGATTCATGGAATATACTGCTCTCTCTTCGTTTCTTCGTCTCAGTATCGTTTGGTCTATCACTTAGACAGTTAGACATCACTCAGGAACATAAAAATGTTCTGGTGTATACCCTTTCTTGGATTGTGATTTTTGCAATTTTCCTCTTGGTGAAGGTAACTTCTCTAAAGCATATTCACAAAATAATGTGTCATATATAATAGGTGTTGTAACATATTGCATTGTTAATCAAAAAAATCTAAACATGTGAATGCTGGCTGTCACCATAGGAAGGAAACTACTTAGTGCTAATTATCAGCTTGAAAACACTCTCTGAAAGAAGCATCACGTATCCAGAACGTATCCCGATTAGCCAGCCGTATCCCGTAAGTATCCCGTACGTATCCTTCAGGTATCTGTCAATTTTATATTTAAAAAATAAATATAAATTTCAGGATACTCTGGAGATACGTATCCTGCCGTATCCGACACGTATCGGTATCGGATACGTGTCTGATACGGATACTTTGCCCATTTTGGAGTATCTGGGCTTCAGAGCATTCATGCCAACAACATGGGGATTGATACCGGTAATAATCTTTACATTAAACTACACTTTTGGTTTCTTATATTTTAAGTTTCAATTTATAGTCTCTTTAGCAGTTCTGTTACTGAAGTCATAATGATTCTCTCTATCAGTTCTGTTACTGAAGTCGTTAGTTCTTGTCCCCTTATATTTATTTTTGTTCAGAAAAGATCTTTATTGTTTTTTGTTCTAAAATAGTCTATTAACATTGTTTTTTGTTTTGATTCGATCCAACACAATCTGCCTCAGAAGCCAAAATTACTGACATGGATGGGCCATTTTGGTATATCTTCTAAAATATAAGATACCATAGAAAGAGGAGATTATTACAAGTTTAAAAGGTATTATGTATTTATTTCGGGTTAAACCCGAATCATGCCGCTAAACCTTTGAAAGTAACTTCCTTTGTTCAATGATGTCAGTCCGATTGGTATAAAGGAACCATCGCTCTCAAAAGTCTGAATCCATTCCCGTGAGAGAACAAAGTGTAAACACTTTGCTTTCTATTTCTCTCCGGCGACCTCTAGCAAATATGATTTCACGAGCTGGTCTACATATTCTCATTCCTTTTATCTACTCAACTCCCTAACCCACCCTTCCTCCACTCTAACCCTCTTCCATCTGTTGATTTCTTAATGAGGAAAGAAGTAGAGTAAATAATTGTTCATTCTCATTGCTTAATAATTCACTGTACAATTGAGTTTTATATACAGAGAAGAATCAACTAAGCTAGCCTAACTGTTAACTATGCTATTAACAGAAATTAGTTACAATGAACTATGGTTAGTTGAGTAAACTAATTCTAACTAGCTATGGTTAAGTGTATATCAAGTATTTACACTAGGTAATAGGCCCCCACAAGCTGGACTATGAATGTCAATGAGGCCAAGCTTGGACACCATGGCATTGAAAGAAGGAGTAGGAAGTGGTTTAGTGAGAACATCAGCAAGTTGTGAAGCAGAAGACACTGGCAGCAGATGAATGAGACCACTCTGAATCTTCTCACGGATGATATGGCAATCTATTTCTATATGTTTTGTTCTTTCATGAAAAATAGGATTGTGTGCAAGGTATATTGCACTCTTGTTATCACAGTAAACTGAAGTGGGCTTTTCAAGAGAAATGTGCAGATCCTGGAGCAAGTATTTGAGCCATTGAAGCTCACAAGACAAGCTAGTCAATGCACGATATTCAGCTTCTGAACTGGACCTAGATACAGTGGATAGTTTCTTGGACTTCCATGACAGGAGAGGGGAACCAAGGAACACACAATAGCCAGATACAGACCTGCGAGTAGCAGGACAAGTAGCCCAATCTGAGTCTGCAAAACCAGTCAATTTGAGAGGAGAACTAGCAGAGTAAAACAAGCCTTTTGCTGGTGCACCCTTGAGATACTTTAAAACACGAATGGCAGCAAGATGGTGGACCTGCAGAGGCTTTGAAATGAACTGGCTAAGCTGCTGCACAATGAAAGCAAGGTCTGGTCTTGTGGTTGTGAGATACAGAAGCCTGCCAATAAGTCTTCTGTATGCAGTATCATCTTCAAGGGGTGGGGAATCAGCATCATGAAGTTTCAAGGAGGAATCAAAAGGAGTAGTGCTAGGCTTAACAGCTAGCAAGCCACTGTCTTCTAGAAGTTCAAGGGCATACTTTCTCTGATTGAGAAATATTCCTTGTGAAGACCTGGCAACCTCCAAACTAAGGAAGTATCTAAGTGTCCCAAGATCCTTGATCTTGAACTTGGAGTCAAGAAATTGCTTGACAGATTGAATTTCCAGCAAGCAGTTACCTGCCAAGACAATATCATCAACATAAACCAATAAAGCAGTGAAGTTAGAATTGTCCAGTTTGGTAAAAAGGGAATGGTCAGCAGTAGACTGAGAGTATCCAATAGATATGAGAGCAGTGGAGAGCTTAGAATACCACTGTCTGCTGGCTTGTTTAAGGCCATACAGAGATTTTTGTAATTTGCAGACTTTATTAGAAGTGTGAGCACCATCAGGAAACAAACCAGGAGGCAACTTCATATACACTTCCTCATGGAGATCACCATGAAGGAAGGCATTGTTAACATCAAGCTGTTCTAGATGCCAGCCTCTAATGGCAGCTAGAGATAGAAGAGTACGAATTGTTGTCAACTTTGCCACAGGAGAGAAAGTATCAAAGTAGTCTACACCTTCTAATTGGGTGTATCCTTTGGCTACTAAACGAGCCTTATATCTTTCAATTGATCCATCTGCATGGTGCTGGATTTTATACACCCATTTGCATCCAATGGGTTGTTTACCTGCAGGCAAATCAACAACAGACCAAGTGTTTGTAGATGCAAGAGCATCCAACTCCGACTTCATGGCTACTTGCCAACAATCAAGCTTGCAAGCTTGTTTATAAGTTTTAGGTTCAGTTAATGAGCTAATGGCTAAACAAAAGGTTTTGTAGGCTGGGTTACAGTGGTCGTATGAGAGAACAGAGGATAGAGGATAGGAAGAGTTACCTGGGGAAGATGCTGGCAGCTCAGAGGAAAGCAAATTGCAATGGTACTGAGAAAGGTAAGCAGACTTTTGTTTAATTTTGGTTGATTTTCTGAGAGGTACAGGGGGGCAGTGGTTGTTGTGATGTGTCAGGTGAAGGAATTGGAGGTGTGGGAGGATTGTGAAGGTCAGTATTTGGAGAGAGAGAGAGGGTCAAGACTCGAGTCACTGGTGTCAAAAACAACTCTGGGAGGGTTACTGTGATTTCCAAAGGTGCTGGTTGAGGGAAAGGAAGCAAAGGGAAATTCTGTTTCATGGAAAATGACATTCCTAGAGACATAGAGTTCATTATTGGAAGGATCATAGAGAAGGAATCTTTTAGTACCATCTCTATATCCAAGAAAAATGGACTTTCTAGCACGAGGTTCAAATTTAGCTCTATGGTTGTGTAAGGTGGATGAGAATGCATGACAACCAAAGACTCTCAAGTGAGTGAGGCTAGGAGGAGTAGAATGAAGTAATTGGTAAGGAGAGGAATTGTTGAGTAAGGGAGTGGGAAGTCTATTAATGATGTGTATAGCTTGTTGAATGGCAAGATGCCAAAGGGTAGAGAGGAGGTGAGATTGAAAAGAAAGAGCACGAGCCACATTTAAAATGTGTTGGTGCTTTCTTTCCACTATGCCATTTTGTTGAGGTGTCTCTACACATGATCTATGGTGTATGATACCTTTTGAGAGGTAAAAATCAGTCATAAGAAACTCAGGACCATTGTCACTACGAATGCATTTGAGTTTCTTATTAAATTGTGTTTCAATGAAAGCAATGAAGTTAATAATGTGATTTCTAGTTTCACTTTTGGTTTTCATGAAAATTGTCCAAGTAAAACGACTAAAATCATCTACAAGGGTAAGAAAATACTTGTGGCCAGAGATGGAAGGGGTAGCATATGGCCCCCAAATATCAGCATGTTTCATATCAAATATTGCAACAAAATGTGAATTACTATGAGGAAAAGGTAAATTCCTTTGTTTTGCTAAATGACAAGTATCACATAGTTTATGACAAGAATTGAATGCAACAAAAGGAAATTGTGCGGAAATACATTTGTGTATGGGATTGCTCAAATGACCTAGCCTATAATGCCAAATAGTGGCAGGGTCATTCTTAGTAGAATCTAGGTGATTGGATAGAAAAGTGTTAACAAAGCCAGATAATTGTTGAGGTTGAGGAGAGGAGGTATCAAGCACATACAATTTGCCAATCATCTTAGCTGTAAATCCAGTCATCTTGGGATGGAAGAGCTGCAAAATTTCACAACAGTTAGGGTGTAGTTTGACATCATACAAAAGTGAGTCAAAGAGTGTAGTGACAGAGATAATATTGACATGAAATGATGGAAAGTAATATACATTGTGCAGGATTAATGAACCAAACAGAAGTACAGAACCAGCTGTAGTAGTGGTGACTGTGTCACCATTAGGCATAGTCATAGATTTTGGTGCAATGTTGTATGTAGAGATAAAATTGGAATAGGTGTGGGTGATGTGATCAGTGGCACCGGTAGCTACAATCCAAAAGTAATCGATCTTACCAGATGAGGATGGGGAAACAGATGTGTTAGTGGAGAATGTGGTTGCAAAAATGGAATTGACAGAGGCAGTGGGAGTGGCTTGCAAGTTTGATTGTTGGAGTAACTGCAAAATCTATTGGTATTGCTCCTGAATCGTAGTCAAAGATGCACTTGATGCAATTGTTGAATTACCAGCAACTGTAGTAGTGGAGCTTGAATCCTGAACAGCATTAGTAGCAGAAGTAGTGGAGGCACTGAAAGTAGCAGCAGTATTGGTTGATGAAGAAGGCTTGCGATGCTGAAAACCTGGAGGAAAACCATGCTTGATGAAGCATGTCTCAACTGTGTGATTGGTGCGGCCGCAATAAGTGCAAAGGCGATTGCCACGGCCACCGGAGGAGCCACCACGGCCACGACCTCTGCTAGCATTGTTAGAAGCACGAAAAGGCGATTGCGAAACGTGATTCACAGAGGATTGATTCTCAATCGAAAATTCACGGTTCGATTGAAGATTGAACTGACGCTCCTGTTGAAGGACCATGGAGAAGCCATTGTCCAACGAAGGAAGAGGAGAGATGAGCATGATTTGTGAACGAACGTGTGAGAATTGTTCATTCAAACCTTTCAGAAACCTAATCACCTGATCTTGCTCCTTGAATTTGCGAAGATCGGTTGCAGCACCACGAGAACACGGGATTGCACAAGTGCAATCGCGAATTGGACGAAAATTCTCAGTCTCCTCCCACATCGTCATCAATTTCGTGAAATAGGAGGAGATGTCAAGTGTTCCCTGCTGGAAACGAGCTAATTCATCTTAAATATCGGCGATGCGGAAGATGTCGCCCTGAGAGAACCTTTTCTCCAAGCTTTTCCAAACGGTGGAGGCGCGGTCACACCAGAGGAGAGATTTAGCAATATTCTCAGAGATCGAGCGTTGAAGCCACGATAGCACAAGATTATTGCAGTGATTCCATGGTTCGTAAAGAGGATCAGAAATCGGAGGAGGAGTAAGGGTGCCATCAACAAATTTGATTTTGTTCTTCGAGATAAGAGCAACCTTCATAGAACGACTCCAGATCTGATAATTCTCTTTGTCAAGAGCTGGTTGAACAAGAACGAGAGAAGGATTCTCGTTTGGATGCATATAGTAAGGGTTTGAAGGATTAGTTGCAAAATCAGAGTAAAAAGCCGCAATTGATGAGGTGGAGAGCTCGAATTTTCAGAGAACAAAGCGAATTGAAAGGGGAAGGAGTGCGAAGAGAGTAAGCGCGGAAACTTTCAATCTGATACGGTGTTGATTTCTTAATGAGGAAAGAAGCAGAGTAAATAATTGTTCATTCTCATTGCTTAATAATTCACTGTACAATTGAGTCTTATATACAGAGAAGAATCAACTAAGCTAGCCTAACTGTTAACTATGCTATTAACAGAAATTAGTTACAACGAACTATGGTTAGTTGAGTAAACTAATTCTAACTAGCTATGGTTAAGTGTATATCAAGTATTTACACTAGGTAATACCATCTCTACTTTTATCGCAAAGGTTACACCCCCACAGAACTAGCCCAATTTCGTGCGGTTCTTCCCTCCTAACAGAGTTTTTGCCACACCCAAAATTTAAATCCGAGACTTTGGAGTGGAATCCAGGCCCAATTACTGCTCGGACTAACCCTTGTTGGTTTTGAGATGTATAGTTTGCTGCTATTTAGTAAGGAAATTAATTTGATGGGATTTTTTTTTGTACCCCCATCAACTCACTATCTACCCCCACATAAAAGTGAAACCCCAAAATACCTCTCACTTAAAAAATTCGCTCAGATTTACCTACTAAAAGATAAATCCGATTTTGGTTTTTTTCCAAAATCGGATTTATCTTTTAGTAGGTAAATCCGATTTCCCTTAAAAAAGAAAATCAGATTTACCCCATCTAAGGTAAATCCGATTTGTTATTTTTAAAAGCGGATGTACCCCCACATAAGGTAAATCCGCTTTGTTATTTAAAAGTCAGATTTATCTTAGGTGGGGGTTAAATCCGCTTTTGTGTACTAAAAATACCTATTTTTTATTTAATTTTTGTAAAAAATGTTATAAAAATACTACTAAAAATCCGTTAAAGAGTTAAAACTAATCTAAAAACTATACAAACACCACTATAAATCTAATAAAACCAAAATAAGGTTATCCAAATTTTTTCCGATTTTTTGGAGATTATGAAAAATTAAAAAAATTAATAAAAAATAGTAAACGATGGAATTTGGGATTATGAGGTCTCTGTCCTAAAAGAAGTCCCTTCTGTGGAGTCTTGATCCTTGATTTTTTTTCGGATTTAATGGCTGTGGTTTCATTACAATTTGAGTAGGGTGCCGGAAACTAATTTGTTAGCCTAAATTATTCGCTCGACGCACAACATCGTCACGTGTTAACGAACTACATACTAAACAGAACCAAAAGACGGTCGAAATTCGTATCTAAATTTTTAACTGATTTATTTATTTATTAATTAGGTTAAAAAAGCGGATTTACCCCCACATAAGGTAAATCCGCTTTTAAAAATAACAAAATCGGATTTACCCCACATAAGGTAAATCCGCTTTGTTATTTTTAAAAGCGGATCTACCCCCATATAAGGTAAATCCGCTTTTAAAAATAACAAAATCGGATTTACCCCCACTTAAGGTAAATCCGCTTTGTTATTTTTAAAAGCGGATCTACCCCATCTTACATAAATCCGCTTTTAATTTTTTAAAATTTTTAGAGGAAATCAGATTTACCTAAATCCGATTTCCAAAAAAAATTTGAAATCAGGATACGTTCGAGTTTTTTAAATTTTGTGAAGGGCAATTGCGTCTTTTCACAGGGTCGATGGGGGTAGATTCTTATCTGGGGGTAAAAAAATCCCTAATTTGATTGAAGGGGGAAAAATTGCATTCTGGATATACAATTTTAATATTTGTGTGGGTTTAGTTCACTAGTGTGAGAAATATGTGTTTGGATTCTGTTCATTAACTATGAATTTTCAATAGGAGAGGGATAGTCTTATTCAATAAAATAATAATATTTTAGAAATATTATTTTATTAAATGAGTGTATGTCTCTACTGAAATTTTTTAGTTATTGGAAAGGATCTACTATTTGCATTCTTACAAAATATTGTTCAATTTGTTTTTGTCGTTCAGAGTCAATTTACAGGACTAATACGTTCAGAAGATTTCTCAAAACCTACGAAGGCAAGTTTCTAATTGGACATGGAAAAATCATTGTTTTGAGTGAACGTAGGAAAATGACTGTGCAACCAAACAATCACTTCAATACATCAACAAGATCTCTTCTTCAATTCATTGGTGAAGCTAACCAGTGAAAACACAATCTTACATCAATAACGACCTAATTTAGAGCATCTTCAATGGTAAAAAAGTAAGCAACACACTTTGAGTTGCGTACAATGCCACATCATACTTAAAACATTTATTAAAATTTCACTCCAATGAAAGTTTCTAGTTAATGAATTATTTTATCTCACAAATATTGTCTCTCTCTTCAACACCCTATATTCTCTCTCGTAAATTTACACTCTCAAAGTTGCGTATATATGAAACTCTCTCAAAATATTATGCAACTCTCTTTCATACATGGCACACAAATATAGTATTTTATTATTAAGCAACTTGCATTGGAGATGCTCTTAATGCTTGAGATATACTACATGCTAGATTATTAAGGATAGGATAAACATGTGGGCGAGGGCTCCTCTAATGAACGGGTTTGGATCCTCTCCAGTTACTAGACAGTTCATGTAGGAGAGAGAAAGACTCAATAAATAAAATATAAAATGTTATTATTTTATTAGTTGAGTCTTTCTCTCTCCTACCTGAACTGTCCAATAACTGGAGGGGATCTCAATCCATGATGAATTACCTAACCTAGATGGACAAAATAAAATAGGCTAGCTGGCCAAGTATGAGTGCCCTTCTACATGAATTTTGTGTTATCGATCACCTGAAGCGGAACATTGTTAGAACCAGCTAGACCATTACGCGTGCAATGCACTGGGAAGGAACAAAGACTTGTGGATAAAAAATCTCAATTCTTCTCAGAAAAAATGCATTTATTTGCCCGACTAAAAAAGATAAAATGGTATATTATCAATTAACCTCGTGAGAATTATATAACAATGTCATTCAAATAGGGATGGCAATAGGCGGGGTAGGGAGTACTCTCCCGCTCCTCATCCCCCGCCTCCCAGATTTTCCCCCGTCCCTGCCTCGGAGAGGTTTCCTCCCCTATCCCTATCCTCATGGTCCTCGCGGAGACCCCAAAAATTTATTTAAAGTTAGCAAAAATATAAATTAAAACATATTTATATATATATATAGGAAAATTGAAAATTGTATAAAAGTAAGACTAAAAAACAAAAATTAAATATTTTAATATAAATAATATAAAATATAATCTTACTTTGATATTTTAATATTTTAAAAGTATCAAAGTTAGAAGAAAAATATAAAAATTAGAACAATTTAATATTTTTCTAATATTTCTAATTAGAAATACATATAAAAAGACAAAAAGAAAACTTGATAATTCATTAGAAATACATAAAAGAAGGAGAGAGAATAGTATTTTTACCAAATTATTCTTATCAAATATTGGGATGATGAATATAATAACTTGGGAGTGATGAATATTATTTTTATTATAAGGTACAATTGGAAAAAAATAACAACTAATATTGCACTCAAAATCGTAAGTGCATTTATTTTGTGATAATTTTTCTTTGCTATAGTGACTATTATTGTGAGACGGAGGGAGTAGTAGATGAACCAACAGTGCAAAGAGGAAATTCAGAATGGCACCCATAAATACTCATGCGGTGCTACACTTATTTATTTCCATCAATACTATGCATATTTTTTCTCCTCGCGTTGGGAAATTTCTCTATCAAAGTGAACAATATATTTCCCAGTTTTGTGATGCCTTAAAACCCAGTAGCAACAACATATTCGTGATGTGAAGCTTTCAAACCCAGCTTTGATTACAAGGTAGCATCAAAACTTTTTTGTCAACAACGACACCACCAGGGCACCACCTCTGAAACATTTAAATTAAGATAATCAGTGTCGCGTTGACCATCGACACTAACCACTCTCTTCAACCTGTCATTCTCTTGAACTGTCTCAAACGATGTAGACACCACCACTTCTTTGGAATTGTTGGCTTGCTGCAACAATGATAATTGCTCCTCGAGTATGGCTTATGGTTCTTTAGATATCAAAGCATTAGATGAAAAACATTCATTGGTTGAAACAACACGTGAATAGGATCAACGAAACAAACATAAAAACAGAGAAATACTGGGACAATTGAAGGAAGAGAGTATAATTGAAGTAAACTCGGAAAAGAATTCCGCAACCCAAAAGTATAATTGAAGCAAAAATTATACAATAAGAATAACATCTTTTTATATATTAAATGTTATAAATCAATTAGTATGCATGATAGAAAATATTAGATAATGAGATGTACATGCTTCATTCATGACTTTCAAAGCTTTAGAAGAAAAATTTTTAGTATTTAAATTAGTCTTCATAATTTCAAGTGCCTATAAGTCTAAAATCTATATCCATATTTTGTCGAAAAAAAAAATCTATATCCATATATATACCTCATCTTATTCAACCTCTATATCATTTAATATCATCAAGTAATCTCATTTTCCTAAAACAAAAGTAATCTCATTTTTCTAAAACAAAATTAAAGAGACATTGGGTAGATAAAGTGGTGAAATAATTGTGGGCACAAATACTAACCATCTAATTAAATTATATTGATTGACATAATAACTCTATTTGTTCTTCGCAAAAAACTCTCCAGTGCCCAATGCATTGGAAATGAGATAGGTCAGTGATGCAATAATTCCAAGTGGGCCAGACAATTAATATCCAAGTAGTAATTTACAATAATACCCTTTGTTTTGGTGGACTTTACCCCGCCTAAATGACATTTTTTGATGGACTCCGTATTCTACTTTTATATATAATAACTCTATTTGTTCTTCCCAAAATATATTGGAGACTATAAGCTACATATAATGTATTAGCATAATAGATTTACTCCTTATTGTCTAATGGGTCAATACTCACATTGAACGATGTAAAGCTCTTATCAATTTATTTAGGAATCTAATAAATCTACTCATTTTAATCAACCAAAAATCAATTATTTATTATCAACAATGGTTGGTTCAAGCGGTAACTGGACTCGGATCTCACCCTAAAGGTCTTGGGTTCAAATCTTGGGTGTGGCAAACACTATGTTGGTAGAGGAGAACTACGCGGACCAACGCACCAATAATACGGTAACAAAAAAAAATCAATTATTTATTTTTATCCACGTTAAAAAACTCCCTTTATGATAAATACCTTTTTTCACTCAATTATGATTATGATAATACCCAATTTTTTTAGAATTAACCCACTTAAATAACAGGAATACAAATTTTCTAATGTCCTATAATATATTTATATATATATATATATATATATATATATATATATATATATATATATATAGGGTTAAATATGTTTTTGGTCCCTATAAAATTTGGGTTTTCGTCTTTAGTCCCTACATTAACGAAATAGGCGTTTTGGTCCCTACATTTTTTTTCCGTTTTCATTAATAGTCCCTATCGCTAAATCCATCTGATCAGTCAACAGAAATGTGACGTGGCTGTTAAAAAGATAGGGACCAAAACACCTATTTCGTTAATGTAGGGACTAAACTTAGAAGGAGCCGATTTTGTAGGGACTAAAAACATATTTAACCCTAAATAAAAAAAGCCTAATCAGATGGATTTAACGACAGGGACTATTAATGAAAACGGAAAAAAAATGTAGGGACCAAAACGCCTATTTCGTTAATGTAGGGACTAAACTTAGAAGGAGCCGATTTTGTAGGGACTAAAAACATATTTAACATATATATATACTCCTGGACCTGAATATTTGGGCCGAGACCCAACACGGCAGGAGAGCTCGGTCTTGTACAGGATGCAACCCACTAGGCAGACTGGTGAGTACCAAGAGACAAGGCACGATCTGAAGAACCGTTAAGGGAGGTTACAGGGAAAAAAGATATAAGGGATCAGGCTAAAAAATATAGAGACGCTCGGATTCACACACAAAAAGACAAACTTCTCTGTGGTCATCTCGGTCGCTGGAGTCTATTATATCGTGCCAGAACTCTATACAACATTCAAGTACATATGGCGCCCACTGTGGGGTCGCGGTAAAACAGTTTCCCGACCGCACATTCTTACCATGGTTACCACTCGCAATAACGGTCAATGAGCTCGAAGTTCCGGAACGCCTAGCTCCCAATTGCATGACGCAGGACGAGCTGACACACCATTTGTCTTTGATGTACCTTGTCAAAAGGCGTTTCCAAAGTTGAAGACTGCACTGGTCACTGCACCAGTGATTGTGACACCAAATTGGACCAAACCCTTTGAGCTCGTGTGTGATGCCAGTAACTTTGCCATAGGTGTTGTCCTTGGCCAAAGGTATGATAAAGTCTTTCATTCTATTTATTATGCAAGCAAAACACTAGTTGATGCTCAATTGAGTTATACAACTACAGAAAAATAATTGTTAACTGTAATTTTTGCGTTTGACAAATTTGGATCATACTTAGTTGGCACTAAAATTATTGTTTTCACTGACCACTCTACCATCAAGTATTTGATTTCCAAGAAAGATGCAAAACCTAGACTAATAAGATGAGTTCTCCTCCTCCAAGAATTTAATCTTAAAATTTGTGATAAAAAGAGGGTGGAGAACCAAGTTTCTGACCAATTTGTCTAGATCAGAAGGTGATGGTGCAGGTAATCATAATGGAGAAATCGAGGAAAGCTTCCATGATGAACAATTTCTAGCAGCGACAGATGCTGCATCTGATGCTGCAGTACATTGGTATGCTGACATTGTGAAGTTTCTAGGAAGCAAAGTGGTACCATGAAGTCCGTCATCCCAGCAGAAAAAAAAGATTCTTTAACATTGTGAAACAATATTTGTGATGAGCAATTTTTGTACAAAAAGTGTACTGGTTGTTGACGTGGCACATGTCAGTGCCATATGGCAGTGGTGACATGGGGTGTTGATGTGGCGTGTCAGTGCCACGTGGCACAAAGAGCCAATAAGATGTTTACACGTGGCAGTGACATCATTGATGATGTCATGCTGACATCATCTCTGTTTGCCACGTCACCTTTTTTGGATGGAAAGTTAACCGAGGGACCAAATATTTTAAGAGTTTTGTTTTGTAGGGACGATTTTAAGAGTTTTTTTTACAGGGACCAAACTAGATTATGACCATATTTGCAGGGACCAAACATATATTTAAGCCAAAATCTAAATATTAGATTGCTTAAAGTCTATAACCACTAGAATATGAAGGGCATCAATCTTATCCATTGATTCTAATACTTGATGGACGTCTCAAATTAAATGGCATCATCTATAAATTGGTCCTCTCTCTACCCACAAATGACATCTTTATTTTCTGCTTATGTTTACAGAATATTTTCCAAATTTACAAGGAAGGGGAAATTTTATTAGTCAAAGTGGCACTAACGGCCATTTAAGCTCTTATCGCTAAGCTAGCACCTCAAGTGTGAGAGAAACCAATTGTGTTATGAGACTTATTTACTAGAGTCAGACATTGGAATCATTGAAGATCCAATTTCATTTTCAAAAGCCATGGGAAGTGTTGAGTCAGAGAAATGGATCGATGCCATGAAAGATGAGTTAAAATCTATGCAAGAAATAAATTTTGGGAAATCGTTGAATTGCCAGAAGGTGCCAAACGAGTTGACTGTTAGAGGGTCTTTAAGATCAAACGTGACTCAAATGGTAATATTGAACAATATAAAGCCTGGCTTGTTGCTAAAGGATATACTCAGAAGGATGGTGTTGATTAGAGTTACACCACATGGATGTGAAAACTGACTTTCTAAATGGTAATCTTGAAGAATTTTATATGGACCAACCTGAAGGTTTTCGAATTGAAGGAAAATGCAATATGGTGTGTAAGCTAAAGAAATCAATATATCTACTATATATTTATACCAATTCACCACATATGATTTTACCAATACCCCCATTCTATCTAAAAGACACCTCAAAATTTTGAGGGTAAAAATGTCATTACACTCTATTTCTTTTTTTTTCTTTCTATTTATTCTTACACTCTCTTTCATACTTTTCACTTTTCTCTTACACTCTCTTTCTTCATTTTTTCTCTTTCTTCTTACACTATCTTTCCTCCTTTTCACTTTTCATTTACACTCTCTTTCTTCCTTTTTTTTACTTTACTTTTCCCCTAAATAATTATTCTCTTTCTCTTATCACTTCACTTTAATTCTTTTAACTAAATTTCTAAATTTATAAAAACAGTACTCTATTAAAATTACCTATAAAGAGAGTGTAAGAGAAAAGTGAAAAGTAAGAAAGAGAGTGTAAGAATAAATAGAAAGAAAAAAAAAAGAAATAGAGTGTAATGACATTTTTACCATAAAAATTTTGAGGTGTCTTTTAGATAGAATGGGGGTATTGGTAAAATCATATGTGGTGAATTAGTATAAATATATAGTAGATTTCTAAATTTATAAAAACACTACTCTATTAAAATTACCTATAAAAATGTAAATGAGTCATACTAAAAAACAAAAAAAACTATCACTTTTTTTTGAAAACGTTATCACCTTAAAACTTTAATTTTTCTCTCCAAAATCTATTTACACTCTTATTGATAATCTACTATCACCTCTTATTGATAATCTACTATCTATCATTTAGGATCTACTATAATCAACTAATCAACTAAAGTAATCAATTGAAACTATGAGATAACTGCAATAATATATAAAAAACACGGGACAACTGCACTGATATATAAAAAAACACAGTATTAATATTTTTCATTGATAATTAAAATTTTTGAAGACTACTATAAACCTACTATCTAAAAAACTATAAGATTTAATGACTATTTAAAATACCGATTAATATTTAAAACAAATATTTCTTATTGATAATCTACTAATCAATCTACTATATATTTATACCAATTCACCACATATGATTTTACCAATACCCCCATTCTATCTAAAAGACACCTCAAAATTTTGAGGGTAAAAATGTCATTACACTCTATTTCTTTTTTTTTTCTTTCTATTTATTCTTACACTCTCTTTCTCACTTTTCACTTTTCTCTTTCACTCTCTTTCTTCATTTTTTCTCTTTCTTCTTACACTATCTTTCCTCCTTTTCACTTTTCATTTACACTCTCTTTCTTCCTTTTTTTTACTTTACTTTTCCCCTAAATAATTATTCTCTTTCTCTTATCACTTCTCTTTAATTCTTTTAACTAAATCTCTAAATTTATAAAAACACTACTCTATTAAAATTGCCTATAAAAATGTAAATGAGTCATACTAAAAAACAAAAAAAAAACTATCATTTTTTTTTGAAAACGTTATCACCTTAAAATTTTAATTTTTCTCTCCAAAATCTATTTACACTCTTATTGATAATCTACTATCACCACTTATTGATAATCTACTATCTATCATTTAGAATCTACTATAATCAACTAATCAACTAAAGTAATCAATATAAATTATTAGATAACTGCAATAATATATAAAAAAACACGGGACAACTGCACTGATATATAAAAAAAACACAGTATTAATATTTGTCATTGATAATTAAAATTTTTGAAGACTACTATAAACCTACTATCTAAAAAACTATAAGATTTAATGACTATTTAAAATACCGATTAATATTTAAAACAAATATTTCTTATTGATAATCTACTAATCAACTAAAATAATTAATTGAAATTACGAAATAACTGCACTGATATATAAAAAACACGAGATAACTACACTGATATTTAAAAAAACATGAGATTAATATTTGTCATTGATAATTAAATTTTTTGAAGACTACTACTATAAACCTACTATCTAAAAAACAAGAAGCCTTAATGACTATTTAAATTAGTAATTAATATTTAAAACAAATATTTCTTATTGATAATCTAATATCTAACTTTTATTATCTACTGTAATCTACTAATCAACTAAAATAATCAATTGAAACTACGAGATAACTGCACTGATATATAAAAAACACGGGATTAATATTTATAATTTTTTTTAACAATTTATAATTAATATTTACCATTGATAATTATAATTTTGGAAAACTACTATAAACCTACTATCTAAAAAACACGGGATAACTGCAATAATCTACTATAATCTACTAATCAATGTTAAGAAAGGAATATTTAATTAATATTTAAAACAAATATTACTTATTGAAACTACTAATCAATTGAAACTATGAGATAACTGCATTGATATATAAAAAAACACGGGATAACTGCAGTGATATATAAAAAAAAACACGGGATTAATATTTGCCATTAATAATTATAATTTTTGAAGACTACTATAATCCTACTGTATAAAAAAATAAGAAGACTTAATGACAATTTAAACTGATTAACAGTTAAAACACACGTGACAAATATTTGTCAATAATACCTAAAAAGGACAAATAATTGTCACTGATATATAAAAAAGCACGGGATAAATATTTGTTATTGATAATCTATTATCTATCTTTTACTATCTACAATAATCTACTAATCAACTCAAATAATCAATTGAAATTATGAGATAACTGCACTGATACATAAAAAACACTGGACAACTGCACTGATATATAAAAAATTACGGGGATAACTGCAATGATATATATAAAAACATGGGATAGTTGCACTGATATATAAAAAAATGGGATAACAACACTCATATATAAAAAACACTGCACTGATATATAAAAACACACGGGATAAATGCACATATTGTTTTTAAATGATACTTTTACATTTTTAGTTTTTATATTTATCAATTTTTTATTTGAAACTCCTTTTTTATCTACTTTAAATTTTTCTTTATTTTCACGGGGTAATGTTCCGACTATTTAAATACTGTCTAAATTTATTCATAAAAATAACACGACAGCACCTGTGCGTATGCAAATCATCCCCTATATTTTACAATTGATTTTAGATTAATGAGATTTCAAACTAAAGTTTCTATTTGAGGTTCGTGTCGCGTAACGCGATCGACCCGTGCGGATGCACGGGTATAGTACTAGTTGACTATAAAACAAGCCTCAAGGCAATGGTATATCAAATTCATTGATACCATGTACCGAAAGGTCAGTGGGAGAAAGTTTATGTTTTTGGTCCTATATGTTGATAATATCTTGCTTGCAACTAATAGTTTGAGTATGCTGCATGAGACCACGAAATATCTCTCTAAGAATTTTGAAATGAAAGATTTAGGAGAGGCGTAATATGTGATAGGAATTGAAATATTTCGTGATAGATCACAATGATTGTTGGGATTGTCTCAAAAAGCCTATATCAAGAAAATTCTAGAGAGATCACAATGATTCTAGGAGTATTCCCCCGCTCCCCGTCTCCGACTCTCAAGTTATCTCCCGCCCTCATCCCGATCCCCACTTTGGAGAGTTTTCCTCCTCCATCCCCATCCCACGGATCCCCAAAATCTCCGCGGGGACCTTGGAAATTTATCAAAATAGCAAAAATATAAATTATAATATAATAAAATTGAAAAAAAAATATATAAAAGTAAAACTAAAAAACAAAACTTTAACAGTTTAATATAAAAGTTAGTCTTACTTTTATATTTTAATATTTAGAATGTATAAAAGTTAGAACAATTTAATATTTTAAATTAAAAACAGGTATAAAAAGATTAAAAAATTAATACTTATAATATAATATATCTATAATAAAAATATTTATGTAATTATTCGGGCGGGGTCGCGGGGCGGGGAGTATGATGCCCATCCTCATCCCCGCTTTGACTGCTGGGGGGTTTTCTCCCTCTCCCCCGTCCTCACGGGGAAATATTTCCCGCCAACGGACCTGAAGTGGCAATCTCCGTGGGGATCCCCACTTACGGGTAGAAATTGTCACCCCTCCGCTCCTACTCTATAGTCATTGAATCCTACTTCGAGAAAGGAATTGGATGAGCCAATGAAGATTGACTCAGTTGGTAAGGAGTTGGCTCATTTTCCGCAAGGGTGTGAGTTCAACTCCTGGAGTCTAACTCACCTAAACATTTTATTCTAAAAAAAAGAAAGGAATTGGATGAATTTTACGGTTTTTTAGTGGTAGGTATATTTTGACATCATCACAGGTCCTACTCCAGGACAACCAACGAGGCACTTTTGGCAACTAATTTCCAGTACCATTTCTTTTAACAAATGCATTTTTGTTTTACAATTTTAGGTCATGAGAGTATCATGCTATTGTTAGCTAATGTTAAATTTTAGAAAGATTTTTTATGACCCACTTTAAGATTATAAACAAGATAAAAAGGTACACTTTAAGATTATATGGGGATTATGGCCCACTTGTTTTATGAAAGCAATGAGGATCTGTGCATGAGTGGAATAACATTTGATTTGACTCAAGAGTTCGAATACATGATGCATCATGCATCCATGAATGAGTGATTATAGTAATCCATGTATAAAATGTCTACTATCAAAAAAAGACAACAAAGCACTTGATGATTTTAAATTTTGTTTGGTTGTTCCTTGCTTATCCTAGAAGAATTTCCTCTCCATGGTAATTGTCCAACCAACCAAAAGAGTGAAAGTACATTTTGTCCTGGAGTAGGACCTGTGATGAGGTCGATATGCGTTGATAGACGTATTGTCTGAGCTCCAACCCTGCGTGGTAGGCCAACGTGGGTGCGGTACTTACAGACACTCCGACGCTCAAGTTAGTATAGTGATCTCTGGTGTGAAATGAGTTATGAGATCGTACCTGGGTCATTGGGATCCCCCCATATTTATAGAGCGAGGTCGTGTCAATTTGCGCCATTAGATGTGAGGGGGCGATCGTAGCCCTTGATGTCTGCACGGTACGGATCGCAATCCGTGCCTTAAGCCGAGAGTGCTGACCTCGTCAATCTGGGCTGTAGATTGGCCTGCTAGTGGATCTTAGCCGTCCATTTGTAGTGGTCCAGTTGACATCGCGCCGCGTTGCTGAGTGGTTGCCGCTAGGTCGGATCGAGAGCGAGCTCGGTCCGGAACAATTCCCCCCAGACCGAGGTCGAGTTCGAAGGGCTAAATCTTGGCCAGTATGCCGGGGTTGTGCTGAGATACTCCTAGCTTGACTTTGTCATGGCCAGGCGCGTGGCATGTTAATGGTTTTGGGGGCGTGAGGGTCAGATCATTATGGCAGCCTGCTGATGATGCCTCGATTCGCTTGTTTTGGAGGCACGTTGCCCCGATTTGACGCAGGTCGACTTGATTTCACGCTTTTCATAGGGTATAAGTATGGTACCCCCTTTTCCCATTTGGTACTTTTGCTCTTCCTCTTGCGCGAGTGCTCCGACTTACAACCCACCATTCCGAGATAGTGTTCTGGTGTTGCCGCCGATTTTTCCGGCGACGACTTCACAGTTCGGTCCATCTCCAGCTCCGAGGTAGCCTAGATCTTTGACTTTTTGTTTCAGTTCTTTCCTAATGTCGATCCCCTCTTCTTCGTGTAGGTGTATGACCTGGACGAAACAGATGGCCAGAGATCATAAATACACAAAACCTGCCCTAGAGAGATCCGCGAGATTTTAATGTCAGTTAAGCGAGATGTCGCGGACCTTAATCGAAACCGCGAAGATCCTGAGAGTCAGGTGGTTTTTGAAGACCACACCAGCCTGAGCTCGGAAGAGGAAGATACCGAACTGACTTGGAGAGTCTCGAGGAAGATGAGGAGATGGGATCCAGCCAAGAAGAGGAGGAAGGGGAGTCTTTCGTAGAAAATGTCGTGGAAGTGATCTCGGTGGAAATGGTTGTTCCAAAGGTAGACCTCGTCTTTGACCTCGAGCTTCCACAGAACGTCGATCCTCAAATGGCAGGGGAGATCCATGTTCATGAAGTCAAACCCCTTGGCGATTGGGTGGCTCAGGATGTTACCGGACGCTGGAGCATTTTCCTCTCCAACTTGAGGTTCCCTTCGTATGAGAGGTTGCTGAACGTCGACAGCCAAGAGTGGAGAGTCGACGGTCTCCCAGCCGACTTGTCAGTATGCTCTTGATCAAAAGACTACAATTTCTTTGTTTGTCCCATCATGTTGGACGAGCTGCGGGTCCGACCTCCTTTCACTTTCTTCGAGAAGGAGGTGTCACGCTGGCTCCAGATTGCCCTTTCTCAGCTGCACCCTAACTCGTGGGCATTCGTCTGAGTTTTTGAGCTCATCGTGCCTGGACTGACCTCGTTTGGCTGACGTCTTCTTCACGCTCTTCGAAGTAGTCTGCCAAGTCGAGATGGGTTAGCCTGCAGAAGAAGAAGGGCTTCAAGTTGTTTGATGCCTATTTGGAGTCGCTGAAGGAGTTTAAGGACAACTTTTTGTACGTCGTCCCAGTTAACAAAGCTGCCATGAACGAGGAGGTGTATTACGACGTGGCTGGCAAGATTGATGCCACTCAGTTCCACTTTGACTGGTCTTACGACCACTTCCTTGTTAAGACAAATACTTATTCTCAGAAGGAAACTCAGCTCGGCCCTGCAGCTAAGAAGACTTTGAAGGTTCTTCGATTATGGTCGTCGAAGTATATCTCGGGATCGGGGATGATCAACACTAAGGCCCTCGTTCAGGCTAACACCCAAACCGAGATGCAGGCTGCTCTTGGTTGGAAAAATCCCTCACTACCTTTGCCTTGCTATTTTATTTGCGACGGTTGGAACCCGTCGCTAAACAGTTTGTTAATACCCATATTTCTGTGGCGGTTTTGAGGAATTTTGCGGCGGTTCAGAACCGTCGCTAAACCGTTGTTGTGTGAAAACAATATGTGCAAGTATACACAGTCGCAACAAGTAATAAAGAGTAAGTAGAGATCGTTCTCACGAGGATTGTTGAGTTCTTTTCTATATTTAATTAGCAAGCAAACTAGTGAGTAAAAGCAAAGTAAAATAACAAGTTGTAGAACCCAATTTTATCGACAAACAGGAAGTAAAATAAAGGATTAGTGAAAATCCAGAATTAGAGTAAGTTGGGAATGCCTTCACTATGAAAATTCATAATGATGGTCTAATGCTGTATCTGATGCTGCAGCACTAGGTGCTGTCGCAACAGTTGCTATTCTTTCAAATACTTTCACTAGGTTTTCGCTACAGTTACTATCTGATGCTGCAGCACTAGCTAAATCTGATGCTGCAGCACTAATGTTGTATCTGATGCTATGTCTAGGCCCTAAATAGGTATACCCTAGGCTACTTACGCACCCACAGTGTTCACCTTATGGAATTTTCCCTCCTATGTCTAGGTATTAAGCAATGATTATTAAAGTATCATTTACTAACCATTATCCATATTATCCTTTGGGATCAATTTATAAACCATGTCTGAATCTATAAATGGTACTTATATTTAGGTGATCAAGTCTAAAATAAGTTTGCAAATAGTATCGCGCAAAAGATAAAAATGCTAAACATCAAATACATGCATTAAACACACTAAGACTTCATTACATAGATCAAAGCATCCCAACTAAGAGTATTTAGCTCATGATGAGCAAACAACACAAGAAATACAACTTAAACATAATGTTTAAAACCATAAATGCGAAAATACAAAGAAGAAATATAGTAAGAAGTGGTATACTGAAGATTGACTCCAAGAACAGTAGCATGGAGGTTCAGATCAGCTCCCAAATCCACAAAAATCTTCAAGTAATTAAGCTTATGTATTGCTGCAGCATCACTCCCAGCAATGGTGTTTCCACTTTAGTGATTTAAGGTAGCTTGTACAAAAATGGAGGAAAGCTATTTCTAAACTTTTCCTCCTCTGAACCAGCACCCAAAATGAAGAAGAAGGTAGTCTTTATATAGCACTAGGGTGCATGATCCAAGAAAACCCTAATTTGGAGGCGCCATTTGTCCTTATGTGTGCCCAAAAGTACATGTGCCTATTAAAAAGGTAGAATATTCTCTGTCCAGGTACTGGCATCCTAGGTAGTGCGTCCGTCCTTGCTTGACACCTGTAATGCACTCAAATCCGCGCTTCCAGCATTTTCTCTCTCATCTGTCGCGGGAACTGATGCTGCAGCACCTATTGCTGCAGCAATGAAATGCACTCATAAAAGCACAAAATGGGGCACCAAATTTCCAAATGATCACAAACCAGAATTAGTTCTTCTTTTACACTAAACAACATATTTTAACTAATTAAACACAACAGTACTTTAGAACTCACAACAATTTAAGCTAAGAAAGCATAAATAACTCTTATAAATAAGAGTTATCAACCGTTTCCGTGATGTTTACTTATCTGCAACGATTCTAGGGATGTTTGTGGTGGTTCAAAACCTGAGGACGAAACTACTTTTAGCTTAAAAGGCTCAAATAAATTGTTTTGTTATTTATAACAACATTTTCTCAAATTATTTAAAAAATAAAATGAAGTATGATAAAAATGCACCAAATTATAAACCTATCAGGAATACTTCTTCGAGCCTGGCCCGTCCTCTGGGTCTTGCTTCCCGTTTACCGGCTTGGTCTTTCCATTGATGTTGGGAGGGTTTGTCTGAAGTCGGCTTAGAGATAGCTCGATCTGCAATGTCGTCTTCTTCTTAATCGATGTATTTCTGTGATTGACGTAAGAATTCGCTCAAGTCACAGGGTTTGTTTACGCCGATGTTGATTTGGAATAAACTGCCTTTCCGGAGGCCATTCTTGATAAATAAAAGTCGCACTTTGTCCTCGAGATCCCTCACATTTAGTGCTTCCTTGTTGAATCTCTCGATGTATTATCTGAGGGTTTCGTTCTCACCCTGCCTTTAGCCCTTAAGACGTTTTCCGACTTCGGCTTTAGTCGGGATGCCATGAACCTTGCAGTAAAGAACATGCATAGCTGAGGCTAGGACGAGACCGAATTCGGCTGTAGCTCTCTGAACCAAGCGAGTGCCTCCTTGAAGAGGGTTAGGGGGAAGATCATACACTTGACCGCCTCGCTTGCACCGCGGTACTGGAACATCAATTTGAAATAGTCCAGATGGTCGTCGGAGTCCCCGACCCCGTCATACATGTTCAAAGCGGGTGACATCTCCAGGGACCTGGGAATCAGGCGATCGTCGATTTTCCCGATGAAGGGGCCCCGCCGAGCTTCACCGATATGTCAGGAGTGATCTTTTCCTCCCATACCACGGCGAGGGTATTTACTTGACGTTCTCCAAGACTTGGAATCGTCGCCTCTACCCCTAGCAGGGCGGTCCCGACATTGAGGGGACCCCTCAGGGGGTGATCTGCTGCGAGGCCAGGCAGATCGGCGAGGAGAGGAGGATGCGCGAGAGGAGCCTTGATCGGATGATTCGTCGGGCCTGTAAGTGGTATCCGGAGAGGAAGGTGGAGTCTGAGGTGGTGACCTCGACCCTCGTCCCCGACGTCGAGATATCTGGCTCGGATGGAGATGGCGTTGTGGTGGAGATCGGTGCCGCCTCAAAGCCAATGCGACGGAGGGGACCTCGATCGGTGGAGTCAGAGGTCCGGTGTAGTGTGCGTCTGCGCTGCAGCTATCTCCTATTCAATTTGAGTGATATGGGCTTTGTGGCAAGCCAAGCTCCGAGCTTGGTTATTGAGGGCGTCGAGTAATTGTTGCACGACACCGACTGACACTTGGACGGACTCTGCAGGCACTTGCGTTGTTGGTGGGATCAGGTTGGCTTCTTTCGGGATAGGAGGAGGTTGGTTTGGTATCTCGACCACAGTAGGGGCGCGTTGCCTCAGTGGAGGTCTACCTCGAAGTAGCATTACGTCGAAAGGTTCGTCGATCGAGCGATAAAAGGAATGAGAGATGGGCTCCCACTGTGGTCGCCAATGTCCTGGAGTAGGACTTGAGATGAGGTCGAGATGTGTTGACCAACGTGTTGTCCGAGCTCCAACCCCATGTGGTAGACCGACGTACGTGCAGTACCTGCACACACTCTGACACTCAAGTTAGTATAGTGAAGTGAGTTATGAGATCGTACCTGGGTCCTTGGGATCCCCCATATTTATAGGGAGAGGTCGTGTCAATCTGCACCATTAGATGTGAGGGGCGATCGTAGCCCTTGATGTCTGCGTGGCACAGATCGCAATTCGTGCCTTAAGCCGAAAGTGGCGACCCCGTCAATCCGGGCCGTAGATTGGCCTGCCAGTGGATCTTAGTCGTCCATTTGTAGTGCTCCAATTGACATCGCGCAGGGTTGCTGAGTGGTTGCCGCTAGGTCGGATCGAGAGCGAGCTCGGTCCAGAACACATTAAATTTGTACTATTTAGTCTATGTGGTGAGGAGTATGGTAATAAGAGATCTCGAGATATAGTTTTGTGAATGAAGTGGGAGAGCTTTTGTCTCCTATAATTCTAGCCAACTCTCTACAATGTGAATCTTTTAATACCGATGTTCTAGACAAAAAATAACTATGCAATTTGCATTAAACCTCATAAACATGGAACAAAAGGAAATGTAATTACTTAATAAAAAAAATGAAAATGTCAGCCAAGGGATGCAATTTCTGCACTCTTTCAATCTTCTGTTTCCAATATGCATGACCATATTAATAAGGAAGAAAAAAAAATATTAACATGGATACAAGAATAGTCAACTCTTCAAAGTTCGAATAATCAAGGAGGACTGGTTCTAGCAGAATGAGCTAGTCTCTCTTAATGCGGCAAACTAATGTTCGAATCCCTAATAAGAAAGATGTCTATGTAGGTGTTTGGAAACTCATTATTTCCACGGTGAGTTCAACATGATCGTGAAAGCTCCAACATGGAGCTTCTAAGTTGTCGCAGACGTAGTTGCAACAGATCCAAACATACACTAAATTTAATATCTGATAGTGTCTTGAAAATGATTACCTCCAAGAACCTGTATGAAACCCAAAAAAGCAAAAAAAAAAAACTCTTCAGTTAAACTCATACCAATGATGATCCAGAATTACACTACACTACACCACCCTAGTACGTGTAGCTTCATTGCATCATCCCTTACCTCAAGCAAGCCACCCACTACAAGAAAATCGACGATTTCCGACGGCAATTTTCGTCGCAAACGCAGCAATTTTCGTCGGAAATTGACGTTTCCGATGAACTTTCCGACGGACAAAAAGTCGTCGCAAAATCGCTCGTCGGAAATAGTTTCCGACGGATTTTTTCGTCGCAAATGTCTCCGTCGCAAAGTCGTCGGAAACCCGTCGCAAATATCCGTGGCAAAGTCGTCGCAAACTCTGACACATTTTCGTCGCAAATCCGTCGGAAATTTAAAAAAAAAATAAAAAAAAAATTAAATTATACATACTAATCAGTACTAATACATACTATTTAATAATCCTTAAACCTTTCCTAGTTTCCATTGATTGAAAATGATTTACTCTTAACTGTTTCAGTTAGAATCTAACTGAATTGTTTGTTTTATTGAATTTTCTGAATGAGTACATAGAGACTATTTATACAGCATTGCTACTGAGCTTACAACAGGAGGCAGAGTCACTGCAGAGAACTATACTGCAGTGACTATTTTACAGTGCTTGTAATTACATAATAGTAAACCTATTTTACAAAATAGTAAATCTATTTTACATATTTTACATACTCTAACACGCAGGGCTATAATCACCGCAAATACAATTCCTCCAAGTGTGCAGATGACCTACAATTCATAGACCAAAAATACACATTACATTGCATTAAAAGAGGACTGCTGCAACGTACAAGCACACACTGGCATAATTCAACAAATATGAGGCATTCATAAAGGTTCAAAATGCAGGGCATATCTAAAGCACCTAGAACAGAGGAATTAACAATAAGCCATTACTGTTTTGCTCACAATCAATTAAAAGCATCCTAGCCAGTCTGCCAGAAAGTAACCAAGACCCACTGGAAAAAGACAGAATGATGTAATCTCATTTTATAAAATAAACCAGTAACAATAAGCCACCGTTAGAGTACATGACCAGCAGAAAAAGCATAACAAAAGGTGATGTCATAAGATAACGGATAATGGGATTAAAATGACCCCTTTCTTTTTAACTGAGCACACAATTCAGAATGAATTTCGTGAAGATAGTATGTTTCCTAAAGTCTAGCAGAGTCCATACCCCATACTCGGCTCAGTCAGGCTTGCAATGATAAAGCCAGAAAAGGCTCATGTATCAGAGCTTAGCAAACAGAATATCCTAACAGTGAATAGCAAAGCAGAATTATAGTTCCTATTCCAATATACTGATATAGCCATTTTCCTATTGATCTGTTTTCTATTGGGCTTACAGAATAACCAAACTGAATCAGACAATTAGTTTTAACAACAACCAAAAACAACAACATGCAGAAGAAGCTGTACCCAATTCTAAAGAACACATACCTAATACCAATATTTTGCATTTAGATATCAGAGAAACACATCCAAATCCAAAAGATAAGCAAAATTTAAGCAAAGATTATAAAATTCACACAATTGCTATCACAAATAGCATTTCAAGAAACAAGCAAAGAAGAAAGCCAAATATCTTTCTAGCAACTAAAACATCTAAGTAAAGAATATTCATTTATTTTAAGCTTTCTTTACTAATCCTCAATAATGATAATAAAGTAGTTTCCCAAATATATCCATTCTGAAGTAAAAACAGACATTCTTTACTAAGTAAAAACATACTTTACTAAGTAAAAACATATTGTTGCTGTAGATGAAAAAAGGGGATTTTGATTTGGCAGATATTGTTGCTGAATTTGAGGAGGCTGCATTTAGTGCACCTTTAAACAAGGGGATTTAGTGAAAATGCACTTGCTTTTTAGAACAAATGGAGTCATTGACAAATAACTAGAGCATAAGTTATGTAGCCAATAAAATTCTCATCAAGGAATTGCAGCAGTTATTTTGAAGTTGAACATAAACTAAGATAATACCACTCTCCAATTAATTATGTCTACCCAGCTCATTGAAACCATCAGCATGACTCACGTAAATCCTAACTATAATACCAATACCATGCATATATGGAATCTTTTGTATCTAGGTTTCAGTTAACTAAAAGTAAAATCCTTGAAGTGAAGAGATATTTTACTATTTCAATATTTCAATAACCAATTTTTCATAACCAATTTCACTATTTCAATACATATAAAAAATATGTTCAACTTCTAAACCAAAGCTTGTAAACCAAATGTTACCATTTTCATATCGCCTCGTGACTCGTGAATTGCAAAATCACCGAATTCTTCTTTGTCATCTTCCTCTAGTTCATCATAACCTTCCACATATTCTATTTCTGCTTCCTGTTCAATTTGAATAAACAAAATTAAACAGTGCCAACGCACTGCGAAGATAAATTTCTACCAACTTTGATCAAAACACAATTCACAGCAGAAATGGATTGGTAAATATGTACCTCTTCATCCTCTTCATCGACCTCATTAAGTTCCTCCATATCAATTACCTTATTGTACGCTTCGATAGGATAATTGTAAATATCAGCTTGTTGATAGACTCCTTTCTTAATGCGTTCTAATAGCTCTTTTTCAATAGACTGAGTAATATTCAAAAGCAATAATGAGGAAAGCAAAAATTACATATAATTTAATGTTCATGGATAACATTAGGATTAACTATAACCTTTTCTAGCACAGCTTTTTCAGCCTTCTCTTCTCTCCTAGCTTCTCTCTTTTTCTCTTTCCTTGGAGCGGCCACTATTTTCTCCCTGAAAAACAACCACAATAAGCAATATGATCAATCAGGCTGCATTTATGGAGAAACTGACGTGAACTTTCATTGAAGACAACAACCTAAAATATAGATAGAGGAGGTGAATAGTTGTCACAAGAATGTAAATGTGTGATAGTATGAAAAAAAAGACCGTATGCAGAAAAGGATGAATTCAAAAAATCACAATCAATATCAAATACTTTAATATAGGAAAAAAATTTGGTTTGTGTTATTTCATATACAAATACTTTAATATAGAAAAAGTGAAAATAATGTGGTAATTTTATAATTAGTGAGAACACTAAATGAAAACAAAAAACGTTTTCTTTACATAGGTCGTTATATCACACTCACATGCAATTGCATTTTCAATTGTTCACAATCAACATGCAGGGATCAATAATATGCATTTTATAGCATCTACTGCACAAGCTGCTTCAAGAAAAATTAGGCACTTCTTAACATGACAAAACAAGATGCAAATGATAATTTAATTTCAAACCTTGTCTTCAAAGCAAGTTTTCTCATACGTATCCGCATCTGAGTCATTTTGGTCAATCGTTGTTTTATCTTGTGTATAAGAAGTTTGGGCCAGTATATCTGTCAATGGAGAAGGTCGGGCAAACAATAAACAAAGACAATTATTTACAAGTAAAACATCAAATATATAAAGCCTGCAAAGACATATGCAGTACCAGAATATATCCTTAAAATATATTCATTTATTTTAAGCCAGACATTCTTTACTAAGTAAAAACATATATCCATTCTGAAGATGAATGAATGAATTCAAAGGCTTTTCTAAAAATCCTATTCCAAACTTGGACTGTTATAGCAAGAAATTATTCAAAGAGTACTTTCAATTTTCATCAACTAACAACTTCTAACATGAACAGATATTTCAGACAAGAATAAAGTATTATACTCAACCAATTTAGAGAACAGTAAGATGTCCTACTATGAAGCATCGACACAGACACGAACACTAAACACGACACTAACATGTAGACAGCCTAAAGTGTTTGTGCTACAAAGTGTCCTAGTTTATGAGATGTGAAAAGAGCTTTAACATTGAAATGCTCTCAAAACTATCTATTGGAGTGGATTAGCTTGATATCTTCTCTTTTGTCTAAGCTTATTGCCTTTTGAACTTATCGTCACTCATTCGGCCTACTAACAGTATTAAACTAAATGCAAATCATACAAGAATGCATTTCAATGATTTCCAAAACTAACTAAAGTTTAAGAAAATAGGAGCATACACTTCTTCAGGCTCTCGAACATCAACTAACTGTGCTTCCTCCAAAAAGTTGGAATCTTGAAATTTCACATGCAGCTCATCAGGTTGAATGTCTTGAAGTACTGATTCTTCCCTGATAGTTAAAGGAGCAAATTTACAAACCATAAGAACACTCATTGAATAAACAACATTCAATTAGGATTTATTTAACACCAAATTTTCAATAAATTTTTCAATGGGAAGTTTCACACAAAATACATTTTACTATCCAATATAGAAAAGATATGGCTCGAAGTACCTTTCAGATAAAACCTGCAGCAAGTGCCAACCAAAGTTTGTTTTGCACCTTACAACTTTGTTTAAAGGTGCACTAAATGCAGCCTCTTCAAATTCAGGAACCTATGAGCATTTTCACCATCAGAGAATGTCCAACCACCTCAAAAATCAGCTCTAAGGCTATTAATCCCCTTTTCAACCAACTCTGCAAAAATCATGAGAAAGATGAGCACCCTAACACCACCCAAATGGTTTTCCCGTTCTTCCTCCATCAAAATGAACCTGTAATCAAAAGCAAAAGTTTATTAGATGAAGCAGAAGCGAAATCCCTAAATATAAACTCGTAAAAACGAAATCCTAAACCCTAACATCAAACAAACACAAAACAAATCATAAACAAATCTTAAATCCTAAACAAAATCGCTCACCCCAAAGATCAAACAAACACCCATTGTTAGGGTTGATTAAACGAATTACGAATTTGACCTAGACATAAACAATGAGAGAAATTGATTTCTCACCACTTGTATTCCAGCTTGCTTCTGTTCCTTCCTCATTTTCAGTCAGCGAAATAGGGGCTGGATTTTGCCCTAGGATTTCAATCGAAAGGGGAAAACGGGGTTAGGGTTTTGAATGAACCAAAATTTGTGGCTTTTCAGTGAAAAAGAAGAAAATCGTACTAACCCTTTAAGAAGAAGAAGAGAGGAGAGGCGAGAGGCGACTGAGAGAAGGAGAACGGCGATGGAGAGGCACGGGAAGAGGGAGAGGGAGAGTGGAAGGCAGGGGAAGAGGGAGAGCGAGAGACTCTCTTCGTAGCCTTGGAGCACGTTTGCGATGGAGGAGGGCGGAGGAAGGCAGAGGAAGGCGATGGAGGGCTACGGAGGGTGGAGGAGAGTGACGGAGAGAACGACAGAGGAGAGGGGAGAGAACGATAGAGGAGTGAGTGAATGAGGAGAGTGACTACTGAATGAGGCTTCGAGGGGGATACTCTCACTTTTAATTGGGTTATTTAGTTTGCGACGACATTTTAGCGTTTTCCGACGGAAATAGCCGTCGCAAACTTGCGACGAAACACGTTTTCGTCGGAAACGTAAGCGGGAAATTAAGCGCCTTTTTTCTTGAACATTTGCGACGACTTTTTTGGTCGGAATTCCGTCGGAAATTGCGACGAATAAGAGTTCGTCGGAAAGTTTCGCAGGAAACGGGGCTTATTCCTGGATCTTCAACCACCTAGCAACCATGTTTCACATTTTATTTCTTGCATTTCCATTACATTTCTAGCTTAATTATAATGTATCCAACGCCTTTAATGTATTTCATTGAAATATTGAGAGTGAATTATCTCTAGGCTTCTAAGCCAAATGATCTCTGCTCAAGGAAATTCCAAGCAAATACAAAATCAGCAAAACAAAGCGATTTTTAGCCGGCCCTAGTTTTGCTTTATCTTTTCTCTAACTTTTCTTCTTCTTCATCCATTGGAGAGGGGTGATTTTGGGTCGAAAATGGGTGATTTTGGGTAATTTTTCGACCCGGAATCACCCATATGTATCGTTTTTTCTCTCCTTTCATCTAAATAAGTGTTATTCACATAGCTTTGAGTTTTTTTTTGTGATTTCGTCTTCTATGTGCGGCGTCGTTGTTTTGTTTGCCGTCTTGTGCGACACCGTTGTTTTGCTAGCTCATCGCCTTGTGCGACGTAATTTGATTTTCCTGTCTTGTTACGGTGTTTGTTCTGTTCGGATTAATAGATCCACTTCGAATCGCTACTGATTCAACTAATGAAGAATTGGTCGTCAACGCTACAGATCTGGAGGCATATGTACTCTGTTGGCTTTAATTTTGTCATTTTTGTAGGCAATTTGTCCTTTTATGCTATTAACTTGGATGTTGTGAGCATGTTTGCAGATTCATCTTTTTTAATTTTAGCAATATAGAATTTGTATTGTTTGCGATGTAATTCACCGATTAGAATCTATGAATACAAAAAAAAAAAGCGTTGAGTGGAGAATAATTAAAAAATGTACATAACATATACCAAAACTCTCACACGTAACAACAAAACTCGCCAATTATTAAAATAAACACACAGTGCCATTTCCATTTTCAAAAGACACTGTCACTCGCTCACTTTTATTTCTCAGTCCCACACACATGCATAAACAAAGACACATTCAAAGTTCAAAGTTCAAACCCACTCACCCACCTTCTTTTTTCTCCTCTTCTTCTCACCTTAGTGAGAAAGAAATCTCTTAAACCAAACAAAAAAACACGGCTTCAAAAAGCAAAAGCAAAAGAAACCATTTCACCTTTTGAATCAGTGCACAAAGCATACCTCACTAAGCAAACACAATGGAGAAGATCCCACATATATACTATCCATTCGGGTTACCCTTTTGCTCGTTTCTGAGCTCACAACAACAATGGCAGAGATTGTTCCTGCAGAACCTATTGAAGGCATATATTTTGAGCAAGGAGAGTCATCAACAGCAAGACAACATGATCAGCATCGTGATGAGACTTTGGCAATTACCAATAATGTTATTAATAGTTGCAATGACTATGTTCCAGGTCCCTTTGATAGTGAAAGGTTGCCAACTGTTTTTGCTTCGGAAATTCAAAGGTTTCTTCGTGTTGCTAACTTGCTTGGAAGAGAGGAGCCTCGTGTTGCCTATCTTTGTGAGTTGTTTTTTATTGTCTTCTCGGTGTTTGTTTTTATGTTTCATTGCAATTTCTATTATGGAAGTATTTGAGTTTGAGGTTAATTAGTATGCGCAGTCAGTGTAAACTTGTTTTATAGCATCGACCAATTAGAAATTTTGGTATGTGCGACTTTCAAAATTATTAAGATAAAAATCAAACATTTTTGTAACGTGTCAATTTTGATTGATTGAGGGTTTAAATAAAATGTTTGCACTGGCAGTGCATACTACATTTTTTTTGGTTTTTTTCTTGTTGGGTTGTCTAGATTGAATGATTACTAGGTAAAGGACAGTGCAATATTGAATGTTTAAGTGATTTTACATTGAAAAAAGTTCTCATTGGTTATTGGGACATGGGTGTTTAGGAGGTCAGTAACTCCAATTGTCTGTTTGTTTGAAGCATTTCAGGTTTCTTCTTGTTCTTTTCTTGGTTGTGCTTGTTGACTGGGTTGTTACTTGCTGAGTAATGGCAACTCAATTGTTCATTAAAGGCTTTTTTTTATATAACCATAGTTATGGTACTAAAAAACTGAAGTTAATAAAGGAGTGTCAGTTTATCCAATTAACTTAATCTTAGCCCAGGAATTGCTTTAAGAACACAAATTATCACAATTGAAGTTTAAATTAGAGTGGGAAAGGAAAACAGCCTTGGTGCAGCTCTGTGGTCACTTGGAAAAACACAACTAACTATCAATTTCAAGATGTTAGTATATTGAGTGATTTCTCAACTAATGTTGACAATTTATAAGACGTGAAGCCTCCCACTTGAGAATATATATATACATATATATATATATATATATATATATATTTCTCAATTGAGGTGTGATTTCTCTGTATACTACTATCAGTATATTCATTTAACATTGCACTAGTAATTCTAAATTGCAGGCCGCGTTCACGCCTTTGTAATTGCACACAACTTGGACAAAAATTCTAGTGGAAGGGGTGTTAGACAATTCAAAACTTCACTCCTTCATCGACTTGAACAGGTAAACAGGGATGTTGGAGATTGCCCTGTTAAGAACAGTGATCATTTTCATGCAATGTCTTTGTAACACGATATAACTCTAACTGAATGAATATAAAAAGCTTAAATGATTTCGGTTTTGAGAAAACAAAAGCCACTGGGATTTGAAGTGTTGACGTATTTAACATGTCCAGTTGTGACATATGTGTACTTGAGAAGATCATGGGAAATACTATTTTAGTTAATCAACTCAAATTTACCTGTTAAGAAACTGGTTAATGCATTTTTTGCTAAATTTTTAATTTTAATGGTTGCTGGTTTTTTGTGAATTGTGTAACATGTAGGATGAGAATGCCACAAAGCGGGGTGGAGCAGGTGATATTCGTGAACTTAAGCGTGTTTACCATGCCTACAGAGATTATTTTACTAGACACAATAAAGCATTTGATCTAGAACAAAGGTAACTATGCTTACACTAATTAATGCACCATTTTCCTTTTGAACACGGTATTTCAGACATCTTTATATGGCCTTAAATGCAACTTGTGTTATGTTCTACCTAAACAGTCGTAGGGAGAAATTGATAAATGCACGAAATATTGCTTCTGTTCTGTTTGAGGTGCTAAAAACAGTTACATATACAGCTACTACTCAGGTGATCTCTTTTATTTATTTCTTCTGTTTTCATTTATCTTCAACTTCCATTTTTTCACAAGTCACAACATAAACTTGTCAGAAATAAGTAGATTATCAATTTCCTAAGTATTTTATTTAATAATTCTCACTTTGTCCAAAATAGGGACTAATTGAAGGAAATGCAATCCACAAAAAAACGGAGTATAACATTCTTCCACTTGAGCAAGGGGGAATTCAACATGCAATTATGCAGCAGCCTGAGGTCGTCTGATACATTTATCCATTTTGTTGATATTCCATATAAGAGTCACGAAAGACTCAATTGCAAGATAATGGACTGATTGTACTGATAAATTGATATAGATTAAGGCTGCCATTGCAGTTATTCGCAATGTTCGTGGTTTACCCCCAGCCCAAGATTTCAACAAACATGGAGCCTTTGTAGATCTGTTTGATTTTCTTCAGCATTGTTTTGGATTCCAGGTCCGTTAAATTGGACTAACCTTCCATTGCACTTCTGTATAATTCTGATTATTGCATAAAATGAACTCCACATATGGCCATTTTTAAGGAAATGATAGTGCATAGTCAGCATTGCTCCAACTAGGCTTTCAAGATTTTTCATTCTATATCATTTGTTCTACATTAGGAAGCCAATGTGGCAAACCAAAGGGAACATCTGATTCTACTTCTAGCCAACATGCAGACTCGGCAAACTCACAACCAGACTTCTGTTTTGAAGGTGCATTCTGTTGAAAATTCATCTTCTGGCTTTTCTTATGACATTGACTATGCAAACTAAGTCATTCTTGTCCTATCAGTTAGGAGAAGGAGGTGTGGATGAATTGATGAGAAAGTTCTTCAAAAATTACACACACTGGTGCAAATTTTTGGGAAGGAAAAGCAATATCCGGTGTGTCAACTGATCTAGTTCTCTCGTTGCTTTCAATCATTTTTATTTTGTTTGTTCCTTGCATAAAAAGCCAGGCAGTCTCTCTCTCTTTCTCTCTGTGCGTGTGGGGGAGGGAGGGGGGGGGGTATTTATCTTTTTTGTAATATGCTTTTTCATCAGTTGTTAAATGTTCTTCCTTCCTTCAAAATTTTTATCTTTTTAATTGTTTATGTGTTTCTTGTAAACCATAATTCAGTTGGTTTGAACTTTGTTTCTGTTTTCTCACATTCTGTTTTGCTTACTAAGTCGGTTACTTGGTTGCAGCTTACCTTTTGTGAAACGGGATGCCCAACAATATAAAATTTTATACATTGGCCTTTACCTGCTCATATGGGGCGAGGCAGCTAATTTGCGGTTCATGCCAGAATGTCTCTGCTATATCTTTCACCATGTATGTTGAAACTCAGCAGATTCATTTCATCATTCTTCTATTTTTTTCAATAAAAGGAGACATATTAAACTCCACGGGTGTCTATTATTAGTTAACAAAATTAACTTTCACTTTTCCAGTGATACTAGGAATAACTTGTGGCATATTCAGCATTTCAAGTTCAAAGATTCCACATAATTAGTTGATAGATAAAATTTTATTTATGCCTACAGCTTTTATTCTTTTACCTACAAGTGAAAAATGGATAGGCATGTATGATGATATTACCTAAATGCTTGATAGAGTCATCATCCAGGAGCACCTATTCTCATTATCGATTGAAGTTTTCAATAACCTTACCTTTATGATCGTCCTATATTTATTTTATCATTTTTTGTGTGTTTTAAAGATGGCATATGAAATGCATGGAGTATTAAGTGGTGCTATCAGCTTAACAACATGGGAAAAGGTCATGCCTGCATATGGAGGAGAACCAGAGTCTTTCCTTAATAAAGTTGTCACCCCCATATACGAAGTTATAAGAAAGGTACTATCTAATGTATCCTCTTTTTGTTTTTTCGGTTGTCCTCTTTAAAATAACTAATTTCTCATCAAACCACAGGAAGTTGACAATAGCAAAGGTGGGACTGCTGACCATTCTGCATGGAGAAACTATGATGATCTGAACGAATACTTCTGGTCAGTAGAACCTTTAGACAAAGATTTTCTAGTTGTTTTCATGTGGCCTCCTTTCCATATCACATCCTTAATGCTGTTCTATACCTGTAGGTCACCTGATTGTTTCAGAATCGGCTGGCCCATGCGTGAGGATCATGATTTTTTCTTTGTAAAAAAAATAAATGATCCCGATGTCAAGAATGCTCGTGTTGTATCACCTGGTAAAAAGGGAAAGAAAAAGAAAAAGAAAAAGAAAGAAGACAATGTTGAAGAAGAACCTGAGGTGATTCTGTGATTCACAAATGCAGTGTACTTTAGATTTTGTATTAGTGGTATTTGAAACATAAAACTAAAGCCAAGTGAAATTTTAAATCAACTTTTATGTGATTTCGTTCTATTAGATGCTGCTCTTCATTATTTCTGGTCCAGGATCTTATTAAATGGCATCTCAAGATACTGTCTCTTTTACTTTTATTTAAAGTGAAATATTCTCTTAAATGCCAGAATCTAAATGGCAAGTAGTCTTGAACCGTTGTCTAGGAACTACAAATTTCTTGTACATAGAAAATTACCACTTTGCTCTGACATGTTGTGTACATTGGTTATTTTCTCTGGCACGTGGTAGACTCTATATCATAATGTAATACTCTAATCTAAAACTTAAAAGGTGTCTGGTTATCTTGTCCCATCATTCATTGACCTTGTCACCTGTGAATAATTTCATACTACTTTTGAATTAGGAAAACGAATTCAAAATACGTATCCTTACTTCACTATCCATTTACTTTTTCTTTTGAAGTAATATGCTAAGGAAATTCATTCAATATTACTATTACAGAATGTATGTTTGGTTTACAGATGAAAAACTGCAAACCTACGTTTGGATCCAAAGTATCTATCTTCTTTATCCTTTGGGGAAATCGTATGTTTGGACCCAAATGTATGTTTGCAACAGAAATCCACATATCCTATAATGGTAGAAAGGGATTATTCTCTTGGAATCTGAGCCTTATAATCTCTTGTTTGAGGAAAATAGGGAATTCGGTACAACTTACAAGTTACAACTACTGATGATTGTGTCAGTTATACTCACCTAGTCACCTTTGGCATAGTATTACTTACATTATTTCTTTCTCTTGTATTGTGTTTCAGGCATCTGTAGGAATGGTTAGATTAGTTCTACACTCCTTCTTCTACCTGTAAGAGATTACCATTCTGTACTGAAATAATATACCTACTTTATTTCTTTCTCTTGTACAGGTAACAGTGGACGAAAATCAGGCAATCAATGAACCACAATGGCTAGGAAAGACAAACTTTGTAGAAGTTCGTTCATTTTGGCAAATTTTTAGAAGCTTTGATAGAATGTGGAGTTTTTATATTCTGTCCCTCCAGGTTTGCTTCAAATCTCGTGCTGATAGCTTACAAAATTCTTTTTCTTATAAAAGATGATCAATAAATTTGGTTATTGTGTTGATGCATAGGCCATAATAATCATTGCTTGCCATGACTTGGGATCTCCACTTCAGTTGTTTGATGCCATAGTATTTGAGGACATCATCAGCATCTTTATTACCTCTGCAATTCTTAAACTTATTCAAGGTATGGTTCCCATTGCCATTTATGTTCATTGCATGTCACTGAGTTAGTTTAATTGGACGTTTCAAACACAAGTAAACTTTTTTCGGTTAATATGTATTGATGTTACAGTGATCTGATTCTTATTTATCAAAAGATTTTCATTTGATGCATTATTAAGATGGGTGGAAAATTTCCAGAACTATTGCTTTGATTAGTTGGTGGCTATGGAATTCCTCTTCTTCCTTATTAAGATTGAGAAGCTTCTGTATTGAGATCCCTTCTTTTTCTTGATACTCTTGAATTATATTCCATTTTGGATGGGAGAATCTTGACACTGATTGGTCTAGTAGTCTGTATCCCTGTAAATCATTTTTCAATTTTCTTTATCCATCTTGAAATGAAGATAAAATCCTGCTTGATAAATCCCTTCAGAAATCCAAAACACCTTCTATTACCAAGCATTTTGTTTGGACCAAAGTACTTTATAGAAATATTATTATGATTTACAAATTTTACGTGATTGGGTAATGATTGATGGTAGGTTAAGCTTAGTAATGTATTATTCAATTCCTTGCTAACGATGGACACATTATCAACAAAAACAAGAAATACATGCTAATCTATGATTCTATATTTTATTTTTGAATTCCCAATTCCACATTAATATTATGGACATTGTACAATGACGGTGTCTGCATTCTCCTTCTCTCATATAAGCACACCGAAAAAGTTCTCTTGTTTTTTTTCTGTTACAGCAATTTCAGACATCATCTTTACGTGGAAAGCCAGATATACTATGGAGTATTCTCAAAAAGTGAAACTTGTGATGAAGCTGGTCTTTGCCATTATATGGACTATTATTCTTCTAGTGTGCTATGCTAATTCAAGAAGAAAATATACTTGTTATTCCACAAAGTATGGAAGTTTGGTTGAGGAGTGGTGCTTTACTTCCTATATGGTTGCTGCTGCAATATACTTAACAAGTAACACAATCGAAGTTGTGTTATTTTTTATCCCTGCTATGGGCAAGTATATTGAGGTCTCTAATAACCAGATATGCAGAGTTTTGTCTTGGTGGATTCAGGTAAGGACATCATTTTTTAACTATATTTTAAAACTGTGTTAGCTTGGCAGACGTTGCTGGGGCAATTTTCTTATTGAGGAAACTTTTGATACAATTATAAACCAGATCATAATAATCACTTCCCTACTGTTTTCCAGCTACAGACTGTCTTAACAAGGACATTTCAAAGCTGTTATGTATTAACTATTATTTATTTTAGTCAAAAAGAGTATATTCAATATGATCAAGGTGATAAAGATTAGACAATTGCTTTGTATATTGCTCGGACATATTGAGCATGGTTATAATTGCTTTTTGCACTTTTGGATAATTTCAAGGGCACCATCGAGGTGTAATCCATTTATTGGGTTGCATCTAGAAAAAACAATCCAAGACTATTTTGAAGTTTTCCTATCTACAGTTTTTACACGAATGCACAACTTACTGGGGAGAGGCGAACCATTTAGCTATATGCATGGCTACAGACTTGAGACTACAGTATCTACTTTTGTGCGGTTCTTGTTTTGATGAATGTACTAGATAATGTGATAGTTTTAGACACCATCTTAGTAGCATCTTTATATATTAGCTTCTACAACAGTGAAAAATCCCTTTTTAGCTAAAACTATGCTTTGTATTCCAATGTTTGGGAGTATTATATCATTTTGACATTTTAGCTTTCCAACACTTGTCAGTCAGCTCTAGGATTCCCAATTATAAATGCTGTTCCATTTGATTTATATGGACATGAATCAACTGTAATATTCATCCATGACATTAAATGTTTTAACTTGAGTGTCACATATATCTATGATACAGCCAAGAGTCTATGTTGGACGCGGAATGCAAGAAGACCAGGTTTCTGTTATAAAGTATATTCTTTTACCTGTTGGCTTGTTCTGACTGTCTGTTTTAGTTTCTTTGGTAAATGAATCCTAATCTATACAAATATATTGAATTTCTTCCAATGAAGGTACACAGTGTTTTGGGTATTGGTGCTATCGTGCAAATTTCTGTTCAGCTACAGTTTTGAGGTAAATAATTACATAACTTCAATTATAGGTTATGTTAATTGGGTTTGTTAATTAAAAAGTTACTCTTAATGGCCAATGCAATATCAATGTATATGCAGATAAAACCACTCATAGAACCAACTAGACAGATCATGAAAATTGGTGCAAGAAAGTACGACTGGTATGAGCTTTTTCCAAAAGGTATGCTGCGTTTCAAATTTTATTGGTCACATGTGAGAAATCAGTTAGTGTCTCTGACAAAGGTTTACTTGTGCTGCAGTAAAAAATAATGCTGGTGCAATTGTGGCTGTATGGAGCCCTGTAGTAATTGTGAGTCTGAATTATACGTTTGAAACATTTCTTTGGTTTTAACTTTGATATCATCATTATGCTGAAGATCTAAAATAAATCACTCTACTGATTAAAGTATGAATCTTTGTCAATGAAGTGGTCTATCTGTCTTTATGCGTTAGATAAAATTCATTGTGGTGATTTTTTATTTGAGAAAACCATATTGATAAATGAGTAACATCTTTCATTTCAATATTTATCTCAGGTATATTTTATGGACACACAAATTTGGTATTCTGTTTTCTGTACCATAGTTGGTGGAGTTTATGGCATTTTTCATCATCTTGGTGAGGTAATATATGTTTATTATTTACTTCTTTCTTTCTATCTTTGCCAGAAATGAAATGGTTCACTCACCTTTATAATTGAAAATAGATAAGGACACTAGGAATGCTGAGAAGTAGATTTGACTCCTTGCCAGCAGCATTCAATGTCTGTCTGAACCCACCATCTTCCAAACGTGGTAAAAAGAAAAGAAAAGGTCTCCTCAGCAATATATTTCAGAAGGTATGTTCTAATTAATAGTTTATTTTAATATATATGTTCCTCTTACTTTGACCACTGATTTGTGTTACAGCTGCCTGATGAAAAAAATTCTATTGCCAAATTTGTGGTAATATGGAATCAAATTATAAGCCATCTTCGTCTTGAAGACTTAATCAGTAACAGGTAATGTTTTTTGTAACTTTACTGCACTGCTATGTCTTGCTCCAACACCTGATGATAATTTTTTTGACAGAGAGATGGATTTAATGATGATGCCCGTGTCTTCAGAATTGTTTTCTCGCAAGGTTCTTTGGCCTGTTTTCCTCTTGGCAAGCAAGGTAATATACATTCAACCGAAGTGTTATAGATTTCTCTTGTAGAATCATTATCTGTACATCTATAGATTAATGAACTCTTCTTGTTACACATTCTAGTTTTCTACAGCTTTGATCATTGCTAAAGATTTTGAGGGAAAGGAGGAAATTCTTGCCAGAAAAATTACAAAAGACAAATACATGTTTTATGCTGTAAGAGAGTGCTACCAGTCACTCAAATATGTCCTTGAGATTCTTATTGTGGGTAGCCAGGAGAAAAGGTAATAAAATGGAATATTTTTCTGGATAAAATCTTCCCATCTTCAACTATGATTGTATGCTGTAGAATCTTGTCTTTTCTATCTCCTATGTGTTTGTCTCTACATTTAACCCACAAAATTTTGACATTGGTGTTGATATGGTGGTCGCTTGTGCATCTTTAGAATCATATGTGATATACTAAGCGAAATTGAAAAAAGTATCCAAGAAACAAGTCTTCTTAAGAACTTCAACATGAAAGTTCTACCAGCTCTACATGCAAAGGTCATTGAGCTAGCTGAACTTCTGGTAATTGTTTCTTCCACCAAAACTAAAGGTTACAATCTTTATGTTGACAAATCTATATGGCCAGAAACTTAGAGCCCTAATTACTTTTTTATGAAATGGCATAAGATTGACGGAGATAAAGAAAGTAGGCACAAAGTTGCGAAAGCTTTACTGGATATGTTTGAACTGGTAACAAATGACATGATGACTGATTCAAGGTATTGATGCTTATGAACTTGTTGTCCTTTACTGCATTACTATGCTTCATCTATTAATTTACTCACTTAATCTGTCCAGAATATTGGGTACGCTCCACTTTCCCCAACAAAATGAGTCTGGCTTTGTCTATTTTAGAGATGATGATCAACTATTTTCCTGTGATGAAATAAATAGTGCATCCTATCCATTTGCCAATGAGAACTGTGTCCATTTTCCCTTGCCAGAAGGCCCTTTGATGGAAAAGGTGGTATTTATTGTTTACTTCAATGATACTTGTTATTCTCGATTCATTAAGGACTATTTTCGATATTCACGTGTTAATGCTGGCGCAAACATTTAGTTGTGAGGAATAACATCTTGTATGTATGTGAACTCTACTCGTTACACTAATATAATCAGCCTGTTCATGCCAGATCAAGCGTTTTCATTTACTACTTACCGTCAAAGAGACAGCAATGGACATACCTGCAAACTTAGATGCTCGCAGGCGCATATCGTTCTTTGCTACTTCTCTGTTTACGGATATGCCAGATGCTCCGAGAGTGCAGAATATGCTGCCATTTAGGTAATTTAATGTCCTGATCAATGATCATTCCATTTGCTTTGAAAGGTCAACTCTATAAAATATACTGTTATAGAAGTGATAGGGATTTTGGGAGCACAGAAACAATATACCAGAAAAAATTAACATACAATTACATCTTCACCCAAAACCTCAGTCTCAACTGTGTGATATTCCAACATCACATGAATTTTCAGCAATTCATATCGCTTCAATGTTAATATATAACTTGAACTAACCAACCTTATTCTTCATCCATTATTAAAAAAAGTAACCTCTGATAATATAATTTCACCCCTAACCATTTCAGACTTTTAATTAACCACATTATTTGAAGGACACTGAATGAGGAAATGCCATGCTGTTAAATACCCCACCTTTATTTTCAGTTGAAATATGACAACCAAAAATTTAGAAAGACAAAAAAATAAATGAACTAAACTACAATCACCAAAATTCCCTTATTTGAATTAACCACTTAGCAATTGAAATAACTGCCTATCAGGTCACCTGACCACTAATAATGAGGATTTAATATTTACTTGACGTCACTGGATGGTAAATTAAAAGCATAAGATTCCCAAATTTTGGAAACTCTATCGGAAAATCCATTTTTCATTCTGATCTCCTTGCAACTGTTGTTTGTTAAATATCAAAAATTTGTTGACTGCAATGATTTGTTTGGTTTATGCTTTTACATTAATAAGAATTTCTTCATTCAGTGACAGATACATCAAACAAGAAACAAACCTTTCAGTGATAATAACTGACATAAAGACATTTTAACGTTTAAATAAGCATTCATCAAACATTGTTCTTTTGCCATAGTTCTGCCACAGAACTCTGATATATAGTGTGATACATAGTGTTATGACCCCACACTACATGGAGGACATCAATTTTTCGCTGAAGGAGCTTGGTTCAGAAAAAGAGGGTGACTCCATCATCTTTTACATGCAAAAGATATATCCAGGTTGTTATAAATACGAGTTTGCTTATGTAAGCATAAAACCTTCTTTTGAACTCACCTCATAGTTTGTCATACCAATTTAACTAGACGAATGGACAAACTTTTTGGAACGTATGGGTTGTGAAAACCGCGAGAGTTTAGAAGATGAACACAAGACAGAAGAGCTTAGACTGTGGGCATCATTCCGGGGCCAGACACTAGGCAGAACAGGTTTAATATTTGTATTACTCAATAAACTGGATGTTCATGGAATTCTATAGGCATTCTGTGATCGTTGCAATCATATTCGTAACAGTTAGAGGGATGATGTACTACAGAGAAGCCTTACAATTACAAGCATTTCTGGACATGGCTGAAGATGAAGGTTGGTAGCCAAGTATAAGTGACATTATCTACCAGTATTTTGCTGTGCAGAGTTCATTATGTGATTGAATCTGTTAATGCAGATATTCTTGAAGGTTACGAGACTGCGGAAAAGGGTAACCGTGCTTTATTTGCTCGTATAGAAGCACTAGCTGACTTGAAACACACCTACGTTATTTCCTGTCAATCATTTGCATCACAAAAGGCTATGAATGACCCCCGTTATACAGATACAATTGACTTAATGATAAGGTAAGCTTTTACAGGGAGGAGATAGAGAAAACTATCGTGCATCTTGATATAAGTAGAGACAATAACCCTTGCATGCATGTATTACCTGCAGGTATCCATCTCTTCGTGTTGCTTACATTGAGGAAAAGGAGGAGATAGTGCAGCGTAAACCCCACAAAGTATATTATTCTAAACTGGTTAAAGTTGTCAATGGTTTTGAACAGGTACTTTTTGACAACTTGAAAAGAATTAGTCTTGGAAATACTGCCCTCTAGGAAATTCTTGTTTATTATCACAGAACAGTTTTTGACTGTTTGCTCCAACAAACTCTGATGTTATCTCATGAAAATGATAGTAACTGAAAAGAGATTTATATTATTTGACTGAAAAAAAGGGAGTAAGGCTCTGTAGAAAAGAGGAATCTGAATATTATTTCAATTGTGTATTGAGTACAAACGCTAATCTGTTTAAATAGGCTACAACCGAAACCTAACGGGCCTGTTTAATGGGCCGGACAAATAATACAATTACAATGTTTACACTATTTACAACACTCCCCCCCAAACTGGTGAATGGATATCTATCATTCCTAGCTTGCATGTAAGATCTTGAAATCGCTCAATGGGAAGTCCCTTAGTGAATACATCTGCCGGTTGAAGCCCTGTAGGGATGTATGATGTAGCTATAAAAGCCAAGGACCAAAATTGGCTTTTATCAATATCTCTAATGTTAAAACCTGGGAATTTTTTGTCAAATTAGATAGTTAGCTGATCCTTCAGTATTAATACAAATTTTAATTTCACACGTATAGCCTTTTAGTTATTCAGATGTATCATTCATCAAAGACTTAATAAGACCCTTTGCTTTGTCTTTACAGACAATATATCAGATAAAACTTCCTGGTCCACCGCAGCTTGGAGAGGGGAAGCCCGAAAATCAAAACAATTCAATAATATTCACCCGTGGTGAAGCCCTCCAAACAATTGATATGAATCAAGTAGGCTTGATTTCTCTTTAATTTTTATTTTTCTTACAGATTAACTATTTACTACTGCTGTATATAAATGCAGATCATTAACTATTTACCACTGCTGTATATAAATGCAGATCATTAATATCACGTTCTTATGAGTATCTGATTTTACAGGATAATTACTTGGAAGAAGCTCTAAAAATGAGAAACCTTCTCCAAGAATTTCTTAAATGCCAAGGACGGCGGCCTCCTACAATACTTGGTTTAAGGGAACACATTTTCACAGGAAGGTTAGTCTTCTCTATCCCATAAAATAAATTGGCCGCCTTGTAATGGCAGTTGGGGAAACTGAGGAAGATTCCTTCTGTTTAGAAATTCTTAAGGTAAAACATTATGCACAATGTGAACTGTTACTTCAATACATGAAATTTGTCTAAGTTTAAGAAAGTATGCCTTGTTCTAGGCTGGTCCCTTAATATGACAAACATGATAGCTTTTCTGTGTTTATCTCTGTCTTCCATCGTTTTTTTTTCTATCTAATGCTCACGTTTCTTTTTTTCTTCTTTTCTTGATTGTTCCCCTTATTAGTGTCATTCCCTTACTCAGAAATGTCTTTTACATTAATATAGAATGAGAGACGTTTAATACACTGACAGAATATCTTCAACTCTTTTTCAACTTCAGTGTGTCTTCTCTGGCATGGTTCATGTCTTATCAGGAGACCAGCTTTGTCACTATCGGTCAAAGGATTCTGGCTAATCCTCTCAGGTAATAACTACAAAATGATATTCTGAAAAAGCAAGCAACTACAGATAGTAAATCTTCCTGTGTGCTCAAGGGTTATGTAGAAGACCTACAATAATTTTAATTTACTTGATTTTTGCTATTTGTATTAATCAGGAGTAACAAATCTCATGTTAGAATATGGTAATTATTGTCGGGCTTTAGATTTTCCTTGAAGCGGTGAGAAAGTTATTTTTAACTTCAAATTACGCTTTGACTGTTTAGTCGGGATATTTTTTGTCATCTAGTTTATAAGTATACTAATGGTGATCTATATTTTATTCAAGTCATCTACTTCTATGAGTAAATTAAACATTGTGTATCTTATATGAAACTAGCACGAATAAATGTATGAAATCTAATAGAGAAATGTTTTTTTCCTCATTCGGTTTTTATTGTTCTATGATTTTTATTAGGCTCTTGCTCCTCTGGATTACAACATTCATCTCATCACCTATTATTTTATGCATAATGCGGTGATTTTTTTTATAATGATGTGTTTAACTCTATCAAATGCTTACTTGTTACTTTTTTATGTTATCTCTCACTCAGAGTGCGGTTCCACTATGGCCATCCAGATGTATTTGATAGGATTTTTCATATTACAAGAGGAGGAATAAGCAAAGCATCTAAAACAATTAACTTGAGTGAGGATGTTTTTGCTGGTAGGAATTGATGACTTTAACATTATATTATTTCTAGTGACATGTTGTTTGTTGACAATGAAGATAAGGGCGCGTTGTTTATGCTATGTAGGATTTAATTCTACTTTACGACGGGGATGTATATCCTACCATGAATACTTGCAAATTGGCAAAGGTCGTGACGTAGGTCTAAACCAGATCTCAAAATTTGAAGCCAAGGTAGCAAATGGAAACAGTGAGCAAACTATAAGCCGTGATATCTTCCGCCTTGGACGACAATTCGATTTTTTTAGGATGCTATCTTGTTATTTCACTACTATTGGATTTTACTTCAGCAGCTTGGTAATTTCATCGAACCATAATGTTGTTTTCTTTTATTTTTTTTAATCTTTTAATTGCATTACCTTGTCGCTTATAATGAGTGGAGTATTGACTGGTAGAGCCTAATTTCTCACAATAAGAATCTGGGAATCCTATTATTGTTATCCATTCCCTCATCAGAATAAGAGAAAGTATTGGAATTGATAACAGTGTCATTCTCCAAAGCAAATAAAGTTCACCATAGTTAGGACAATGCGAAGATGCTTCTGCTCATAATAGTTTTTTTGGGGGTAGGGGGGATCATCTTGCATTTTCCATTATCTGACCATGGATCTTAGGCATAGTGATAAAAGTTGAACTAGACTAACAGAATCTTTCATAATTTGTGAACTGTTTTTCATTGATTAGAGAATGAGATACAATCGGTTTATATAGACTTTACATGGATTGATAGGGCTTAGCTGAATCAGGAGTTAGTTACAAACTAACTGCCTGTTCAACTAACTTACTAACAGAATCTAAACAGTTAGTAACAAACTACTAACTGCAACTAATGACCCTAATAACAATACTTAAAGTAAAGCTATATCAATACATCTATTACTCCCCCACAAGATCAACATGGGAGCAAAGCTTTGCTTGAAATGTTGAGCTTGTCTCTTAGGAAACAAAATGGACCCTTTGCCAATGGCTTAGTCAAGATGTCAGCAACCTGAACATCAGCAAGGACATGACAGACAATGAGGGTCTTGCTTAGAACCTTCTCACGAACAAAAAACAAGTCTAGCTCCATGTGTTTTGTCCTGGAATGCAACACAGGGTTATGACTGATGGCAACAGTACTCTGATTGTCACAGAAAATTACTGGAGTGGAGTGGTTGATCTGGAGCTCTTGGAGAAGGGACTGTACCCACAGAATTTCTGAAGCTGCTAGTGCCAAACTTCTGTATTCAGCTTCAGCACTAGACCTAGCCACTAGTGCTTATTTCTTAGACCACCAAGAAATAGGATTGGGCCCTAAAAAGATGCAGGCACCAGAAGTAGATCTCCTATCATCAATGTCACTGGCCCAGTCAGCATCACAGTAGGCTTGCAAAGATAGAGGTGCAAATGGAGTGGCAGGTTTTAGGAGAAGACCAAGCTGTAGAGAGCCCTGTAGATACCTTAGGATTCTTTTGACTGCAGACCAGTGAGATTCCAAGGGTTGAGAGAGAAACTGACAAGCCTTGCTTCAAATCCTATCTCAAGTCGAGTAATTGTTGCATATTGGAGAGCACCAACTATAGACCTATAAAGTGTAGGATCAACCACATAATCTGAGCCAAATTTTGAGAGCTTTGCCTTAGCAGGGAGAGGAGTGGAAATGCCTTTTGCAGAGGACATACCAGCTCTATCTAGTAGCTCTCTGATGTATTTTGACTGAGTAAGTAGGAGAGACCCATCTTTCATGTAGTTAATCTCAATACCAATAAAGTAGTCAAGAGCACCAAATTGTTTGAGAGCAAACACAGTTGTTAGTTTGGTGATTAAGTTTTGCACTACTGTAGGTGAGGAGCCAGTAATAATAATGTCATCCACATAGATGAGCACATAGAGACAGCAGCCTTTTAATGAGTAGACAAATAATGAAGGATCACACCTGCTAGTTTTGAACCCAAAGCTGAGTAAAGTGTGAGTTAGGCGCTCATACCATGCCCTAGAAGTCTGTTTCAGTCCGTAGATAGTCTTATTCAGCTTGCAAACCAGAGACTTGTCTCGTACCTCAAAACCTGTAGGTTGGGACATGTAAACCTCTTCCTCTAGATGACCATGAAGAAAGGCATTGTTTATATCTATTTGTTGAATAGGCCAATGATGAGTGATAGCAAGAGTGAGAATTATTCTCACTGTGATAGGTTTAAAGACTGGAGCAAAGGTCTCAGAATAGTCAGCACCCTCCTTTTGTGTGAATCCCTTGGCAACCAACCTTGCCTTGTATTTATTGACTGAACCATCTTGGTGCTCCTTGATTCTAAAGATCCACTTGCTACCAATGGCCTTCCTATGCTTGGGAAGAGGAACCAATGACCAAGTGTTGTTAGCAATCAAGGCATTGTATTCTAATTGCATTGCTTCTTTCTATTTTGGACAAGAGAGAGCCTGCTGAACAGTATGGGGTTCTGTGGTGGTGAGGTGTAATGTTGGATAAAGTCTAGGTTGAAGGGTGCCATCCTTGGATCTAGTGATCATTGGGTGGGTATTTGTGATTGGTGGAGGGTGTGGTGAAGGTAAAACAGAGAGAGGTGTCTTTGGAGAGGATGTGACAGGTGATGTTGGATCAATTGTACTAGAGGCTGAAGATGGCAGAGGAGTAGAGTAGTTGGAGGAAGGTAAGGGAGAGGAGGATGGTAGATGTGGTGATGCAGAGAAGGGTGGTGAGGTATGTGAAGTATGTAAGGGTGGTGAAGTAGGTATAGAGGATGGTGAGGTAGTTAAAGGTGTAGTAACAGTGAGAGAAGGTAGAGTGAATGAAGTGTCAGTGTGTGCAGGTGATATAGAGGGAAACAGTTTAGGAAAAGGAAAAACAGTCTCATTCAAAATAACATTTTAGATAAAAATAGTCTACCCGTGGAGTCAAGGCACTTGTAACCCTTATGGTTAGATGAATATCCCAAGAAAATACACTCAGCTGACCTAAATTGAAACTTTTGTTTATTGTATGGGCGCAGAATAGGAAAACAAGAGCAACCAAATACCTTTAGGAAGCCATAGTTAGGAAACTGTTGATATAATGTAGTGTAAGGAATGGAGTTGTTTTGGTAAGGAGAGGGTAATTTGTTTGTGATATAAACCGAGGTATGAAAAACATGATCCCAATAATGGATGGGAATGGAGGCTTGAGAGAGAAGAGACAGTCCCATATCAACTATGTGACGATGTTTTCTCTCTACCACTCCATTTTGGTGGTGAGTATGAGGGTTTATAATGCGATGAACAATGCCTAAGGAGGCAAGGTACTGACTGAAAGGGCGGAATTCTCCCCCCCCCCAGTCAGTTTGGAGAGCCTTTATAGTGTGACCAAACTGATTTTCAACTAGAATCTTAAACCGTTTAAATGTAGAGAGAGCCTCAGAATTAGTTTTAAGGAAATAAATCCATTTATACCGAGAAAAGGCATCTACAAATGTCATATAATATTTGTAGCCCATAGATGAAACTACAGGGGCAGGACCCCATAGATCACAGAAGATAAGTTCAAGAGTTGTAGAGTATATAGTAGTAGAGGGTTGAGAAGGCAATCTATGTAATTTACCCATACAGCAAGCTATACAAAAAGTAAGAGCATTTTTATTGATTGAAGGAATGTTACACAGATGCATGACAGAGTTAAGTACATTAATGTTTGCATGACCTAGCCTATTGTGCCAAAGGTTACTGCTGTGAGTAGGAGCAGTGGTTACATGAGTTTGAGGACTGTGTTTAGCAACTAATGACTTAGAGACAACTGAGGTAGGTCCTGGAATAGTGTATAATCCATCCTTTGTGCCTTGACCCCTTAGAAGAGTAGAACCATCAACCTGTGATGTAGCAATGCAATGAGAATGATCAAATTGGAATTTAGCATTATTATCAGTGGCAAACTTTTTAACACTAAGTAAATTTTTGTTCAATTGAGGAACATAGAGAATATTGTTAAAATGTAGAAGATGTTTAGGGTTATAAGGTGAAGGTGCAGACTCATAACTAATAGATAAAATAGGCAAACCTTGACCATTGCCTAGAAAGACATGGTCCTGTCCAGAAAGAGCAGTAGCAGTAGCAGGATCAGGGGCAATGCCTGTCATGTGATGTGTGGCAGCAGTATCCCCTTTAAGCATGCTAGCAGCAAAAGTTGTTGGAGCCTGAGTAGCATATGCCTGTGGCAGGGCTGCAAGGGCAGGAAAGGCAGGGATTTGAGGCCACACAGTTGCATGAGCAGTGGGAGCTGGTGTAGGAGAAGGATATGGAGTGACAGTAGGCACGGGAATGTAACCAGGCCTGAGATATTGATATGGATTGGCATATTCTTGACCAAATGATGCAGGATACTGAGGTGCATATCTGTGATAGCAAGTGGATGCATCATGACCAAATCTTGAACAAAGTTGACATTGGACACCTCTTCCACGACCAAACCTGCCACCACGATTGGAACGACCACCCCTGCCACCTCTGAAGTTGCCTCTAGAGGCAGAGAATTGAGCCTGAGGCACAGTTTGTTGACCTGATTGAGGATCAGCCTGATTCTGTTGAGTTTTATCAAGAACAGCAGTATTTGTGGCTTGAGATACATTGAGAGAAGGCACTGTAGGGACAGATTCAGTCGCCTTAGCAAGTCTGCTCTCATGAGCAAGAAGGAGAGCTTCAAGCTCTTCAAATTCAAACCATTCAGACTTGGTGGCAAGAAGAGTAGTAATGGACTCATATTCTGGGGGAAGTCCTTGAAGAACTACATCAAACTGTTTATGTGTAGAGCATCTGTGATTGTTTTGATGAGCAAAGAATTTTGAAATGGATCTTTCACCTTTCTTGGTGCTATGAAGTTCTGCGCAAAATTGTCTTGCTTGAGCTTTAGTCCTAGCATTGGAGTGGTTATGGATTTTCTCCCATAATTGAAAGGAATATCTGCACCCAATAACCTTGGCAAGAATGGAAGGAGAGAGGGAGGATTGCAGCCAAGCCAACAAAAGTTGGTGTTGAAGTTCCCATTCTGTATATGCAGGATTTTCTGTCTCTGTTATATGATCTGCAGGAGTGAGATACCTTGGAGGTATTTGAGGAGAGACACAAAAATGATGCAACTTGTGAGCAAGAAGAACAGGCTCAACCTGTTGCAACTAGAGAGGAAGATTGTCCCCTGTTAATTTCTCAGAAATTTGATACTGAAAGGACTTAAAGGGTTTTAAAGAGGGAAGATTCGAAGATTGAGAGTCAGGGGCTGGTAATGCCATTGCAGCAAAAAGAAAAATGAATCAAGATGGCAATGCGACAGAGAGGGAAGAAGAAAAGGAAAGAAAAAGCCTGTCATAGAAGAGAAGCCCCAAATTTTGACGCAGAAACCCTAATTTGCGCAAAACAAAATTAACCAAAATTGGTCTGAGAAATTGAAAGATAGGGAAGGATCGTAGGAGTATTGCGAGAGAGAAAGATGAAGAAAAGAATGATTTTGCACCAATTACGGTGAAAATCAGAATCTGCATCCACTGTGGTGGTGCGATGAACATGAAGAAGAAGGCAGGATTTCTGGCTTAATCTGATACCATGATAGAAGTTGAACTAGACTAACAGAATCTTTCATAATTTGTGAACTGTTTTTCATTGATTAGAGAATGAGATACAATCGGTTTATATAGACTTTACATGGATTGATAGGGCTTAGCTGAATCAGGAGTTAGTTACAAACTAACTGCCTGTTCAATAACCTACTAATAGAATCTAAACAGTTAGTAACAAACTACTAAGTGCAACTAATGACCCTAATAACAATACTTAAATTAAAGCTATATCAATACATCTATTACATAGATATAGCATAATGATATCATATTATGAAATTGACGAAATACATTCACTGAAGGCTAAAGCAAACAAAGTTCACCCTAGCTACTGCACTGTAAAATGCTATGTGCATAATGGTTTGGAGGGTAAATGCTTTTCCATTTTCCATGATAAGTTAGTACATATTAGGTGAAGTTCCTTTTCCTTGACCTATCATTAGGTAGTTAAGTTGTTCATTGGTTTTCTTGGGATGACAACACAATTCTGGTTTGATGCTTCGTATATGATATGATTCATAAAATATTAGTTCCATCAGTTTTGACTGATTTAAATTCCTATTTAATTGCTCCACAGATTTCAGTTATAGGAATATATGTATTTCTCTACGGGCAGCTATACCTGGTGCTTAGTGGCTTGGAGAGAGCACTTATTATTGAGGCTCGAATCAAGAATGTACAGTCCTTAGAAACAGCTCTTGCCTCCCAGTCATTTATACAACTTGGACTTCTGACAGGCTTGCCAATGATGATGGAAATAGGCCTTGAGAGAGGTTTCTTCACAGCCCTTAAGGATTTTGTCCTTATGCAATTGCAGCTGGCTGCTGTTTTCTTCACCTTCGCCCTTGGAACAAAAACACATTATTATGGCCGGACAATTTTGCACGGCGGTGCGAAGTACAGGCCAACAGGACGCAAAGTGGTCTTCCATGCTAGCTTCACTGAAAATTACAGATTATATTCAAGAAGCCACTTTGTGAAGGCATTTGAGCTAATGCTTCTGTTGATTGTTTATAACATGTTCAGGAAGTCTTATCAAAGCAACGTGACTTATGTGTTAATAACTTACGCCATTTGGTTCATGTGCTTAACTTGGTTGTGTGCACCTTTTCTTTTCAACCCTGCTGGATTCAGCTGGACCAAGGCAGTAGATGACTGGAAAGAGTGGAATAAATGGATCAGGCAACAAGGCGGATTGGGAATTCAGCAGGATAAAAGTTGGCATTCTTGGTGGAATGACGAGCAAGCTCATCTTCGCCGTGCAAGTCTTCCTTCCAGATTCATGGAAATACTGCTCTCTCTTCGTTTCTTCATCTATCAGTATGGTCTGGTCTATCACTTAGACATCACTCAGGAGCACAAAAACGTTCTAGTGTATATCCTTTCATGGATTGTGATTTTTGCAATTTTCCTCTTGGTGAAGGTAACTTCTCTAAAGCATATTCAGCAAAATACAAGCATATTCACAAAATAATGTTTGTTATATATAATAGGTGTTGTAACATTATGCGTTGTTAATAGAAAAATCTAAACATGTGAATGCAGGCTGTCACCATAGGAAGGAAACTACTTAGTGCTAATTATCAGCTTGGTTTCAGATTTTTCAAAGCATTCCTTTTTGTGGCTGTTCTTTCCATCACCATTACTCTTTCATTCATATGTGAACTGTCGTTGATGGACCTTTTTATTTGCTGTCTAGCATTCATACCAACTGCATGGGGATTGATACTGGTAATAATCTTTACGCTAAACTACACTTTTAGTCCCTTACCTTTATTTTAAGTTTCAATTTAGTTTCTCTTTTATTTTTTGTTCCGAAGTGGATCCATATCTTACAAAAGTGTTGTAACATACTGCCTCATAAGCCAAAATTACCGACATAGAAGGGCCATTTTGGAATAAAATAAAACAGTAACTAAAATGAAACCTAAAACAAAGATAACCGAACATATAGTATAGTTTAACCTAATCTTGAAGCAGCCTTAGTGAGCTAAATTTTACCTTTTCAATTTGTTGTTTGCTTAATCCAATTAATACTTTTGGTGGTTCAGATTGCACAAGCTGCAAGGCCAAAAATAGAGCATACAGGACTGTGGGACTTCACCCGTGCACTTGCAAGAGAATTTGACTATGGAATGGGAATAGTTCTTTTTGCACCAATAGCTATTTTGGCATGGCTACCAATCATTAAAGCCTTCCATGCTCGTTTCCTTTTCAACGAGGCATTCAAAAGGCACTTGCAAATCCAACCACTTCTAGCAGCAAAGAAGAAGAAGCGCAGAATTTGATCTCATTCTTCTTGTGCTTGCTTTTTTGTATAGCCAGGCAAATAATGTCTTAACATTTTATAGGGAAGATTTTAGGAACTAGCTAGAAGATAAAACTTAGACTGCATTCTTGTGAGTATAGTATACATAGTCATAAACGTAGAAAGAGGGGATTATTGTTTCTAAATGTTTCATGGAATAAGTCAAAGGAAAGGGGATAGAAAAATATTTGCTCATGCTCAAAATATTCAAATGATACTCACCAATTTACCCTATAAAATTTACAATCTTAAGAGTGGTTTTTTTTTATCATGAGTGCCTAAGCCCAAAGAAAATATATGATGACTTTCTCGAGGAGTATAAACTCTCATGTTATCAGCTAAAACTAACGGCATTACATGTGTAGGTCAGTAGTAGGTGTGCTCTCATAGATGACAAGTTCCTTGTTCTGGAAGTAGCTCATAGAGGCTAATACATCAACACAATTGGTTGCTTCGGGATATGTATGAGATTTTCACCTTCCAATCTTGATGAACCAATCACTCAATCCTTTTTACCAACCTCCAACCAGCATTTCTACCCAATGCTCCATCCCTCAAGTTTTTGACAACCTTATTCGAGTCCATGTTGAGCTCCACTCAAGAAAACTCACTTCTAGCTAGTTTCATGCCGTTATACACCCCCACTATACAAAGAGGTTCTTTATCATCTATCCCTCTGTAGAGATGCAACTATGTGCTACACTCTCCTCAGAAATGAGGATCTTGTGGAATAGAACACATCTCACTAGCCTTTTGACTCGCCTTTCTCACCAGGTGTCTTCCACTAATACTACTCTCGGGGTATGTATTCTTCTCTGTTGGTGACAATCAGCAGCCAACCAGAAGAACATCCAGAGATTGGCAAATCTATTGAATGATTCCGGAAGCGATAGATTATTTTATGATGAAGAGTAGCAGATAAGGGAACTTGAAAAAATGGTGATAACAACACTTTCAACATGGAGAGTAGTAAGGACAAGTATAATTTTAGTGTTTTCATGTGAAGATAGCTTGAATCGAGAAGAGATATACGGGCTAAGACAGCCATGCTTTTTCTCCCATGAAAAGAGAGAATTAGCCTAACATCTCCAAAGTGAAAAGCTGTGTAGATTTTCTGTGATTAACGAGATTTTGAGGGATCTCTAAGTCTACATATTGTTTCTGACGTGTGGCTTGAAGAGTACATTGATCAAGTCGAAATGAGTGAACATACTCTTTCATGTGGAGACGATTTGTACTCTAAGTCTAACTAATTTTTATTAGGCTAAATTATAGTTTTAGTCCCCCGGTTTTTAGAAATTCAGATATTTAGTCCCTTTATTTTAAAACTCAAACATTTAGTCCCCCTATTTTAAAAAATTCAGACATTTTAGTCCAAAGAGGATTTTTTCAATTTTTTTTTTGCTGAGTTGGAATTCTGCCAAACAAAAACAGATGATGTGGCACTCATTAAATGACGTGGCAGCTGATGCAGCTTGTCCACGTCATTAAATGATGCCACATGTACTTGCCACATCAGAAATTAATAATTATAATAATTAAAATATTAACTAAAAACAAAATAAAACCCTAATCCCAAATCTGCATCTTCTTCATCTATCTTCTCTCATTCTTCCTCATATGATCTCTTCCTCTCCACCAGTCTCCCCTCTCTGTTTGCCACATCTCTCTCTTCCTCACAAGGTTTGCGTCCCTCTCACCCTCTCTGACGTGATACTCGTTTTCACTCACCCCTCATGTGTCGCCCCAACACCCTTTATCTCTCAATAAATCAGAGCAAAATCGAATCAGAGATTGAGAAGAAGAAGAATTTATCGAATCTGAGAAAGAAATGAAATAAGGTGGAAAAAGTGACTTGAAATCCAGAAATGATTTGATGAAAATGAAATCCAGAAATGATTAGAGGAAAACGAAATTCAAAAACGATTGGAAGAAAACGAAATCCAGAATCTAACTGGGTTTCCTGCACTTGGTTGAATTTTGTTGAATGTTGCTGGGTCTTTTCGTTTGGGTTTACTGCATCTGGTTCTAAGCATTCGTTCAAGGTTATGGGTTTACTGCATCTAGGGTTCGAAGGGTTTGGGGTTTTGGCTTCTGAACTTAGGTTTTATGAATTAAACCAACCTTCATAGCACCTGGTTTGATCAACGAAGAAGAAGTGGTTGATGAGAATCGATTTGGAGTTCGAAGGTTTTGGGAGAGTTCTTCGTTTCTCTGTTGTTCGAAGTGGCTGAAGAAGTCAATCTTTGTGTGGAGTTGGAGAACATGATAGTGAAGCTGTAATGATGTTGCGAAGATGGAGTGAGATTGAAGTGGATTTTGATGGAAGAAGAATTGGGATATTGGGATTTTGTGTCTCAGTTTGTTTTATTTTTTATTTTTTAATTTTTTTAATATATGACATGGCATGTACACATGGTGGACTATTGAGAGACACATCAGCATTTTTTTTTTGACAGAAGGACAACTCAGCAAAAAAAATTGAAAACCCCTCTTTGGACTAAATTTGCTGATTTTTTTAAAACAGGGAGACTAAATGTCTGAATTTTAAAATAGATGGACTAAATGTCTGAATTTCTGAAAACAGAGGGGCTAAAACTATAATTTAGCCTTTTTATTAATAATCAAGTTAACCACAATAGGTAGTGCGATAGTTTGTTTAAAATTAAGCATAACTCAAAAGTGATAAATGAATGAATATGGAGGAAAAAGCTTTGAAGTCTGATGCTCGCGTGAACAACTAACCTTCTTATATAGTGAAGGAGATATGTAAAAAGATAAACCATTATAATAAATGATTCACACACCCTTATTTAGCATTCTTCTCATTGCTATTTTTTGTAATTATAACCTGCAAGTTGGTTCAATTTAATCTTCAAATTGCAACCATTACTCTCCAGATAGCAACCATACTCATGAAAACTTCAGTAATAACTTTTCTTTCTTTACTTAAAAAAAAAAAACTTTTCTTTTCTCTTGTGAGAAGATTAAATAGTAGGAGATGAAAAACATAAATTAACTATTTTTTTTGACTAAGTAAATTATCTATTTAGTAGTTATCTATTCATCATATTATAAAGATAAAAAAATCTATGATTTTAGATATGTTTTTCTTTATACTTTTTATTTAATTAAGTAAAAGAAAATACATTTTTATGTTTCTTATTTTATCTAAATAACACATAAATTTACTATTTTTTTATTTTAAATTTCTAATAAAAAAATTATTATTTGGCCCTCTCAATGAAAATTTTCAAGCTCCGCCACTACACACACCTAGAGATAGCTTTTTGACAAAATTTTCATAAGCATTCCAACTTTTCTATAACTTATTAATGACTCACCATCCTATAATTAACCTTTTGACTGACCATCCTCATTGAGTATGGATTAATAGAAAACTTTATTGAGAATTCGTTCCTAATGATGCTCAAATTGCTGAAAGTGTTCGTCTGTTCCACCCCTTTTGAGTTCTTAGAATGTCTTCAAAAGACAAAGATTAATCAAAATCTTAATCTCTACAAATCATCCTCGCATGAAAGAATATGAAGAATTTGTTCATTCATCTCAGCTTAATCATTATACTCTTGAAGCCACAAATCAATAATAGTATGTGAACTTAGATATTCCTCAAAGTCCTCAGATCACTTGATCTTTTTAATACTTTTTATTATTATTACTCAATATATTACGTCAAAAATAGTGTTATTTTTTACGACGATACTTCTGCAATTAAAACTCATTAACTAAAAATGTATCAAAATACTTATAGTAAGATATTATGTTATTTTTTGGTTATTTTTTTATAGGGTCATACTTCTTACAACCCCTCTCAACTCACCGCACATCCCAAAACTTGTGAAAAAACCAAAATGCCATTAATGGAAGAAAAACTTCCAAGCGCGGCCTTTTGTTTTAGGATTTAACTGGTACGGTACTATGGTACTGTACTCGTCCGGTTCCATAGTGACGTGTCCTATGTCTTGCCAGACACCCCCTTTGTTGAACTTTTAACAGGTTCGACATCATGGAACCGAACGGGTACGGTACCATATCGTACTTGTTAAAAATTTTACATAATGTTTAACAGCTATTTTGTGTGTTTCAACAACTCAGGGTTCATCGACAATTTTGATCAATGGCCTATAATCAAACAAATGTGTTAGAAAAAGGAGTGGGTGGCATTTGCTTTAGAAAATGTGTCACAACGGATAGAATTTCAACAGTTAAGATTTATCATAAAGATTTTTAATCAATGGCTCACATAAGACGTCATCCACTATAAATAGCCTATCAGTCTATCCATTCACACCAATCTCCATAAACATCCCTGCTTCTTCACAAACTCCCTCTTCTTGATTTTAATAATCCAAAATTTTTTTTGGTTGCGTGCGGCTCTGTACATGTCCTCCCTTTTTTAATTCAAGTGCACCCTTTTATATTTGTATGCCCAGGTTCCGTGCAAACCTTGCTTGCTCATCACGTCCTTCCTTGTTTCATTCCAATCCCTCCGTGATTTTCCCTCACGCCCATTACTTGGGCTTTCAATTGGTGATCCATTTCTTTCCAATTCTATTTAGGCCTATGCAACATTTTAAATCTCTGCAATTATTTAGGACTTTATATTTTCTGCAAAAATAAAGAGTAAAGTAAGTCACTTATTTATTTAATTCGTAATAACTACTCTAAAAATGGCTCAAAAATATCTCTAAAAAATGCACTTATTTGGAGTTTATCAACGGCCCTGTTAAGTGTTAAGTACCCACAGTTTCATCCTATGGACTATGCTTTCCTATGTCTAGGTTTAAGCATGGTTTGCCAAAGTTTCCTTTGACAAACACTCACCCATATTAACCCTTGAGTTCGAATCATAAATCATGTATGTATTTGCGAATGAATTAATTTTAGTTGGCCATTCCCAAAGCAAGTTTGAAAGAAGTATAAAACAAGGATCAAAATGTGTACATCAATATATAACATTAACTATTTAAAAATCATTACAAAGCTTATGCATCTCAACTATAAAGTGTTTAGCTCATGATGAGCATTAGCAAGAAACTACAAACAATGATAAAACCATGTTCATAATACTGAAAATACAAAAGAAGTAAAATAGAATAGAAGATATACTTATTTAGACTCTTTCGCATGAATCAGCCCAGAAATGCTGTAGCGTCGCTTCACAGGATTAGTGTGCACGGACTTTTGTCAATGGAGTTGGAGCGTATTTTTGTGATAAAAATGGAGAAAAGATGGTGTCAAGAACTTCCTCTGTTTTAGACCAGCAAAAATAACTTGTGGAGAAGATGGAGTGAGGTCATCGAGTGTGAGAGGAAGAGGGCTCTCCCTTGCTTTTATCCATTGTGTCTCCAAAAAGTAAGAAGTGACATTCCCACCAACCAAGTGTACCTCTCCATTCGCAAGTGGACAAATGTCCTCTAAAAGATCTTGGGTTGGTGAGCGTGTCAGCTAGCCTGCCACATAGAGTGGCGCTAATGTGATCCTTTTAGGAGCGGCAAATCTTCAATTCAGGATTCTCCTACATGATGATGTGGTAGAAATGATGTTGTGGCATTATAAAGCCGTAGCACTGAACAAACACATAAAAATACCACAAGGCTTCCAAAAGTGATAGATTATCATCAATTGTATCCTAACCTCTAATGTTACTACTTAACAGATAATTACTTAATTAAGCAATAATATAACTCTAGAACTTACATTGATTTAAGTCTAAATAGTATAAATAACTCTTGTAAATGAGGGTTATCATTGACATCAACTCAGTTCTCAAATGACGCCTTCCTAACTGTCCTCCATCACCGTGGAAATATCACCACGAAGGAAGCTGGTGTTTGGTTTTAATGTCTCAATCTTGTCTTCTGCAGGATGAAAAAGGACTTCACATTCTTGGAGTTCAAGGAAAAAGCAGAGTGGAAGGTTCGGGAGGGGCAGTTTCCGAGACAGGTAACTAGTATTGTTTATCGCAAGCCCCGTTATGGAGATGACGACGGTATTCACTATTCAGCGATGGATATTCGAACTGACGATGACTTGCGCGCCATGATCGAAACACATGCCTAGTTTTTAAGAGCTGGTCCATTGGAGTTGAATGTCAAAACCATATGGACTCCGCCCAAGGTTATTTTTCTTTTGCGACAGGGACATTGAAATAATTGTAATCGGTTGTTTGTTATCTTTGTTTTTCCTTATGTTTCTTATTTGATGTATGGTTATGCATTTGATGAATAAGATTCTAATTCAAAATAAAGATAAACAGATATATTAATTAAGTAGAATTAAACGAGTTCAAAATAAACGAGTTACAAAGTGGCCCAAAAGAGTTACATAATCCATACAAAGTTGCAATCCTAACATAAAAACTACTGTGTCTGTCGCCCGCCTCTCCTCTAGTAGACACACCCATACCTCCTAAGTTGGGTGAATGGCCTCATCGTAGTCTTCAGCCGGTCCAGTATTCCCCAGGTACGCGTCTGTCGTGGAACTCTTCCATCCAGCATCTGCTCCAACTTCTCCAGATAATCTATGATCTCGAGCATTAGTTGTAAGTCACAAAATAAAAGTATTAAAATAAGATCAAGTTTAATCAAATAAAACAATAAACCTAAAACACATACTTGTCTAGCCTTCGATTGCTCCGGTATGGGGTAATTGGCCGACATTAGGTATGGGTGCGAGACCCTCCTAAACCAGTCAAATTACCCGTCGACCGTGTCAGGGATACAATCCACAACGCGCTGACCGCGCTCAATAAGATGCTCTCTAAAATTCGTCCACATCAGGTCAGCATCATCTAGGGTAACAGGCGCCCATCTAGAAAATTTGGGATTAACTAGGATTCCCTGTACGTAGCCAAACTCTCCTGACCACACGGTCTGGTAGATATGGCATTATGCATGTAGCATAACGTACAAACCCCATAAAATATGCTAGCGGGTGGAAGGGATGGAACTATCTGTAATCTGTGTATGGGTCCTAGGTGACCTCCTCTGGCGTAAGTGTCATACCCCAATTTTGTCCGGCTTAGGTCAAAACCCTAATTTTTCACAAAAATAAATAAGTTGAAGAGCGAAGAGCCTTATGCACTGCATTTCGGATCCTAGAAGGCATTCCAAGGTTCTTGAAATCGTTTTTAGGGTTGGAACGCACTTTTCGGGCAAATTAGGGTTTTAGAGCCAAAAAGGGTATTTTGGTCAATTATAACGGTTTTTTTCTCTCACTTTCAAAAAGGCTCAAAAATATGTATAATTAAAAATAGAAATCTGAAATCAAAATAAAAAAATGAATAACAAAATAATATTGGATGCTTATGGTATTTTTAGAATTAGGGCTAATTCCTTTTAGGTGCTTTCTGCTTTTATCCATTTTTGGCCAAAGTAAGCACCAATTTCACAAGCAAACAACCTCCCTCACTCCACCCTCATGCCCTTCACTTCAGCCCCTTCAAGTGCACATCACAAAAAAGCCTTTCATCATGACAAGCACACCTTTGAGTCCAATAACATTCAATACACAACATATTTTTACCTTCCTTCTCTCTACACCACTAAATACACACTAATTTCTTCACCTCCTTCACTCCATCCTCATGCTCCACACCTCCCTTCACTTCAGCCCCATCAAGTGCACATCACAAAAAAACCTTTCATCATGACAAGCACACCTTTGAGTCCAATAACATTCAATACACAACATATTTTTACCTTCTTTCTCTCTACACCATTAAATACACACTAATTTCTTTATTTCCCTCTCACAACCTTAAACCCATTAGATCTTTGGCCTCCCAAGGATTTGAATAAGAACAACTCACTCCTCTCCTCCCCAAAAAAGAAGAAATTCGTAGCCCCTCTCCTCTCCCTAACTTCCTCTTGTTTTTCTTTCATCTCAAAGGAACCTTCCCATTTCTCCTACACCAAAAAACCCTATCACACCAAAAACCTCCCCTTTTCTCTCCCCAAACCGTGGCCTCCCTACTCCCTTCCCTCATCCACTTTTGATTTCCTCTTCACCCAAACACCACCATCTCACTTCATTCTCATCCCTCTTTCATATATCTTCTCCATTTTCCATTCAAGATCAAACATCATCATCAAGGAAGGTTTTTTTTCATCAAGCTTTTTTGGGTTGGAGTTGAAGTTCCTTGGAGGTTCTTGTTGATTTGGTTTCTATTTTCTTCATCTCATTGCATCTTCTAGCTTGGATTTGAGGTAAAAACTTTCAAACCCTTGCATCATCTTCAACCTTTTTTGCATAAAAACCCATTTTCCTCTTCACTTTGCATTTCACATATCATCATCATTTTGTTTGAAATGTAGCTTGTTGTTGTTGGTGAGAGGAGCCTTAAACACTATTGACAAGCACTTAGGGAGGCTTGGGTGTTTAAGGTGCCTCTCACTCTTGAATAAATTGAGTCATGTTGTTTTGTGTTGATTTTTTGCATTTGTTGTGAAGTAAAATTGTTGTTTCATGTGTTGTTTGATTCGCATATCCTATTAAAGTTAGCTTTAATTTGATTTCGTTGTTTCTCTTTGCTTGATAGGGCTTAATCATGTTGTAGATATTTGATTTTAGTGTTTCCATGCTTAGGTACTTTGTTTAGGTTTGCAAATTTCTTTTCTCACATAGATTTCGCACAAAGTAAAGAGTTTGAGAATAAATGTTGATTTGAGGTCTTAGTGTTTAAGTTATGTGATTAATTGTTCCAAAATCTTGTTAGTATCTTTTGCTTGCTTGATTTTGGGAGTTTGATGAATAAATTTATGGTTTGACTATGTATTGGTTTCGCAAGTCATGAAGAATAAATAGAATTTTTATATGTTTGCTTATTGTCTCGAGTTGATGATAGGCAATATGATTCTCACTTGTGCCTAGTGCACCTTGCCTAAAGTGATGAGGATTGTTCTATATGATTCAACCCTTTTAGTCTATATGTTGTTTAAGTTGATGATTGGCAAGAAGATTCACACTTGTGCACTTGCGCACACTAATTTAAGTGTTGAGGATTGACCAAAGTGATTCAACATGCTTTGGTGTTTTGATTGTTAAGATGACTTGCTTGTTTAGGGTTTGCCAATGATCATGCTTGAGGCTACTCTCTTGAATTCATTTGTGCCTACCACTTCCTTGTCTACTCCCATGTGGAATCATTAATACTTAGATAGGCCCATTCCTCACATTGCATCTTCCACTAGATGTGCATTTAGATTCCCTTGCGTTTTGTAGAAATATTTGAGTATGGTTCTCGCCTAGCATCTTCCACTAGATGTGCATTTAGGTTCAATCTTGCCCACTCTTGTATTTTTGCTTAATGCCCAATTCAAGTTCATTCTTTGCCTATTTATGTGTTGTGGTCTAACATGTATAGTCTAGGCTAATATTTGCTCAAGAATTCAAACGAGATTGTTGTTTTCCTAAGGATTCGATTTGCATTCATTGCTTTCTTTTCTAAATGGCCTAGCATGAAAATGGTGACTAGTGACAATCACCCATAACCTTTGTTAGTTTGGTTGTCCTAAGAGCCTAAATTTCAAAAAAAGGATGTTTTCATATGCATAAGCTACTAGTGATAATCACCCATAACCTTTGTTAGTTTGATTATCATGAATGCTTTCAATTTCAAAAGATATTTTCCTAAGCATCAAAAGTCATAGCAAGTGTTAGTGATGATCACCCATAACCTTTGTTAGTTTGATCATCATGAGCGCCCCTCACTTTTCAAAACCAAAGCAAAAGACTTTCACTTTCAAGGCTCGTTAGAACTACGTCGCTTTGATTCCCATTTGGGATACGTAGGAGCGAGTCACATTCTCGTCAAGCGCAACCATAAAAATTAGCATTTGCATAACAAAAAGAAAAGAGTTATTTTCATAACACAAAAAAAAGAATCACTTTTGCAAACCAAGATCATTTTCAGAACAAAAACATTCTCCTTTCAAGAATCATTTTCAAACCCATTGTCGCTAGTAGCTAATCAGAACCTTTGTTCGTCTAGCCATTGGTGGCGATGTCTTTTCCCAAAAGAACAACAAGCGATGATCACTCATAACCTTTGTTAGCTTGATCATTCGCGCCAATCAATCTCTTTCGAAAACCCCTTTCAAAAGAACAAATAAAAACGAGTCGCTACTAGTAGTCAATCAGAACCTTTGTTCGTCTGACTGGCGGTAGTGACTCTCATTTTCAAGAGTACTTAGCGGTGATTACCCATAACCTTGGTTAGTTTAATCATTCGCTAATGCTCGTCCTATTTCAAAAACTCACTAAAAAGATAAAAGACAAAAACCTTTTTCAGGATAAAGAAGAACTACGTAGCTTTGAGTTCTCCATCGCACCGGGAGATACGTAGGAGCGGGCCATGTCCCGTCAAGCGTTTTTTTCTAAAAAACCATTTCCCCCCCTTTCTTTCCTAATAAATAAAGATTTTCATTAAGACTTTTTCAATAAGAAGTAGAGAGGCAAAATTAAGTATTTTCAAGTCAACACACTAAAACCACACATTTAATTAAAGGTTCCCTCTCAGTAGAGAGGACGTGTGGGGTGCTAACACCTTCCCCGCGCGTAACCGACCCCCGAACCCTATTCTCTAGTTTCGCAAGACCAATTGCTTTCCAAAAAAGGTTTTCCTAATATTTTCCTTAATAAATATTGGTGGCGGCTTCATTGTCTTAGGAAAAGTTGTGAACGAGGAAGGTTCTCCCACGGGGACTTTTTCGGGCGCAACAGTAAGCCAATCTAGTGCTATCCAAAAGTGTGTCACGAACCCATCACTTCTTTTGGCAGTCCATGCTCCACACTTAAAAAGAACACTCAACCAAATAAAATAAACTTAAGTGTTGGGCCTAATTAGATCAAAGTTCTGCCCACACATTTTATTACAACTTAAAATAAATTAGAGTAATTAAAATAGGGCAGCAAGCCCATGGTAGGTTGTCATCAGATCATCATCTCACCAACCGGAAGGTGGAAGCTTGAGGTGTCTGACTGCCACCGCTTAATAAAGGCATTTATAAGCCTCGTATGGACCTGGGTGAACCCGAAGTTCCTAAGGGGATACAGTCCAGATGCCTCGACATAATGTAGAAGCTCTGGTTGGATGGGCATCATTCTCTGCCCGTGAAAAATAATATTGAGCGGCTTACAGTCCTGCATTAGTCATCATGGTCTCTGTTAGTCAAACATTAAAAAAAATAACAATTATAATAACTATTAAAATACTGATGTGGAGGGCTCACCGACAAGAGTGTCAACAGTAGCAGGAACAACATCAGGATGTTGCTAATCATCAAAAAGATCAAGATGAGCAGCATCATGCTCCATATCATCCCCAATATCACCTACTGAATCGTGTGCAGGGTTCGGGTCCACGTGCCTGTGGCTGGATCCGGCTTGTTCAGCCTCCTTTCTTTTCCGGAGAGAAGCAGTAGGTGGTGGCCCCGTACTCTAATGTCTAACAGGCTCAAGCTGGGACTGTGCCTGTAAGTGACCTCCTCTTGTCTTCGCTATACCTAAAGGAGGCAAAAATCAAGTTTAAGCCGACACAACATCATTCTGAAATTCAGAAAAATCACACAAGTTCGACATCAGGGAACCGAACGGGTACGACACCATAGTACCGTACAGGTTCGGTGATATAGCGTCGAACATTGTTTTTCATAAATAATTTAAAAAGAGGGTACGGCACTATAGTACCAAACCTGTACAGTACTATAGTGTTGGACGTTACAATTTTTCAAATTTTTTATACGGTTCAGTACCATAGTACCAAACCACGCAAAAAACCAGGAAAAAAACGCGAAACGATAAAAGAGAAGAGGGAGAGAGAGAGAGAGAGAGAGAGAGAGAGAGAGAGAGAGAGGCGAATGTGAGGGAGAATTGAGAGTGAGTGAGGGTTTGAGGGAGTGAGAGAGGGAAAGTATCAAAAAGGGGGAGTGGTGAGATAAGGGGAGAAGGGTTTAGTATTTGGGGGTTTTTTGGGAGGGGTAGTTTTGGCATTTTTAAGGTTAGGGGTGTCGTGAGTTGGGGGTTGTAAAAAGTACTGTCCTTGTTTTTTTTCGGTAAACCAATGTATCCTCCACGATGACTGTGAAGACTAATCTTTCGAGGTATCTGAGATCCATTTAAGGGATTGACCTCTCCCAACAAATGTTTTTCCATATGCACTGGCCAGGGATCGAACCCAAGACCAAATAGTTAAGGGACAAAAGTATCTACCATTTTGTAAAAAAGTGCGGTCCTTTTTATATTACTCCATATATCATGTCAAAAATTTAATAATCAATTATTTCGGGTTAAACCCGATCCGACCCGTTAAGCCTTTGAACGTGGCTTTCCCTGTTCAATGTTCTCGATCCGGTTGGTATTAAGAGAACCTGTCAAAAGTCCGAATCTATTCCTCTGTCTGTTTCTCTCCGGCGACCATTGGCAAACATGATTTCACGAGCTCGTCTTCATATCCTCATTCCTTCTATCAACAACAAAACCCCAAACCCATCAACCTTCTCGTCATCACCACAACACATCCCCAACAACAAAGACACTGCGATCCTCTTACGTTTCCACCACAAAGACTGGCTAACCCCAAAAGAAGCCACAAACCTACTCAACTCTCTTACCCACCCTTCCTCCGCTCTAACCCTCTTCCACCTCTACTCTTCCCGCAAAGATTACACCCCCACAGAATCCTTCTGCACCTCCTTCATCACTAAACTAGCCCAAGCCCATCAATTCGGCCCAATCCAAACCCTCCTCCAATCCCTCCCCATCAAACGACACCCTTTTTCCGACGACTTCTTCTTCACTTTAATCAAACTCTACGCCCACGTGGCAAATCGTATCGACAAAGCCGTTGAAACTCTCTTTCAAATGCCAACTTACGGAACCTGGCCAACTCTCAAAACCTTCAATTTTGTCCTCAATCTGTTAGTCAACAACAAATTATACGACGTCGTTTTTGAAGTCTACGCTTCAGCATCAAAACTAGGAATCGAAGTCGACGCGTGTTGCCTCAATATCTTAATCAAGGGTTTATGTTCACGCGGTGAATTAAACGCTGCGTTTAAGGTGTTCGATGAATTTCCTAAATTAGGGTTAGAAAGAAACGCGAGGACTTACTGTACTTTAATGCATGGGTTGTGTGAGAAAGGGAACGTGGATGAAGCGTTTGGGTTATTTGAGAGAATGGAGAAGGAAGGTGTTGATGTTGATGTGGTGGTGTATAATGTGTTAATTGGGGGGTGTATGAAGAAAAAGAGGGTGGAAGAAGGGAAAGAGATTTTGGAAATGATGATGAGGAAAGGGTGTTATCCTAATGAAGGTTCTTATCAAGGCGTTTTGGATGGATTGATTTGTGATAAGAGGTTTTTTGAAGCTAAAGGGATTGTGAAGAGAATGGTTGAGAAGGGTTTTGTACCTAGTTATGGAAGTTATAAAGGGTTGGTTTTGGGAATGTGTAAAGAGGGAATTGTTAAGGAAGTTGATTGGGTTGTTAGGGATATGGTTAGAAGGGGTTTTGTTCCTAGGATGGGGTTGTGGAGGGGGATTGTTAAGTGTGTTGTGTCCAATGAAAGGGATTCCTTGTGCGTTTCTTTTGATAAGATTTTGGAGGGTTAAGTTAAAATGCTTGCTTGATTTTGTTGTTAAGAAATACTATATCATGTGGTCCTGTCCTGAATTATCTATCTCAAGGTTGGTCTTTGAAAATGTACATTTTGCTGTCATATAGTAACGATATTGATTCGATTAAAGGGTTTTATGGGTAAGCCAGTTCACTAGTGTGAGAAATCTCAGGTGATGAGAGTGGCAGTGTTCGCATTCTTACAAAATCGAGTTCAATTTGTTTTTATCTTTTGGATGGAATTTTCAGGATTAATACGTTCACACGATTTCCCGTCTCAAAAGCTAGCTGGACGTGTCAAAACCACCATGATTCTTGAGTGCAATCAAACAATCACTTAACATGTTTTCCCTCACTGTTGATTGCATCGCCAATTTCAGAGACACGAAGACGTCAGCTCTGAAGTTCAAATCCAAGTGTTTGTTGATTAATGTGTGGTGTTTATTTGGTATTTCCTCTAAGTTGACAAAAAAAAAATTAAAAAAAAAACTTGAATCGATAAACAAGATCTCATCAATTCATTGGTGAAGCTAACCGGTGAAAACACATAGACATACATCAATAAAAACCTATCTTTTTTTGACCAAAATAAAAACCTATCTTAATAAGTGGGCCATGCAACATGCTATACTATTGAGCAGTGTTTTAAAACTCGGACCGGTGGTCGACTCGGTGAAAGTTTTTTTTTTAGATATATTACTCGGCGAAGGTTACCTGGTCACTGGTTCAAGGGTCGGACCGAGGAATCGACAGTTGAACCGCATGACCAAAACCGGGATCGCATGACTCAGACCCGGTCTCTATTTCACAAATTTTCAAGACCTATATAGTATATAATATAAATTTCCTGTAAAATTAATAACTAAGTTTATTTTATACCTACTAAAATATAAAAATTAATATCTTAATTTATTAATATTTTTTAATTTATTCATACATATTGATTATGTGGCATATTTGGAATTGTCCATTTTGCCCTTTGAATAATGTTTCAGTGGGTTGATCAAAGCTGGCGCGAAGGCTTCTGTTACGATTCAGTTGGAATCTGTTTTGACAGTTAGAGGATTTTTCTCTTAGTTAGTCGATCCCTCCCTGTATATATATGATGTCTTCAAGTCTGTAATACAGAGAGAACAGTCACAGAGAGTGAATTGAGAATCAATTAGAGAAATCAAGAACTAGGGTTCTTCTAGTTCTAGGTGGAGCTCGATTGGGGCTTTTCAATTGTAATCAGTTTTGTGGCTGTATCTGTAATCAAATTCTTCACTATACCCAATAAAATTGGATCTTGCTTTGCAAGTCCCCCAAATGTAAGCCAAATTGGCTGAACTGGGTAAACAATCTTGGTGTGTTGTTTTCGTTTTTCATCTCATTTTCTTTCTTGAATCCAGTGGATCCTTGGGTATCAGATTAACAATTGGCATCAAGAGCTATTCTGGAAAAGAAGAAATGGTGAATCCGAAGTTTGATATCGAGAAATTCGATGGGAAAAATGATTTCGGGTTATGGAGGATGAAGATTCGTGCGTTGCTTGCTCAACAGGGAGTGGAAGAAGCGCTCGATGGTGAGAACAAACTACCAGACACTCTGACAGACAAAGAAAGGAAAGATATTTTGAGGAAGGCTCATAGCACCATCATACTCTCTCTCAGTGACAAAGTGCTACGAGAAGTGACAAAGGAAAAATCTGCAGCAGCTTTGTGGTTGAAGTTAGAGAGTCTATACATGACCAAGACCCTAGCAAATCGTCTCTATCTCAAACAAAGGCTCTACACATTCAGAATGGGTTCAGGTACGTCTATTCAAGACCACTTGGATGAATTTAATAGGATAATTCTTGATTTAGAAAACATAGAGATTAAGGTGGATGATGAAGACCAAGCATTGCTATTGATTAAGTCATTAAACAATAGCTATGACAGTCTTGCTGATACCTTGCTCTATGGAAGGGAATCTTTGTCCCTTGAAGATGTTCAAAATGCATTGATGTCTAAAGAATTATCCAAGAAAAGTGAAATCAGAGATAGTGATTCTGGAGAAACATTGTATGTGAGAGGAAGAAGTGAGAAAAGGGATCAAAAGGGCAAGAACAATGCAAGATCAAAATCTAAAGGAAAGTTTAAATGCTATTATTGTCACAAGGAGGGACATTATAAAAAGAATTTCCCTGATAGAAAGAAAGGTAAAAATCAAAATGGTGAAGGTCATGGTGATGCATCCATTGCATCAGATGGATATGAGAGTGCAGAAGTTCTTGTGGTTGCTGATGGAAAGGACACCTTGGAGTGGTTAATTGACTCTGATCAGTCAATTCACATGTGCAAAGAAGAATGTGAAGTTGATGAGGTATTGATGGTCACTGAAGGTCATGAGGATTCAGATTGGATAATGGACTCTGGGTGCTCATACCATATGTGTCCAAATGGTGAATGGTTCTTCGATTACAAACTCTTCAATGGTGGAAAAGTCAGGATGGGAAATAATGCACCTTGTAAGGTTGTGGGAATTGGATCAATTAGGTTGAAACTCACAGATGGAACCACCAGAGTTCTAACTCAAGTTAGACATGTTCCAGACTTGAAAAGGTGTTTAATTTCTCTAGGAGCTTTGGAATCACAAGGTTATAGTTTCAAAGGTGAAGATGGTATCTTGAAGGTCTCAAAAGGATCAAGAGTTGTGCTTAAAGGAGATAGGATCAAGAACAACTTGTATCTTCTTAAAGGAGAAGCTGTCACTCAGGAAAGCTGTGTTGCAGGGAGTGATGATAGTAAAGATCAACTGTGGCATCACAGGCTTGCTCACATGAGTGATAAAGGCTTAAAGGAACTTGAGAAGCAGGGTCTGCTGTGTGGTGATAAACTGAAAGGTATGGAATTCTGTGAGCATTGTATTTTTGGAAAACAAACAAAGGTGAGATTCTCAACAGGAAAGCATACTACCAGTAATAAACTGGACTACATACACTCTGATCTTTGGGGGCCATCAAGAACTCCTACACATGGAGGTAACAGGGATGGAGAGCTACCAGAACTTGAATCTAACAGTGACAGTGATGTTGAGACTGTAGATCCAACTCACAACTATCTGTTGTGCAGAAACTGAACAAGAAGAACAATAAGAGCTCCTGATAGACTTGGCTATTCAAACATTATTGCTTATGCTCTAAATACTGCAACTGAAATGTTGAGTGAGGAACCAAACTCATTCAATGAAGCTATGAGAGATAAGGATCACAAGAAATGGATAATAGCTATGAAAGAAGAAATGGACTCTCTGCATAAAAATGAAACTTGGAAGCTGGTGCAGCAATCAAAAGGGGAAAAGCTTGTGGGGAGCAAGTGGATATTCAAAAGAAAGGAAGGGGTGTCAAACCATGATCCACCAAGGTACAAAGCAAGACTTGTAGCACAAGGCTTCACACAAAGAGAAGGGATAGATTACAATGAAATCTTTTCACCTGTTGTAAAGCATTGCTCCATTAGAGTGATTCTCTCCATAGTCACTCAATTTGATCTACACCTAGAACAAATGGATGTGAAGACAGCATTTTTACATGGCAACCTTGAAGAGAGGATTCTAATGAAGCAACCATATGGCTTTGAAGTAAAAGGGAAAGAGGATTGGGTCTGTCTATTGAAGAAATCTCTGTATGGGTTGAAACAGTCTCCCAGGCAATGGTACAAACGTTTTGACAACTTCATACTGAGTATTGATTTCAAGAGAAGCAACTATGACAGTTGTGTGTACTACAAGGGACTTGGCAACCAACAGTTCATATATCTTCTACTATATGTAGATGATATGTTGATTGCTTGTAAAAGCATGAGTGAGATTAACAAGTTGAAAGGGCTACTGTATAAGGAATTTGATATGAAGGATTTGGGGTCTGCAAAGAAAATATTGGGGATGGAGATCATTAGGCATCCTAGTGATGGAAAAATGATTATAAGACAGAAACACTATCTGGAAAAGATAATTCACAGGTTCAAAATGGCTGATGCCAAGGCTGTGAATGTCCCTATTGCTTCTCATTTCAAGTTATCAAATGAAGACAGTCCTAAGACAGATCAAGAGCAAAGGGATATGGCTAATATTCCTTATGCTAGTGGTGTAGGTAGTCTCATGTATGCTATGGTTTGTACACGACCTGATTTAGCTCACTGTGTCAGCTTAGTGAGCAGGTATTTAAGCAAACCAGGTTCTCAACACTGGTTAGCTGTTAAGCACATCTTCAGATATCTGAAAGGATCAATTGACACTGGTCTAGTCTACAGCAAGAGCACCAAGCAAGAAGAGACACTACAAGGATTTGTAGATTCTGACTTTGCAGGTGATAGGGATAACAGAAGGTCTTTGACTGGCTATGTATTCACTCTCTTTGGGAATACAATTACTTGGAAGGCTTCATTGCAACACATTGTTGCATTGTCAACTACTGAGGCCGAATACATTGGTATTACTGAGGCAGTTAAAGAGGCACTGTGGTTGAAAGGATTAACCAGTGAATTGGGAATTAGCCAAGATAATGTGAGTGTACATTGTGACAATCAAAGTGCGATTCATCTATGCAAGAATCACACTTTTCATGATCGAACAAAACACATAGACATTAGGCTATATTGGATAAGGGATGTGATTGCAAATGGATCAGTTCTGATTAAGAAGGTTCACACTTCGGATAATCCATCTGATTTCATGACAAAGGTAGTCTCTATGGGGAAATTCAAGCATTGCCTTGAATTACTCCAAATTGGAACAGGTTGAATACTGTTCCATTGGATAAGCAAGCTTGACATCTAGTTCTGTTGAGTAGTAAAGGTAAATATGCCAAGGTGGAGATTATTGATTATGTGGCATATTTGGAATTGTCCATTTTGCCCTTTGAATAATGTTTCAGTGGGTTGATCAAAGCTGGCGCGAAGGCTTCTGTTACGATTCAGTTGGAATCTGTTTTGACAGTTAGAGGATTTTTCTCTTAGTTAGTCGATCCCTCCCTGTATATATATGATGTCTTCAAGTCTGTAATACAGAGAGAGAACAGTCACAGAGAGTGAATTGAGAATCAATTAGAGAAATCATGAACTAGGGTTCTTCTAGTTCTAGGTGGAGCTCGATTGGGGCTTTTCAATTGTAATCAGTTTTGTGGCTGTATCTGTAATCAAATTCTTCACTATACTCAATAAAATTGGATCTTGCTTTGCAAGTCCCCCAGATGTAAGCCAAATTGGCTGAACTGGGTAAACAATCTTGGTGTGTTGTTTTCGTTTTTCATCTCATTTTCTTTCTTGAATCCAGTGGATCCTTGGGTATCAGATTAACAATACATAATATTAATCTATTTTAGATCACACAAATTAATATATACTCAACAAATATGGTGCTTGTTTTTGCTAATAATGCAATAATGGAAAAGAAAAAAATGAAAAAGAGCAAAAGAAACAGATTAAACGACATCGTTTTGATACAAAAAAATTAATGCACAACCCGGTCCGGGTCACCGGGTCGCCGGTTTTCGCAAAACCCGGCCGAGTCACGCTGTTTTCACCGGTTGGCTGCATGTCCGATCCATAAGGCTAACCGGCTCGGTTACCCCCCAGTTCCCGGTCCGACCGGCCGGGCCGAGCTGGTTTTTATAACTATGCTATTGAGGATTATCTTAATAAGTGGGATATGCAACATGCTATACTATTGAGGATTATCGATCACTTGAAGCAGAACGCTGTTAGAATCGACTACGAACTTGCAACAAACAAAATAAATATTGGCTTCATGGTTCTTCTCAATCGAATCTCTTGAATTCTCCAACTGGACTTCATACTCTATGTCTCTATTCATATGGAGAGAAGGAGATGATGATTTTTCATTCAGTATATTGGAGACCGTTATGGTAATAAGTAAAAGATTTTAATGATATTTACACCCTCTACAAGGCCCAATAAAGCAATCAGCCCATATCCAGAAATTCTGGCCCAATCGATCAACGGTTCAGATGCCTCTGCAAGATCTAACGACTCAGGATCGTCAGAATGAACATCCCTCGATCTCTATAAATACCACATTCAAATCTCATAAAAAGGAGGAAACTTCAAAAACTAAACATTGATTCACTCAAAGACTGAGTTGAGCGTCGGAGTATTCTTGCAGGTACAACACCGTCATCTCAAGATCGAACATCGTCATCTCAAGATCGAACGCTGATCAAGGACGACATCTACCAACTACTTCGGACTACTCATTAAGGTCGAAAGTACGGTACAGAACAGAGACTATAAGCTATGTATGTATAATGTATTAGCCTAATATAGTACTTATTATTCTCTAAGAGCTTTGTACTCATATCGAACCAAATAAAGCTCTTATCAACCACGTAAAAAAATTCTTCTTATGATAAATACCTTTTGTTACTCAGTTATGAAAATACCTGAATTCTTGTTTTTTGTATTAGCCCCCTTAATTGGAATATAAAATTTCTCATGTCCAATACATAATCACAAGTGCATAAAAAAAGGAGACCTCGCACCATTCATATTCATATATGGTTCAACATCGATTCTGCTTAATGCTTTAAGAGGACAAAAACAGACTGTAAATCTTTTATTTTTGTCTTGTATATATGTAAAAACTATTTACATGCTTACAAAACCTCTACTTAAAAAGTCAAAAAGAACAGAGCTCGTGACATTAACATGTTTGTGCAATAAAACCTATACTACCACCAAAACTAAAGTAAACATAACCAAAATATGCCAAATACAACTACAAACAAAGTATACACTTGGAAGGCTGTACACAACTATGGAATTCCAGACAAAACAGATATATATTGCCAACACATTCTTCATTCAGCAAAATTGCCAATATCTCTTTTATCAGCCACCACTTCCTCTTTATCATGCTTCTGTTCAACAACCTCTACATTAGACCTATCAGGGGAGCATACCTTTTCAGGCTCCTTGTTCTCCATTGAGGCCACTTCATTGTCCACAGTGGTATTCGATGAAAGTGTTACAACCACATTCCTGCTAGCCTTTGGTGAACCATTGTCACATGGGGCCATAGCCTGGGAAACAATTTCAGTTCTTTTATCTATAGGTGACTGAACTGAGAAAGATTCATCATCAGAAGAGTCAGAGTCATTTTCATTTTCATTTTCCGCAAGTGTTGCCGAATCGCCTTTATATTTCCTAGATTTACGTGAAAGAACTTGTTTTAAGCTACGAGCCGATTTTTCTGCGTGTTTGAAGATATGTTTTGCCATATCCTTGACATTTCCCTTGCCTGGGCTCTCAGAACCACTCCCTTCAGTTGATCCTCCTTCTATATGAATCTTACCAGTTGGAAAACCAGCTACGTTATCTTCCATAACAAACTTCACACCTATCGCCTTCGAGTTTACTGATCTAATGTTATCATGTGGAGATGGAAAGTCCTCCACAAGAGGACCTGATTTATCATCCCTTTTCTGACTCCTACGAAATACCGAACCAATCTTGTGTAGGCCCTTCCTAACTGTTTTCATTCGATGCTTATCTTCGGGATTATCGTCCGGGCTGCTGCTGTCGGTGTTTAAGGATCCAGATACAGTTGAATTACAGTTGTCGCATATATCGTTAGGCTCCCTGTGAATTTCTGTGTCGGCGCGTCGACTCTTCCCTTTTCTTGGCTCCCAAGTTTGGGAAACTTCGCTTCCTGGGTGATGAACCCAAACTCCTGTCTCCATTTGCCCGTCGATTTCTATAGGCTCGTAGTTATCTGCTAACTTAGGAGATTTTTCAGATGAAGATGAGAAGGAACCTTTGTTGATAGTCTCATTTGCAAAAGCATCTTTTCTTTCTTCGATGTCTATTGTTTCCTGGTCACATTTAGTATCTTCTTCCTGTACATATATTTCAAAATTCAAATCAAATATTAACCACAAATCAAAAAACATAGAAGCAACTTGTTGCCCCAACGTGCACTAGTAAATTACCTTTTCCTTATCTTCAAGAACAGTTATTGCCAAACGCAACCTCCCCATTTTTACCTTCTGAAGTGGCAGCCACTTATCATGTCTTTGCCCATCCCTAAAATCACTGATGTTCACAGAACAGTCCCTGAAAAACGGCGCAACATTTGGTCTAATGAATACTGTAAGGAAAAAACTTAGATACAGTACTCTAGGTACTGGTGGTGTTGTTCCTCACATAATAAATTAGGTAACTGCTAGAAACTACCTGAGGGTGTATTTTTATTAGCAATTGTAATGTCAGTTAACAAAAAAAAATTGACAAATTGTCTCTAGAACAGAACGCACAACACTTATGGTACTGTATGTAAGTACTGCTCATACTTTAACCACGCATATTGTTAAAAGCAAGGACTAAATGATAGTAAGATTGATATCATAATAGCACGAAAGATAAGTCGAGATGAAGTTGATTCTCGAGCAAAAAAATAACAAAGCACATATATGTTAATGAACCACTGATACAAAATCCAATGTTAAAAAATGTAACAGACCCAAGGGTATCATCATAGAAATGGTCCTTGTCACGAACTTCAATAACCAGCACATTGCTAGACTCCCACGATATGATGGGAATTCGAAATTCCTCAAGCCATTTTGGAGAAAGTGTTTTCTTTTGTATTTTTGTCCTGAATCTATATCCGCCCAAATGACCTTTCACATAAGGATCAGCTAATCCTGAAATATACTACAATTTGTTACACACCACACACATAGAAGAGAATCATAAAAAATCATCACAGTTGAAGAGGGCTAACCATTTAGATCTGATGGCTTCATGTCAGCTGCTTCAACAACTTCTAGTTTTGCATAAGCAACGGGATCCTTCTCATCCACAGAGAACCAAGGCTCTAAAACATTAAGATTTATGGATGGATGAGTAATTTCATAGTAAAAATTGTACAACAATTGTGTAAAGCATAGCATAAGCTACATTAATTGCTAGAAACTGGTCAGCTGCTTCAACAACTTCTAGTTTTGCATAAGCAACGGGATCCTTCTCATCCACAGAGAACCAAGGCTCTAAAACATTAAGATTTATGGATGGATGAGTAATTTCATAGTAAAAATTGTACAACAATTGTGTAAAGCATAGCATAAGCTACATTAATTGCTAGAAACTGGTATCCTAAATTAGGGCCTTTGTGCTGTTTTTTTTTTAAGAAAAAAGCGCTTTTCTAATTAGAAAATACATCTACAAAATCAGATATTCATGTAATTTTGGGAGAAAAAGAAAAACCCTCTTCAGTTCTTACTTTATAAGCCTACAAAAAGTTGTAATGTAGAATCACTTTCTTTTAACCTTAAAAGAACGGACGAGTTCATGACATGTTGATGACCATGAAATCTAATGTTTATCTAAAGAACAAACACCAAGCTACTAGGTAAATAGATTATACAGAAGTATATGAAAGAACGCGGCATATGTATTTACCTGTCTGTGGTGAAACAAATTTCTCAACGTCAACGACCAGCATATTGGGCTGCATAAAAGATAAATAGAATTATAATATATGTATATTTTATCCCATCATTTCACCATCTTAAGCCAAGACAGGAAAAGAAAAACACTAAGATAACAAGATGAGAACATCAAATGAGAACAAACATCACCTCAACAAGGGTCTGTTCAAAAGCAATAGACAGGAGCTTATCCTGATAAAAGAAAAAGTAAAGATAACACGAATTACTTACGGTATGAGCAAATAAAAAAAAGTAGACAGAGATATCAAGGAAAAATGAAAAGAAAACAATTATTCTGCATAAAATAAAATCAAGGTACACTTACAAGCCAGCCAGCAATTCCTGGAAGTTCGGTCACATTAAGTCCGTGAGTAAAAACAGGTTTGACAGTCATCTGAAAATATGGAGGCTCGACAAAGCATACACGCAAACGACCAAGAAAAGGCCATGTTTTGAGAAACTTCACCCCTACCAAGACCTACCAGAAGGATGAACATAAATAAATAATTCAAATTTTATGTCATTCTTTTTTCTCTCCTAACTTTCCAACTGTAGGACTACTATCTGCAGTTCTTTCTTTAACACAAATAATAACTTGTAAGAATCAAACTGCATGAGTAATATCTTATTCTTGAGTTTTCCTCAAAAACTCAGACCCCTTTATCCATCCTTAAATGCATTACTTTATTGAGAAAATAATATTCGGTAAGACATTTGTTTTGATATTCAACAAACGAGTCATGGTAAAATTGAAATTTCATAGCCACACCTTCCCTTCAACATGCATCCCCGTTATATGCAGCTTTGCCCACATTCCAAAGCCCAATCTTTTTCTTAGTTTCACAGCAAGTATTGCACTCATATCATCAGCTGTGAGAAAATTCATTCCTAACTCTAGAACCTGCATTGATCACACCATAATATCTAAATCAAATCAAAACAACTTTCAGTTGCAGAAATTGAACATGACACTGTCCTGATATGCTGCTTTAAAATATCACATACCAAATGGTCATCATCAATCTGGCGAAGTACCCTCACTTCAGTAAGCAAAGGCGGGTTTCTTCCCAAATATAGGTGCTGTACAACGGCTTCTTTCTGCAAATATAATATATAGACATCAATATCTAATCATACAAAAAGTCAAAGGAAAAATTTTATACTCAAACACAAACAATCAAGTGAAAAAAATAATCAATGGCCATTTTGGTCAAAAGTCTATTAAAGAGTAGGAAATTCATAATACTCCCTCTGGTCCCATATATATAAGAAAAAATGCAATTTTAGCTTTTAGGTTCATTGAATAATCGATATATGTGGTCTATAATAAAGACCAGATACATCAGTTATTCAATCAACCTAAAACTGTATTTTTCTCGTATATAGACCAGAGGGAGTAGTAATTAACATTTAAACATAATTATTAAGAAAATAGTTGAAACTCAATTGGATTGATCCAGCACTATTCAAAGATAAAAAACTGAAGGGTATGAATCATACAGCAGTCCAAGGTTTGTACTTCTCTAAGAACCAAGGTATGATAGGAAGTAAAATCTTCTGAGAGGCAATCTGTTCCATACATATTGGCCATATGTTTTCAATTGCATGGTTCAACCACCGGACAGTTTCAGAATCGGAAAGCACCTAAATTACAAGACAAGCCATCATGCAAAACACATTAGTATCATCATCATAACATAAGCTATCTATTTCAACAGTTAAAGGAATGGTTTAACTTTGAAGAAGAATCTATTAGTTTCTTTTTCTTCATTCACTACAGAACTTAATCATCCCTAAAATCAAGGACAAAACTTATCTTAAGGCCTATTTATCCTGCTTTTCATACATTAAACCAGTTTAATTCACTAAACTTAACATAAGGAACGTGATATAAGTTTTGTCCTAAAATCAAATAGCCAGCAGAATTACCCTTTTTTGATTAGCGTGTTTGCTCTCCTCAAACTGCAACTTCCTCCGAAGCCTCTCAACATAACGTTCATGAACCTTTCCCAATAAAAAAAGAAGAAAGTCAGAAATAGAATATTCCCCATCTTTTTCTTTATCCTTTACACAAATACGATAAAAACAGACTAAATTCCAAAACAAAAACTCCAGATCCAAGCATCAGAAGTACCCATCATTGATTACTTTTCCAAACCAAATCAAAAAGCAAAAAAAAAAAAAAACTAAACAAAAGCATATAATGAATGAATATCCAAAAGTTCCAAAGCAGCAACCATAGATCCTCACCAGATAAAGATAGATCAAGGCCACAAAATAAACAACCGTGTGACACAAATTGAATGCAGATAACAACCAGAGACCAACTAAAACAATTCCAACATGATGCAAAATTGAAATTTCCGTTATATCCATCCCTTCACGTCTTGAACACAAAACAGAAGAAGCAACAACACCGCCACAACTGAAATCACTACTCTTTTATTGATGAAACCTCATTCTCAATCCGAAAACGCGGAAAATGCGTGTTCGTGTTTTTGGGCTTAACCCTACCCTACTTGCGAAAAAGCGACGAATGATTGAATATACAACAAAATCTAAAAGAAGATATTAAAGTGTTGTTGTGTTGGAATTGTGATCCAAAATAGGAAGAATTTCAATATTCAATATTAAAAAATTGATTGATAAAGAAAGTGGAGAGGGTGGGGCGGGTAACTATGAACAAGTGTGTTCCAACTTCCAATCTTTATCAGGGATCCCAGTGGGGGTGGGGTGGGGGGGGGGGGGGGGTTGAATATTTTGGAATGATGAAACGGTGTCGTAGAATTGAAGTAACGGCTAAAACGAGTAGTAGAAAACTAGAAAGAAATCGGAAGCATCAAAGGAAGTGAACAAGGCATCGAAACATGTGGATATTCAAATATTAAATGTGTATAAATGTGGATTTACGTAACATCGGTGATTTGAAATATTGAATGCATAGTTGTGCGACGTGTCCATGCATTAAACTCGAACGTGTCCCACCCTGGCGATTAAACCGCTAGCCTGCCGGGGATGCAATTTCACTGTCCATCAATGTCAGCTTGTCAAATGTCATCTTTGAGTAAATCTCAAATCCAAGTATGTGGGTTTACCTCGGTTAAAAGAGAGGGCAACCGAACTGCTTACACCATTGCCAATCTAGCAAAAAACAATCGCCTCTCTGGCTCTTGGATTTCTTGCCCTCCTGATCTTCTTCGCATTGCCCTGGTAAATGATGCTAGAGCACTATGGAGATGAAAAGTAGTTGTCTGGTTGGATATTTGTTAGCTCCATGATGCTTTGGTTTCATTTCGTCTCGCAAAGGTTTCTTGAGATGGTGGTAACCTGCAAAGGTTTCAAAATCAAAAGATGTCAAGGAATCGAAGAAGATATCAACAACATCATCATGTCATCTATTGATCTCGTAGACTCACCTAGATTGGACGATTTGGCATCAGAGTCGCTCATGAATCTTCTGTGCAATGTGTGGGTTTCAAGGATAGCTAGGGAGGGTATTCTTTTTCTCATCTGGAGGCGGATCTTCATCGTCAACAACTCCTTCAGGCTTCGTAACTGTCAACCTCCTTCTGCTATCAAAGCTGTTTTGCTGCTCGATCGCACCCTTTAAGACTGATAATCAAAGCTGCGTTGCTGCTCGTTCGCTATCGTGAAACTCTGTAGTTGGTCTCCCCTCTTCCCCTTATTTACTTCTCTGGCGTTGGTGGAGGATGCGGTTGGTGCTGGATCTCCCTCTGCCATTATTGCATTTCTTTGCCGAATTAGGGTTATTCTTGCGACTGAGGGTTTACTGTTTTTAGCTTTCTGTTTTTTTTTGTTTCCTTTTGTATCAGCGCTCTCTTTCTAGTGGTCCGGGTTCTTAGCTTTATGTTTTGGCCCATTGCGTTTGTGGATGTTAGTATGGACGTGGTCCATGTTAACCTCTTGTATTTGGCTGGTGTAACACCCCGATAATTCTAACATGTAGAATCCGAAATGCACTACATGGCATACATCAGAGTAACTTCCTGTTAATGAAATATTGAACACAACTAAAATTTTTAAATAATACATATCAATTGGTTCTCTGAACCTCATAAACTTCCTGAAAATGCTTAAGTTTCAAAACTTAAGACTTGTACATAATCCTGGTGTTCAATACTCAAAACATGAAATTAGTGGAAGCGAATTATAACTTATACATGATAGTTATACAACCGATAACAGAAGTACTACAAAAGGGCAAGGGCATAAAACATGAAACATAGACTCCCGGACTCCTCGAGTCACACCGGCTAACCGTGAACCTTCGCATTTGCTTTCCCTTGCTTCTCTGAAAAACCACAATACATAAAGGGTGAGATAAACATTATCTCAGTGAGTCCTATCGAGACCCTTGACCAACTCTAATGGTTTATTATACTTGAATCTGAACTCATGGCCCTAATAAGCGACCACGTGAATACATGATGTTTTCTCGTAACTTGTGTTGTGCGAAAAGGTGATGTGCAAGTATACACAATCGCAACAAGTAATATAATGATATGTAAAGTTCGTTCCCACAGGGATTGGAATTAATCTAAGAAGTTTAAGTGATTAGAAGCTTAGTGAAAAGAATTGAGTACAAAGTAAAGGTAAAGAGTTGTAAACATTATGAGTTGTGATAAAACAATAATTAAGTTGAAGTAATTAAAGGTGAGTTGGATAGCTCAGTAGTGGTGTAAATTCCCAAGAGTAATTTTCAAATAATATTTAGACGCTGTAGCGTTAAGCGCTGTAGCGCTTGAGAATCCGTAGACGCTGTAGCGCTTTGGTAGTGTGCCTTTCAGTCACTTGCGTCAGGGTTATGTTACAAGACTCCTATGTCTAGGCTCTAAATAAGTTTTACCCCTGTATATTAAGCTTTTACAACATTTGCCTTATGAACTACTACTCCCCGATGTCTAGAGTTAAGTAGTGCTTCCTTTAAATGCCTTTAAAGGGTTTTCATTCATATCATTCCTTGAGTTCTCTTTGTGAACCATGTCTGTACCCACAAAGTTACCTTGTTTTAGTTGATCATTCCCAAACCAAGATTGAAAGCATTATGACACAAGGAATAAAACACAAACATCATAATATTATACAAAAGTTACTCAAGGTTCATTACACACCAAGAACAATCCAACTACAACAAAGTTAGCTCATCACAAGTTCCATCAACATAATACAACTAAAGAGTATGTATTACCGTATGAAGACAAGAGAAGAGTGGTTGCAAAAGATACACTCCAATGATCCCAAGTAGCATACAAAGGATGAAGTTGAGGCGTGAGCAAAACCTTGGATGAAGACTAGAAAACTATGCTAAAAAATAAAAGCTTAAAGGTAGTATAACAATGGAGAAAAGCTACTATGTCATAAGAAGTTCTTCTTCCAAATTACAACTACTTGTGTCTACGTATGTTACTTACTAATGAAGCAATCTTAATTAATCTAATAATTAACTAAATCTTAATAGAATAATAATATATCATGATGATCATAAGACTTAGATATTATCCTTAAAGTACTTTACAAAAAGTGCTAATGATGGAATACACCAACTATCACATGGGTTCCATTTAGGAGGCGCCAAGTGTAATTTAGCATCCACTTGAAAGTCAAAATATCCAGCTGAGAGGAAGAGATAAGGGTGGTGACTCATCATGTCCTCAAGTGGTCACACAAATATCTCAATGGTCAGTCGTCATAAAACGCTGTAGCGTCTCCTTGATAGCATACCGCTGCAGCGCTAAAGCAAAATATCAAACATATTCACAAAGGCATTTGATTATGCCCAAGGTTTAAGGAATTGACTTATAACCTATATTTATTCTAATATTCATATATTCACATATTTAAGTACTAAAATTACTTGAGAAGTAAGTTTGGCTTAAGTAATAGGAGTATAAATAACCTATATAAAATAGGGTTATCACACCCCCAAACTTAAACCATTGCTTGTCCCCAAGTAATGACACTTGAACAAGACAAAATGCTCATATAACTAGCTGCAGCTTTTAAATTAAACAGAATTTATACATAAGCTAATTCTTATCATTTTCACACATCATTATGGTCCACAATTCAAATAGAATCATTACTGCTCAGTTGTGAGTGTGTGATATCAAAGCTTAACTTAGTTCCCAGTTAATTTCAGAATTTCTCCAAGTTTTTGGGAAGAATGGATTTCTTTTGGGTTAGGCAAAGAATGTTTTCAAAAAGAAGAGTGGAATAACAATTTCACACAAGATCTGAGGGGCTTCAAAGCACAGCAATGGGCTTTAATTAGGCATTTTTCAGAATATTGGTCAATGCACAAATTTTTGGCCTGGTGATCAAACGCTGTAGCGCTTCAAGGTCCGTAGACGCTGTAGCGCTGGATTTTGATGATCAAAATTAGATGCTATCTTCATTACGGAGCTCCTTATTTGCATTTTCTTTTCATACTTATTGGAACAGCTCAGCAATTTATTTGAGATATTTTGCAACTCTTTTCAAGACCACATTCATTTTTTTTATTTCATTTTGCAAAGACCAATTTATCATTTTTTGTTCCTAGTCTTAACATAACCGATGCTCCCCCAAACTTAGCTTTAAAACAACTCTCAATTTTTAATGAAGACTTGACTAACCCTTAGTTATCCTAGACTAACTTTATCCTTAGATTACCCCTAGCTAACTAGGTTATTCACTAAACTTGGATTTTGTGTAAAAGCAGCAATAAAACCATTTCATTGCTCTTGCTCCTGCTCTTTTTCTTCCAGCCAGTGTTTTAAAAACCGGCTCGGCCCGGCCGGTCAGACCGGTCGAACCGGGAACCGGAGGGGTAACCGAGCCGGTCAAGCCTTTGGATCGGTTATGCACCAAACCGGTGGGAACCGGTGGAAACCGGCCGGTTTTGGGGAAAACCGGCGACCCGGTGACCCGGCTCAAACCGGACCGGGTTGTCCATTTTTTTTTATTTTTTTTTTATCAAATCTTTGAACTGTAATTGGGAGGGGCCGCGCGAACGCAAGCCCCCACTAGTGATTGCCATTTAGGTAAGTATGTTTCCCATTGACATACACATTGCTTTTATATCTCATTTCGTCCATGTTCTGTTCATTCTATCCGATGTGGGACTATTTCTAAACTACTTAAAACAAAAGAGACTCAAAACCCTCAACAAAAATGTCATTAGTGGGGTTTGAACCCCTGACCTATTGAAAGCAAATGTTGAGCACTACCATGAGGCTACCAATCTTATTGAGAATATTATTTATTTCAAATATATATAATTGATACCTCTTTTCCTTAAAGTCAAGTATGCTCATCCTCATGGCATTAGCTTGTAATATTAATATTATGTTTCAACAAACTTATTTAATATTAAGTATTTTTTTAAAGATTTATTTAATATTAAGTTGTTAACTTATGAAATTTGTTCTAAATATTTATTGAAGCATGATATGAACTTTTAAAATTTATTTAATATATACTAAGCAAATAAAAATAAAATAGCCATGGTGTGTAATTTTAGCAAATTAAGTTTTACAAGTATGAAATATATAGGTCCTAAAAATTTGGGAATTTTTTATATTTTAGTAGATATAAAATAAACATAGTTATTAATTTTACAGGGACGAAATTTATATTATATACTATATAGGTATTGAAAATTCTCGAAATAGAGACCGGGTCCGAGTCATCCGGTTCCGGTTTTGGTCATGCGGTTCAACTGTCGACCCTTCGGTCCGACCCTTGACCCAGTGACCCGGTACCTTCACCGAGTCGGTCACCGGTTCGAGTTTTAAAACATTGCTTCCAGCAGTGGCTCTGTTTCATCCTGCAAGTTCACTAGCTCCTCAGCAGCCTCCTTCTCACTTTCCTCCTCGGTCAGAATTGCCTGAGGCATTGTGTCACTAGGTACTGCAGACATAGTTGCTGCAGCATCTACTGGCTGAACACCTTCTTCTGGGTGCTCAGCCAGTTTGACACCTGGGTTTCTTCTTGCCTTGGTGTATGACTGATAAACTTTCTTAGGCTGCTCAGTTGGGTTTTCTTTGGTGATTGGATGTTTTTGTTCAGGCTTCTTTGGTGTGGCTTGTTTGGCAGGTGTTTTCTTGGGTGTTAGTTTGGTTGGTTCAGGGATGGGGGTGGGGGTTGATGGTGGATTGGATGTTTTGGCAGGGGGGTTTTTGGTTTCTTTGGGCTTGGGGTTGGATCACACTGTATTTCTTCTGCTTCCTCATCTTCTTCACTCTCAGATTCTTCTTCAGTATCACTCTCCTCACCTGATGATTCCTCATCCTCCTGCTTCTCCATCTCTTTCATGACTGCAATAGTTTCTTCTTCATCTTCCTCACTTATGTTTTCAATGTCATCAGAATCCAAACTTTCCTCCTCTACCACAGCTTTTTGCACTTTCTTTGCTGGACTAGGCTTTGCTTTCTTTGCTGGGTTAATCACAGCTTTTTTCTTTTCTGTCCTAACTCCATTTTTCTCTTGTTTTTCAACTGGCTCTTCCTCCAGTAGCCAATCAGGGAATTGAGGAGGGGAAATGGATGTTTTTCCTTTGGATATCTGGGCATACATTGCTTTTTCCCAGTCAAATTTTTCTTTCACAAATTTGCAGAGAATCTGCTGCTTCAGCTCTAAGCGCTGTAGCGCTACAGAGTCAGAAGACGCTGCAGCGGCAGGTTTCTGCTTAACTTTAAAAATGCAAGAAAATGCCCCAAGAGGGGATCTTCTTTATTCTTTCATTTCAACCTCTACATTAGCTTCCAAACACAGCTCAGTAATTAAACAAGGAAAATACAAATTACCTCCCTTTTTAACTCTGCATTTCTCTATCTCCCTTGCTATCAATCTACCCACGTCTATCTTTTCTCCAGCCATTATTGCATCAATAACAATGAGCCTCTCCTTTTCCACAAATGTTGTGTGAGATGTAGGCAGCAGGGAGTGTTTGATGAAACTACACCACAGATTGGCTTCCTCACACAAATAGGCTTTTTTAATTTTGTATTCAGCCCCAAATTTATCCCATGTTGATCCTTCCACACAAATCCTTCTTCTAACAGCCTCCATCTCTTCATCTCCCCAGTTCAGAACTTTTATTTCCAACGCCTTTCCATAATAGCCCAGATGGAAAATATCATTGATTGTTCTGGAGTTGAAATTTACAGTTTCACCTCTTACCAGTGAATGTGTTTAAGGCTTTCCTTCCTTAGGCTCTTCAATGCCAGCGTAGAACTCCCTTACCAAAGACGTCATGTAGTCCTTTCGATGCTTAATTAAGTTCTCCTATCCCAGCGCTGTGACAGCAGTTGAGAAAGCTTCAGGAGCGCTGTCTGTCTTGAACCCCCTTTCAGCTATGAAGTCCATCTTCCAAAACCTCTGAGGATCTGGAGTTGCCTTGGCCATGGTGGTTTTGACAGGGTTGGAGGGTTCTGGTTTCCTAGTAGCTCCCTTGCCAGATCGTTTTAGGGCAGCTTGCTTTTTGGTCATGGTTGGTTAAGAGCTTGCATATTTGTTTCTAGTTGTTGGGAAATGTTGATGTGCGTTGGGACGAAGGAAGAAGAAAGGATGGAGGGTATGAGTGGTGAGTGGTAACGGTTGATAGGAGTTTCAGAGAGCAAGGAAAGAGAAGGAAAGAGAAAATGGTGGCATGGGGAGTTGTAGATATTAAAGTGACGGTTTGTGAGTGAAGTGGGAGAGAGAGAAAAAGAAACTGTTGATTTGACAAGTGCAGGTGAGTAGGTGCACGTGCAGCGCAGGCTAAGGATAAGGGTGCAGTGCCAGCTCATGCTAAGCCAGATTTTTATTTTTTTGTTTGACCACACCTATTTCTGATGTAACAACAACCGCTACAGCGTTTATCCAATTTTCCTGAAAAGAAGAATAAACATACAAACAGAAAATTTATTAAAATCCTTGGGGTGCCTCCCAAGAGCGCTTGCTTTAAAAGTCTGCAGCCAGACTTTCTCTTTCAATTCAGAGATCTTTAAGCTCAATTGTGGTTTTATCTCTCACCACATTTTCACCAAAATATTGTTTAACCCTTTGGCCATTCACTTTGAAGGTGGTATTGGTTGCTGTATCATAGAGGTCCACGGCTCCATGGCTGTATATTTTTATCAACTGAAAAGGGTCTGCCACCTATATTTTAACTTTCTCGGAAACAATCTTAACCTGGAGTTGTAAAGCAATACCTGTCCTCCTTCAGTGAGATTTCTTTTTATCAATTTTTGATCATGCCACATTTTGGTTTTTTCTTTATAAATTGCTGCATTCTCAAAGGCAAAATGCCTAAGTTCTTCCAATTCATTTAGTTGCAGCAATTTAGCATCTCCTGCTTTCTTGTAGTCAAAATTGAGTTTTTTTTAGAGCCCAATGGGCCTTGTGCTGAAGTTCAATTGGTAGGTGATGAGACTTCCCATAAACCAACCTATAGGGAGACATCCCTAAAGGTGTTTTATAAGCTGTTCTGTAGGCCCATAAAGCATCATCTAGATGTATTGACCATTCTTTCCTTGAAGGCCCTACCATCTTTTCCAACATTCTTTTTATTTCTCTGTTTGACAATTCAGTTTGACCACTAGTTTGTGGATGATAAGCAGTTGCTATTTTATGTTTGACTCCATATTTAGCCAATAAGGTCTCAATTAATTTATTACAAAAATGAGATCCCTCATCACTTACGATGGCTCTAGGAGTTCCAAACCGAGTGAAAATGTTTTTCAATAAAAATTTGCTCACAGACCTTGCATCATTGTTGGGTAGAGCAACTGCTTCAACCCATTTTGAAACATAGTCTACAGCTACTAAAATGTATAGGTTTCCATGAGAAGGGGGAAAAGGTTGATAGCCTCGCAAGTGTGATAGCCCCGCAAGTGCACGGGTCGTATCGCGTAATAAAAGAGTATCGGTCCACAGGGAGAGCCTAAGTGAATACCAATTTAATTTTTCAAAGTTTGATTAACTGAAAAGAAAGTGTTTTTAGAAAGAAGGAATGTTTTAGTAAAGTCTACTCACTCATGATCATTGTAGACAAAAGAGGAGAAAAGGAAATAAAAGAAGAAAACAAAAAGTTAAATAGCGAGAAATAAAAGAAAGCGGTAAAGTGCAAAATTATAAATAGCAGAATTGTAAATGACAAGAAAGTAAATTGCTTGAAAAGAAAATTGCCAGTAATTTACTTGACTTGCCAGTAATTTACTTGACTTGCCAGTGATTTACTTGACTTGCCAGTGATTTACTTGACTTGGAAATTTAAAGGGCGAAAAAGTAAATAACAAGTGAAAATAAAAGAGCGGAAAAGTAAAGAGCGAGAAAGTAAAGAGCGAGAATTTAAATAGCAATGAAAGTAAATGACTTGGAAAGTAAAAGGGCGAAAAAGTAAATAGCAGGGAAAATAAAAGAGCGGAAAAGTAAAGAGCGAAAAGTAAAGAGCGAGAAAGTAAAGAGCGAGAAATTAAAGGGCAATGAAAGTAAATGACTTGGAAAATAAATAGCAAGAATTTAAAGGGCAAGAAAGTAAATAAACAAGAATCATAAAAAGCATGAAGAGTAAATTGAAGTCATGAATAATTAGAGAGCCTTTGTCATTGATTTTCTAACAAAATTCAAGCTTAGGTACAAGTGAGGATCAAGCCTCTATTTATAGGAAAATATGAGGGGCAAAATGGTCCAAAAGAGGAAAAAGTGGCAAATCAAGTTGGCCAAGGTAGTCATCAAAGAGCCATCCTCAAGTGGACAATGCACATGAGCAAGTGGTCAAAGCACATGGTCATCAAAAAGTGGGCAAAAATATCCAACAACAAGTGGGCAAGGTAATTTCGACTGATGCAGCAGAAATCTGGATAGCAGAAGCAGGCACAGTCAAAATCTGGATAGCAGAAGCAGGCACAGTCGAAATCTGGATAGCAGAAGCAGTCGAAATCTGGAAGACAGATGCAGTCGAATTCTGGAAGACAGATGCAGTCGAATTCTGACAGATGCAGTCGAAATCTGACAGATGCAGTCGAAATCTGGAAGACAGATGCTGTCGAATTCTGGCCTGCTGAGACAGATGCTGTCGAATTCTGAGAGATCTAGTCGAATTCTGGGAGATCCAGTCGAATTCTGGGAGATCCAGTCGAAATCTGGAAGATGCAGTCGAATTCTGACCTGCTGAGACTTAGGCAGCCCAAATTGCTTCAAAATAAAACCTGAAGATAAAAAGTAAACATTTGCAGTAAAATAGAACAAAAATATAATTAAAATACTAAAAAGACTTAATAAAATAACTATTAAAAAGACTCTAAAAATAGACTTATCAAACTCCCCTATGCTTGAACCTTTGCTTGTCCTCAAGCAAAAACAGTGTAAATCTTTAGGCCCATTCTGAAGGAAAATTATTTTCATATCGAAACCTTAAGTGAACTGTGGGGCAATTCTAACACTTTGGTTTGAGAGCTACTATTTTTGGGCTTCTTGTGGAATTGGGAGACAAATTTAAAGTATCAATACATTGGAGAGGATATCCATGTCATCATAGAACCGGTTCCCCAACATTCTTAAGCTTGGGTCCTCCATTTACTAAGACCGGGTCTCAAAGGAGGGTCTTTATACGTTGGGTATTCAAGCATTTTTTCTTTTTTCTTTTTTTTTGATTTTATATGCTAACCATTTATTTTGATATTTAAAATGCACTAACTTTTGCATTTTTGAATTGGTTTTGCATATATACATATATATAATTTTTTTTTTTTTTTGAATACCCCAACTTAGACGTTTTTCTCCAGTAACCGCGCATCTAGTAAATGTCACCAAGAGAACCAGGTTACTAGTTTCTTTTCAGTCCCTCTATTTGTATTAATAACTGAAAATAGTCTCAATAGTGTGTGTGTGAAAAAGCCCTAGAAGTAGAAATCGAACCATGATACAATTTTTGTTGTTCCCAACCAGTCCACCTAGATGATTGCTAATGAAAAATTGAAAAATTATTTTTGTCCAGAAATGGCTTATCTAAAACATGCTTAGGGTTCACAAAGTTTCGTGATGGAGGGAGCAGATACAACTCAAAGTATAAAAAAGATAAAAACTTGGCAAAGCAATAAAGACATTCCTAATAAAAGCAATAAAATACCCCCCATGCTTGGACTAGGCATTGTCCTCAATGATTTTTCAAATAAAACAAAAGGGGTTAGGAGAGCTCACCTGGCTGTCTGGTTCAGGATACTCGGCCCTGGGGTATTTTATTTTTCAACAAATCGAAAAATACATTAAGCCGTGGGTTGCCTCCCACGCAGCGCTCTTTTAACGTCATTAGCTTGACCTTTTCCCTCTATAAAGTTATTCCTGGGTCCCATTGCTTGAAGCATAGAGACCAAGTGACATATGAAGAATGAAAGCATATTCTTGGATCCCATGTCTTGTAAAATGGAAGTTGTGTAAGCAATAAGATTTTTTTTACAATTCCCCCCCAGATCAAATGTTAGTTTTTTCACAAAGGAAGGTGAAAAGCAAGATAAAGGAGACGGTTTGTATGGTGGTGGGGGGGTGTATGGTTCTTCTCTTTCTTTTTCTGGTTCCTTCTCTTTTTCTTTCTCTTCTTGCTCACATGGTGAATTATGTTTTTCACTCACAGTTTTTTCTTGGTTTGCTCTTGGTTCCTCTAATTGTTTTTCGCTTCTAAGGGTGACAGCATATATTTGGCCATTTAGATTTTGTTCAGGCTGCTCAGGAAATACCCCCGAAGATTTAGAGGATGAAGTCACCTGTGTTGCCACTTGAGTTATTTGATTTTCAAGCATTTTATTATGAGTGGCAATAGAGTCGATTTTTGATTCTAATTTGATAAGTGTGTCATTCAAATAACCAGTTTGATTTTTGAATTCTTCATTTTGTTTTGTTTGAGATGACACAAATTTTTCCATTAAAAATTCCAAGTTCGACTTTTGCGGGTTGTTTTGTGGGTTGTAAAAAACCCTTTGATTTTGAAAGACAGGAGGTGGTCTAGGTGCTGGATTGGGTGGAGGATTTTTATAAGAAAAATTTCTCCACCCAGAATTGTAAGTATTTGAAAACGGATCTTCTTTTTGAGCATAGTTTATATGCTCATTTCCAGCACTAGATGCCTCAAGTTGGCATTCAGCTCCAATATGGCCAACAACCCCACATAATTCACATGGTGGAGTAGTAGGAGAAAAAGTTTGTGAAACGACACTTACATTTAATTTTTCAAATTTTTGAAAAAGTGCGTCCACTTTTGAGGCAAGATGATCAATAGCAGATATTTCATACTTACCTGGCTCTTTTGATGTGGCTGGTTTATTCGTTATGGCTCGCTCACTTGTCCACTGACAATGGTTTTGAGCCATATCTTCAACGAGTGCATAAGCTTCGGTAAAATTTTTGTTCATTAAAGCTCCACCTGCAGCTGCATCAATAGTCATTCTTGTTGCATATTGTAATCCATTATAAAAAGTGTGAACAACAAGCCATTTCTCTAGTCCACGATGGGGGCATAGCCTTAACATTTCTTTGAAACGTTCCCAAGCATCATAAAGAGATTCCCCGTCATTTTGAGAAAATCGAGTAATTTGATTTCTCATTTGAGCTGTCTTACTCGGGGGAAAGAATTTAGCAAGAAAAGCTTGTTTTAGCTGGTCCCAGCTGGTAATGGATTCCGAAGGCAAAGAATGTAGCCATGCTCTAGCTCTATCCCTTAATGAAAAAGGGAAGAGTTTTAGTCTTATGGCATCCGGAGGTACCCCGTTTAATTTGAGAGTTCCACAGTATTCAAGAAAATTTGAAATTTGAAGATTTGGGTCCTCCGTGGGAGAACCAGAAAATTGGTTTTGTTGTACCATCGAAAGCAGAGATGTTTTGAGTTCAAAATTATTTGCTTCCACAGTTGGATGTACAATGGCAGCCGATGGCTCTGCTGAAGGTGTTGCGTACTCTTTGAGAGCACGATTTTCATTAGCCGCCATTTGGTTATCGGGAATTTCTCTCCTCCTTCTATGTAAGAACCTTTCGATTTCGGGAATTTGCTGAACAGTTTCACCGAAACTTCTGGTTCTTCGCATTCGAGGGACAAGAGAAGAAAAAGTAAAAATAAAGAAAATAAAATTTCAGTCTAACCGGTTTCGAAAAACTTAATCAATATCACTGCCTCCCCGGCAGCGGCGCCAAAAACTTGATACCCCCGCAAGTGCACGGGTCGTATCGCGTAATAAAAGAGTATCGGTCCACAGGGAGAGCCTAAGTGAATACCAATTTAATTTTTCAAAGTTTGATTAACTGAAAAGAAAGTGTTTTTAGAAAGAAGGAATGTTTTAGTAAAGTCTACTCACTCATGATCATTGTAGACAAAAGATGGGAAAAGAAAATAAGAAAAGAAAACATAAAGTTTAAATAGCGAGAAAATAAAAGAAAGCGGTAAAGTGCAAAATTATAAATAGCGGAATTGTAAATGACAAGAAAGTAAATTGCTTGAAAAGAAAATTGCCAGTAATTTACTTGACTTGCCAGTAATTTACTTGACTTGCCAGTAGTTTACTTGACTTGGAAATTTAAAGGGTAAAAAAGTAAATAACAAGGAAAATAAAAGAGCGAAAAAGTAAAGAGCGAAAAGTAAAGAGCGAGAAATTAAATAGCAATGAAAGTAAATGACTTGGAAAATAAAAGGGCAAGAAAGTAAATAGCAGGGAAAATAAAAGAGCGAAAAAGTAAAGAGCGAAAAGTAAAGAGCGAGAAAGTAAAGAGCGAGAATTTAAATAGCAATGAAAGTAAATGACTTGGAAAATAAATAGCAAGAATTTAAAGGGCAAGAAAGTAAATAAACAAGAATCATAAAAAGCATGAAGAGTAAATTGAAGTCATGAATAATTAGAGAGCCTTTGTCATTGATTTTCTAACAAAATTCAAGCTTAGGTACAAGTGAGGATCAAGCCTCTATTTATAGGAAAATATGAGGGGCAAAATGGTCCAAAAGAGGAAAAAGTGGCAAATCAAGTTGGCCAAGGGAGTCATCAAAGAGCCATCCTCAAGTGGACAATGCACATGAGCAAGTGGTCAAAGCACATGGTCATCAAAAAGTGGGCAAAAATATCCAACAACAAGTGGGCAAGGTAATTTCGACTGATGCAGCAGAAATCTGGATAGCAGAAGCAGGCACAGTCGAAATCTGGATAGCAGAAGCAGTCGAAATCTGGAAGACAGATGCAGTCGAATTCTGGAAGACAGATGCAGTCGAATTCTGAAAGACAGATGCAGTCGAATTCTGGCTTGCTGAGACAGATGCTGTCGAATTCTGAGAGATCCAGTCGAATTCTGGGAGATCCAGTCGAATTCTGGGAGATCCAGTCGAATTCTGGGAGATCCAGTCGAAATCTGGAAGATGCAGTCGAATTCTGACCTGCTGAGACTTAGGCAGCCCAAATTGCTTCAAAATAAAACCTGAAGATAAAAAGTAAACATTTGCAGTAAAATAGAACAAAAATATAATTAAAATACTAAAAAGACTTAATAAAATAACTATTAAAAAGACTCTAAAAATAGACTTATCAAAGGTCCCATGAAATCCATTCGCCAAACATCAAAGAGTTCAACCTCTAGAATGTTTGTTAAAGGCATTTCATGTTTGTTTGAAATATTCCCTGTCCTTTGGCACCTATCACATTTTTTTACAAAGTCTTGAGCATCTTTAAAAAGTGAAGGCCAAAAGTAGCCAGATTGCAATACCTTTGCAGCAGTTCTAATACCACCAAAATGCCCACCACATGGTGCAGAATGGCAGTGCTGTAGCACTTGAATTTGTTCTTCCTCTGCTAGGCATCTCCTCATTAACTTGTCTTGACACTTCTGTATAGAAAATGTTCATCCCAATAATATTGTTTCATTGTGTGGAAGAACCTTCTCCTCTGCTGATAAGTCATCTCAGTAGGTACCACCTTGCTAACCAAAAAATTCACTATGTCAGCATACCAAGGTGTTGCAGGTTCAGCCGCTACAGTGTCAAGTGTTGTTACACTGGCCGCTACAGCGGTTGATGATTCAGCAGTTATTGTCAATAGCTGCTCATCTGGAAAGTATTCTTTGATCTCCCCACCTGCTGTACCTGCAATGTCTCTTTCCAATCTAGACAGATGATCAGCAACTTGGTTCTCCACTCCTTTTTTATCCCTTATTTCTAAATCAAATTCTTGGAGTAGGAGAACCCACCTAATTAGCCTAGGCTTTGCATCTTTCTTTGTTATCAAATATTTAATGGCTGAATGGTCTGTGAAGACAATTACTTTGGTGCCAACCAAATATGATCTAAATTTGTCAAATGCAAAGACTACAGCTAATAGTTCTTTTTCAGTGACTGTGTAATTCAATTGAGCTTCTACAAGTGTTTTGCTAGCATAGTATATAGAGTGAAAAATTTTATCATACCTTTGCCCAAGCACAGCTCCAATGGCAAAGTCACTAGCATCACACATAAGCTTAAAAGGCTTACTCCAGTCAGGAGCTATAATAACTGGTGCTATTATTAAAGCTCTCTTCAATTTATCAAAGGCTAACATGCATGGTTCATCAAATGTGAAGGGGTTATCATGCTGTAATAGTTGACACAGAGGTTTGGAGATTTTTGAAAAATCTTTTATGAATCTCCTATAGAACCCAGCATGCCCCAAAAAGCTTCTTATACCTTTGATGTTGGTTGGAGGAGATAGCTTCTCAATGACCTCTATTTTAGCCTTGTCCACTTCCATTCCTTTTTTGGATATATTATGCCCCAAAACTATACCTTCTTGCACCATAAAATGGCATTTCTCCCAGTTTAGCACAAGGTTAGTTTCTTCACGTCTAATCAAGATTTCTTCCAAGTTGGATAGGCATAGATGGAATGTTTCTCCAAACACAGAGAAATCATCCATGAAGACTTCCATGGATCTTTCAATGTAATCAGAGAAAATTGTCATCATACACCTTTGAAAAGTGGCAGGTGCATTACACAGGCCAAATGGCATCCTTCTAAAAGCAAAGGTGCCATATGGATAAGTGAATGTAGTCTTTTGCTGATCTTCAGGCAATATTGCAATCTGGTTATAACCTGAATAACCATCAAGAAAGCAATAAAATTCTTTACCTGCTAGCCTGTCCAGCATCTGGTCAATGAAAGGCAATGGAAAATGGTCCTTTCTTGTTGCTTTATTCAACCTCCTATAATCCATGCATATTCTCCAGCCTGTTATTTTTCTGGTTGGAAGCAGCTCATTCATCTCATTAGTTATTACTGTTACTCCTCCTTTCTTTGGCACACACTGCACAGGACTAACCCATGCACTGTCAGATATGGGGTATACAATACCTGCATCCAACCACTTAATGATTTCCTTCTTCACCACCTCTTTCATAATTGGGTTCAACCTCCTCTGCCCTTCAATACAATTTTTAGAATCTTCTTCTAACACTATTCTGTGCATACAAATGGTTGGGCTGATACCTTTTATGTCTGACATTTGCCAACCAATTGCCTTTTTATGCCGCTGCAGCGTCTGAATCAGATCCTGTTCCTGCTTTTCAGAAAGGTCAGAAGCAATTATAACAGGCAAAGTACTATTGTTACCTAGATAAGCATATTTGAGGTGTGAAGGCAACTCCTTAAGTTCCAGAGTTGGTGGTTGTTCAGTGGAGGGGAGATCCTTTCTCATATCTGAATTCTCCTGCTCGAAAGATTCATATTTCTTAGCCCAAATTTCTTTGACTGTCTGCTCCTCCTCTTCTGCAGCTTCTGCATCAGACCCTGTATCTTCACTGCTGTCCAGTAATTACCTCAGATGATCTGTGCTTTTCTGGAAGTGATCCTGAACTACTTTGTCAATGGCAGATACAAAGGAGCACTCTTCAGTGTTGGGACCTGGAAATTTCATAGCATTGAGGATGTTGAACTTGACTTCTTGGTCATTGACCCTCATGATCAATTCTCCTCTCTGCACATCTATCAAAGTTCTTCCAGTGGCCAAGAATGGCCTTCCCAGTATGATGGGTACTTCTTTATCTGCATCAAAATCCAAGATTACAAAATCAACAGGAAATACAAATTTGTCTACCTTTATTAGAACATCTTCTAAGATTCCTTCTGGATATGCAAGAGTTCTATCAGCTAGCTACAGTGTAAGTGAGGTAGGTCTGGCAGTTCCCACTCCTAGCTGTGTATATATGGACTTGGGCATAAGATTTATGCTGGCTCTCAAATCACATAGAGCACGACCAGAGTAAAAATTTCCAATTGAGCATGGTATAGTAAAACTGCCAGGATCCTTGGATTTGGGTGGGAGCTTGTTTTGCATCAACATGCTGCACTCCCCAGTCATTGCTACTATTTCAAACTCCCCAAGTCTCCTCCTCTTAGTAAGCACATCCTTCATAAACTTTGCATAGTTGGGCATTTGTTGGAGAGCCTCCACCAAAGGGACATTAATGTGCAACTGTTTAAAGACTTCTAGGAATTTGTTAAATTGCTTGTCTTCATGAGCCTTTCGAAGTCTTTGAGGATATGGAGGATCTGGATATGTTGGGATAATTTTGGGTGGTGGTGGTGTTTTTTCAACAACAGGCGCTGCAACGTTAGGTTCAGGCGCTGTAGCGGCTGTAACACCCCTTTCTACCCGTCACTTTGTTTATAAAAATCAGAGTTTAAAAATCTCGTTCATAGGAAATGTTACACATACTCAAATCAAACGTCGCTTATCAAACTTTAAAAACAGTTTAACTCAAATTCATACGTCCACGTAGCACATCACAATATCAAAAACTCAAGCCTCATGGTTAACGTCACTTATAACACTCCTCATAACACAATCTACTACGCAGCGGAAATTAGTAAAACATAACCAAATAGTCCACATGGACATAATAATCAAAAATCATTAATAAGGCCGAGTTCATTATCCCCCCTGAGTGCTACGTATCAGAGCATGACGACTCGACTCGAAAAGTGAAGCTAATACCTTCACTGGGAATCACCTGCACGTTACCAACACGAGGGCAACATTCAAACAGGAAAGGGTGAGCATCATTTCAGTCTATATAATAGAAAACATGATAAGCACTAGAATAATCAGCATCCAATACACAAAACATCCACATCACAGTCATCATCCACATCATGTACAAACTCATCTCATGTCATGTAGAATTATGAAATGCAACCCACTCGCGGGTATATGCATGAAGGTACCTTTTCACAAAACGTCGCTTAGCCACTCAGGCCTCATCATCACTTAGCCACTCAGGCCTCAAAACATCACTGGGTTTTATGCATATGGGCATGAGACTCTATGACATGCACCACTCACTTCACAAAATCACACAATTACTCAGATCACAGTCAACAATGTGACCCATCACTTACCTGTTTGCTCGCACGGAGCACAGCACCTGTCAAATTCATAATCATCACACAACATCACTAGGCCACTTAGACCTTAACCTCACTTAGCCACTCAGGCCCCAATTGACACTTACACATGAACATCATTTAACTCAAACATTAGCCACTGAGGGCAAAAACGTCATTTGACTAACCACCAAGGGCATCCTCGTCATTTACACATCATTATCATTAACTTTGGCCACTAGGGGCAAAACAGTCATTTTGACACTACCGTGTTTAAAACTGTTGTTTATACACCCAAAAGGGATTTTTAAAGAGTTCCACGTCATTTTTCAATGTCACTGGGACGACCACCGGGGACAGCCACTTGGGCGCCCACAAACAGTCAGAAAATAACAATTTTCCATTTTAAAAATTGGACACATGGATAGACAGCGGAAAAAGCTTCACGACACTTTTTGAATCGTTCAAAACGGACGTCTACGTCAAAAGTTATGATAAAAACAATTTTGAAAAAAATTAGGCAACGTCCAGGGAACAGGCGCCTTAGGCGCCCAGGCAACCAGGCAACAAGTGCACAGGCGCCCAGCGCCCAGGAGCAGCAGTGCGCCACACAGCGCAACAAGCAACATAGACACGGGCGCCTAGCGCCCAGGGGCAACAACGCACGCCAGGCGCGCACAACGCACACACACAACACGGGCGCCCAGCGCCCAGGCGCGCACAGCGCGCAACACACACAGACACGGGCGCCTAGCGCCCAGGCGCGCCCCCACGCGCAACAACAACACAGCACAGGCGCCAGCGCCCAGCATAGGCGCCCAGCGCCCAGAAACCAGCAACAACGCCCAGAATTTTACCAAAACACCTTTCAACACCAAAAATTGTTTTCTCCGCAATTCCAAATCATGAAAACTCAACGTTTTCCAGCCACCAAAAATACACTTAATTTAATTAATTTCTCCAAAAATTCAATTGATCAAAGTCTTACCTATCCCCTTGGCGCCCTAGGCGCCTATACACCATCATCCCACTTCGCGAACAACACAAGCAACATCCAACACAATTTCAGTTTCATGATCAAATCGAATGTCACAATTTACCAACACAACGCATACATGTCAAGAATTTCAGTCTCATGATCAATCCCACTTCGCATACACACATACATATGATGGTCAATATCAACAAAACATCAAGAAGCATCAAGAATCATGCATACATCAATTCGCATACATCTAAATACGAAATCCAATATCAACAATGCATCAAGAACTCTATTCTAACCCTAGATCTAGGACTCATCATATGAACTATTAAATAGAGTGATAGAGCTCCCCTAACCTCGAAATTGAAGAACGGAGGCCCCGGAGATAGTCACGTACAGGACCACAGCAACAAGATCACGTTCTTGCTCTTCCTTGGTTGCGACTTCTCTCCTCTTCCTCTTCTCTCCTTACGGCGCCCTTCCTTGCTCTCTCTCTATCTCACGCTATTTTTCTTTCTTTCTTGCGTTTTCCCTCTTGCTTTCGCGAATGACCACCAAAAACCTAGCCCCCCAACTAGCTAACCACTTCGCCTACATTGTGGATCATGGGCTTGGGCTTTCCACTTAAGCCCAAGTCATGCAAGTGGTGCCTCCACTCCCTCCTAATACCACCAATTAAAATAAAATTCTAATTAATCACATTATATCAAATAATTTAAATAAAATCCCCAATTACTTAATTAATTAAATTAATTAAATAATTTTAGGGTGTTACAACTCTCCCCCACTTAGAATATTTCGTCCTCGAAATTTACCTGATCAAACAACTCTGGATAGGATTCTCGCATCTTGCCCTCCAGCTCCCAAGTCATACTCTCGCCGGCAGCTCCTAGCCAGACCACTTTCACTAATGCAATCTCTTTGCCTCTAAGTGCCTTCACTTCACGATCCTCAATCCTTACGGGCATCGTCTCCACAGTGAGATTATCCCGCACCTCTACATCGTCCACTTGGATCACATGAGATGGATCCGAAACATACTTCCGAAGTTGCGACACGTGAAACACGTCGTGCAAGTTCGAAAGATTTGGCGGTAAAGCCACTCTATAAGCCACATTTCCAATTCTCTCGGATATCTGATAAGGACCAACAAATCGAGGAGTGAGCTTCTTCGATTTCAACGCCCGACCAACACCGGTAATAGGGGAAACCCTCAAGAACACATGCTCACCCTCCTGAAACTCTAAATCCTTCCTCCGCTTGTCATGATAACTCTTCTGACGACTCTGCGAAGCCTTCATCTTCTCACGGATCATCTTGATCTTCTCCGTAGTCTCCCGGACAATCTCCGGTCCCAAAACTACACTCTCTCCCGAATCATACCAACATAATGGCGTCCTACACTTTCGACCATACAATGCTTCAAACGGTGCCATCCCGATACTGGAATGGTGACTGTTGTTATAGGTAAACTCAATCAACGCAAGATATGAATCCCATGAACCCCGCTGTTCCAATACACAAGCCCTCAACAAATCCTCTAGCGATTGAATTGTCCTCTCTGACTGACCGTCTGTCTGGGGATGATACGCCGAACTCATTTTTAACTTAGAACCCAATTCTTTCTGCAAACTCTTCCAAAACTCGGAAGTGAACCTCGGATCCCTATCTGACACAATACTCTTCGGAACACCGTGCAGCCTCACAATCTCCTTGACATATACCTCTGCCAACCTCGACACCGGATAAGTGATATTAATAGGAATAAAGTGAGCAGACTTCGTTAACCTATCAATGATCACCCAAATAGCGTCATGACCCTTAGCTGTATTTGGTAACCCCGTCACAAAATCCATTGCTATGCTATCCCATTTCCACTCTGGAATTTCCAACGGTTGCATTAGCCCTGCAGGCTTCTGATGCTCTACCTTAGATTTCTGACAGGTCAAACAGGCATACACAAACTGCGCCACATCTCTCTTCATACCATACCACCAAAACATCTTTTTCAGATCTTGATACATCTTCGTTGCTCCAGGATGGATACTCAACTTGCTACGATGACCTTCCTCTAAAATTGCCTTTCTCATCTCTTCATCGTCAGGAACACAGATCCTACCCCGGAACCTCAACACACCACTGGAATCCAATTTGAATTCTTCATCTTCAGATTGACCAACCCCATTAATTAAATCCACTAACTTAACATCTGACTTCTGAGCCTCTCTGATGCTGCCCAGGAATTCATTGTCGATCTTTAGCATTCCCAGCTTGACACTGCGAGGTGTCATCTTACAAACCAAACTCAAATCTCTGAATTCTTCAATTAACTCTAATTCCTTCACCATCATAGCCGACATATGCAAGGACTTTCTGCTCAAAGCATCAGCCACGACGTTAGCCTTGCCGGGATGATAATTCAAACCGAAGTCATAATCCTTCAAGAGTTCCAACCACCGACGCTGTCTCATATTCAACTCTTTTTGATCAAACAGATACTTTAGACTCTTATGATCACTGAACACTTCGAACCTTGAACCATAAAGGTAGTGCCTCCAAATCTTGAGCACAAAAACCACAGCAGCCAATTCCAAATCATGCGTAGGGTAATTTTTCTCATGAATCCGCAATTGCCTCGACGCATACGCAACGACCTTCCCATCCTGCATCAACACACCACCGAGACCCATCTTCGAAGCGTCACAATACACAACGAACGGTTCCTCTGGATTAGGCAACGTCAAAACAGGCGACGTCGTCAATCTCTTTTTCAGTTCCATAAAACTTTCCTCGCATCGAGCATCCCAAACAAAAACTTTACCCTTGCACGTCAACTGAGTCAATGGGAGGGCCAACTTGGAAAAACCCTCGATGAACCTCCTGTAGTACCCAGCCAAACCCAAAAAGCTTCTAATCTCTGTTACGGACTTCGGAGACTCCCACTCCAACACTGCTTCTACTTTTGCCGGATCAACCGCAATACCATTACCAGAAATCACGTGCCCAAGGAAACTCACCTCTTTCAGCCAGAACTCACACTTCGATAACTTAGCGTACAACTTTTTCTCTTTTAAAACTTCCAACACTGACTTCAGGTGCTCAGCATGCTCTTCATCTGACTTAGAATAAACTAGAATATCATCTATGAAGATTACCACAAACCGATCTAGGTAATTATGGAAAATACGGTTCATATATTCCATAAATACACCAGGAGCATTGGTCACACCGAACGGCATCACAGAATACTCATAATGCCCATACCTTGTCCTGAATGCTGTCTTCTGAACATCTTCATCTTTTACTTTAATCTGATGATATCCGGACCTCAAATCAATTTTGCTGAAAACACGGGCACCCACTAACTGATCCATCAGATCGTCGATTCTCGGAAGCGGATACTTATTCTTGATAGTTACCTTATTCAACTGACGATAGTCCACACATAACCTCATGCTCCCATCTTTCTTTTTCACTAACAATACCGGAGCTCCCCACGGTGATACACTCGGTCTTACAAACTTCTTCTCAAGCAATTCTTCAAGTTGCGTCTTCAACTCAGACAGTTCCGACGCCGACATTCTGTACGGAGCCATAGACACAGGCCTCGTACCAGGTACAAGATCAATCGAAAATTCAACTTCTCTCTCCGGTGGCACACCCGGAATCTCATCAGGAAAAACCTCAGGAAATTCACGTACTACCTTCAGTTCTTCAATAACAGCCTGACTCTCAGCAGACAACGAAGCCATCAACGCAAATAACTGAACTCCTTCTTTCTTCAATTTCTTCAACTGACCAGCAGACACCAAAACCGAACTTTCTTCACCGAAACTAACCGACTTGCTACGACAGTTGATATGGACGTGATTATTCTCTAACCAGTCCATGCCTAAGATTACATCCAGACCTCTCAATGGCAAACATACAAAATTCACAATAAAGTCCCTGCCGAAGATCGACACGGGACACTGAGAACACACCTGGGACGTAATCACCGACCCCTTCGCAGGAGTATCGACAACCATATCCCCACACATAGCAGATAAAACAAGACCCAATCGTTTACAGCAATCAACAGATATAAAACAATGGGTAGCACCAGTATCAATAAGAGATTTCAGAGAAGCACCATTAATAAAACACGTACCTCTAATCAGACCATCATCATCATCAGGCTCCTCTCCCGCCAATGCAAATACCTTCCCAGTAGACCTTTCCTCTTTCGGCTTTGTACACTTGGTACTGATATGCCCAGACTCACCACAGTTGAAACACACCACATCCTTGACTTTACACTCAGCTGCCATATGACCCTTTTTACCACAACGGTAGCAATTTCTGTCATCCGACCTGCATGTAGTACTCTTGTGGCCAGGCTTGCCACACTTATAACAGACAATGCTAGCAGGGGCATCTCCCCCACCAGAACCCTTACCTCCACCAGCCTTCTGATAACTCTTACCCGCAGGAACCTCATACGGCTTGCTTCGACTCTGAAACTTGCCCTTTCTCTCAGAAGTAGCTTTGTAGCGAGCAGTACTGTCTTCCTCGAAAATTCTGCAACTGTCAACTAGATCTGCGAACACACGAATCTTCTGATAACCAATGGCCTGTTTAATATCAGGCCTTAACCCATTCTCAAATTTGATGCATTTAGAAAATTCAGCTGTAGCCTCACTGTAATGTGGATAAAATTTGGCTATCTCCACAAATTTTGCCGCATAGGCAGTCACAGACATACCACCCTGCTTCAGCTCCAAAAACTCTATCTCTTTCTTCCCGCGGACGTCTTCAGGAAAATACTTTCTCAGAAATTCCCTGCTGAAAACCTCCCAAGTAATCTCTTCCTGCACAGCCTCTAACCTCTGCCTAGTAGCCAACCACCAGTCGTCGGCCTCCTCGGCTAACATGTGGGTACCAAAGCGGACCTTCTGCTCAACAGTACAGTTCATCACCCTGAAAATCCTCTCGATCTCCTTCAGCCAAGCCATAGCACCATCTGGATCATATTTGCCCTTAAAGGTGGGCGGATTCTCCCTCTGAAAGGTTGTCAGACTCCTAAAACCAGCATTATCCCCAGCATTCTGCTGACCCTGCATCGCCTGAGCCATAGCTTGCAATGCAGCAGCAAGAGCAGCGTCGTCTCGTCTGGCCATTCTAACACTGCAACAGAAAACAGAATTCAGAAACGAGTAACAAACTCAATGTTACTCAACACGACGACTCAACTACCGGCCGGACAGACCGAACTGCTCTGATACCACTAATGTAACGCCCCTTTCTACCCGTCACTTTGTTTATAAAAATCAGAGTTTAAAAATCTCGTTCATAGGAAATGTTACACATACTCAAATCAAACGTCGCTTATCAAACTTTAAAAACAGTTTAACTCAAATTCATACGTCCACGTAGCACATCACAATATCAAAAACTCAAGCCTCATGGTTAACGTCACTTATAACACTCCTCATAACACAATCTACTACGCAGCGGAAATTAGTAAAACATAACCAAATAGTCCACATGGACATAATAATCAAAAATCATTAATAAGGCCGAGTTCATTATCCCCCCTGAGTGCTACGTATCAGAGCATGACGACTCGACTCGAAAAGTGAAGCTAATACCTTCACTGGGAATCACCTGCACGTTACCAACACGAGGGCAACATTCAAACAGGAAAGGGTGAGCATCATTTCAGTCTATATAATAGAAAACATGATAAGCACTAGAATAATCAGCATCCAATACACAAAACATCCACATCACAGTCATCATCCACATCATGTACAAACTCATCTCATGTCATGTAGAATTATGAAATGCAACCCACTCGCGGGTATATGCATGAAGGTACCTTTTCACAAAACGTCGCTTAGCCACTCAGGCCTCATCATCACTTAGCCACTCAGGCCTCAAAACATCACTGGGTTTTATGCATATGGGCATGAGACTCTATGACATGCACCACTCACTTCACAAAATCACACAATTACTCAGATCACAGTCAACAATGTGACCCATCACTTACCTGTTTGCTCGCACGGAGCACAGCACCTGTCAAATTCATAATCATCACACAACATCACTAGGCCACTTAGACCTTAACCTCACTTAGCCACTCAGGCCCCAATTGACACTTACACATGAACATCATTTAACTCAAACATTAGCCACTGAGGGCAAAAACGTCATTTGACTAACCACCAAGGGCATCCTCGTCATTTACACATCATTATCATTAACTTTGGCCACTAGGGGCAAAACAGTCATTTTGACACTACCGTGTTTAAAACTGTTGTTTATACACCCAAAAGGGATTTTTAAAGAGTTCCACGTCATTTTTCAATGTCACTGGGACGACCACCGGGGACAGCCACTTGGGCGCCCACAAACAGTCAGAAAATAACAATTTTCCATTTTAAAAATTGGACACATGGATAGACAGCGGAAAAAGCTTCACGACACTTTTTGAATCGTTCAAAACGGACGTCTACGTCAAAAGTTATGATAAAAACAATTTTGAAAAAAATTAGGCAACGTCCAGGGAACAGGCGCCTTAGGCGCCCAGGCAACCAGGCAACAAGTGCACAGGCGCCCAGCGCCCAGGAGCAGCAGTGCGCCACACAGCGCAACAAGCAACATAGACACGGGCGCCTAGCGCCCAGGGGCAACAACGCACGCCAGGCGCGCACAACGCACACACACAACACGGGCGCCCAGCGCCCAGGCGCGCACAGCGCGCAACACACACAGACACGGGCGCCTAGCGCCCAGGCGCGCCCCCACGCGCAACAACAACACAGCACAGGCGCCAGCGCCCAGCATAGGCGCCCAGCGCCCAGAAACCAGCAACAACGCCCAGAATTTTACCAAAACACCTTTCAACACCAAAAATTGTTTTCTCCGCAATTCCAAATCATGAAAACTCAACGTTTTCCAGCCACCAAAAATACACTTAATTTAATTAATTTCTCCAAAAATTCAATTGATCAAAGTCTTACCTATCCCCTTGGCGCCCTAGGCGCCTATACACCATCATCCCACTTCGCGAACAACACAAGCAACATCCAACACAATTTCAGTTTCATGATCAAATCGAATGTCACAATTTACCAACACAACGCATACATGTCAAGAATTTCAGTCTCATGATCAATCCCACTTCGCATACACACATACATATGATGGTCAATATCAACAAAACATCAAGAAGCATCAAGAATCATGCATACATCAATTCGCATACATCTAAATACGAAATCCAATATCAACAATGCATCAAGAACTCTATTCTAACCCTAGATCTAGGACTCATCATATGAACTATTAAATAGAGTGATAGAGCTCCCCTAACCTCGAAATTGAAGAACGGAGGCCCCGGAGATAGTCACGTACAGGACCACAGCAACAAGATCACGTTCTTGCTCTTCCTTGGTTGCGACTTCTCTCCTCTTCCTCTTCTCTCCTTACGGCGCCCTTCCTTGCTCTCTCTCTATCTCACGCTATTTTTCTTTCTTTCTTGCGTTTTCCCTCTTGCTTTCGCGAATGACCACCAAAAACCTAGCCCCCCAACTAGCTAACCACTTCGCCTACATTGTGGATCATGGGCTTGGGCTTTCCACTTAAGCCCAAGTCATGCAAGTGGCGCCTCCACTCCCTCCTAATACCACCAATTAAAATAAAATTCTAATTAATCACATTATATCAAATAATTTAAATAAAATCCCCAATTACTTAATTAATTAAATTAATTAAATAATTTTAGGGTGTTACAGCGGCTGTTGCAGGTTCTTTTTGTTTTTCTGAATTTTTGTTTTTTTCATCATCTGAAACAGTTGATGATCCTATCAAATCTCTCCCACTCCTTAAAGTTATAGCTTTTACATGCTCCTTCCCTGTAGTACTTGAAGTTGAAGCTTCTGTAGTGGATGGTAATGATCCACTAATTCTTTGGGAAAGGACCTTAGCCATCTGCCCCATCTGTACTTCTAGATTTTTAATGGAAGCTTCATGAGTTTTAAGGGCTGTCTTACAATCACTCATAAAGTTTTTCATCAGTCCTTCCAATGAATTATCTATGACAGGGGCATTCTGTCTTTGGTAGTTCTAAGCAGGGAATCCTGGTGGATTTGCTGGAGCACTATAAGTAGGTGCTGTTGCATTGCTGGCTCCCCATCTGAAATTGGGGTGGTTCTTCCAACCAGGATAATATGTATTTGAATAGGGATTATTGTTTTTATTGAAACCCACAAAGTTCACAGAGACAGGATTACCAGGACATTCTTCATACAAATGCTCTCCTCCACAATATACACAGCTTACTGACCCTGGAGAGGCTTGCTCAATAACAGCTACTGTAGGTTCACGTACCGCTGCAGCGGTAACCGCTACAGTGTTTGATGTGCTCATAGATTTTATCATGTTAGTAAGAGAGGCAACCTGTGCAGATAGAGCAGAAACTTCACTTATTTCATGCACACCAGCTACCTTCTTCTGCTGAGCTAACCTTTCTGTAGGCCATTGATAGCTATTTGTGGCAATATCATCAATCAGCTCACATGCCTCATTATAAGAGGTTTTCAACAACACACCCCCTGAAGAAGCATCTAACATTTGTCTGGTTGTTGGATCTAGTCCATTGTAGAAGGTTTCCATTTGGATAATCACAGGTATACCATGATGAGGGCACTTTCTTAACAGCTCCTTCCATCTCTCCCATGCTTCAAACAGTGTTTCAGCATCTTTTTGTCTGAATGCAGTAACCTCATTCCTCATTCTTGCATTCTTACTTGGAGGAAAATATTTTGCTAAGAATTTCTCAGCCATTTCATCCCAAGTATGGATAGAGTTAGGCTCTAGAGAAGTTAACCAGGCCTTTGCTCTATCCTTCAAGGAATAAGGAAAAAGTTTTAATCTGAATGCATCATCACTTACCCCTGGAATGATGAAGTTACTGCAGACTTCCAAAAATTGCTTCAAGTGTAAATATGGGTCCTCTTGAGGAGCACCACCAAACTGTCCCACTGTTTGCAACATTTGGAACATCATAGGTTTGAATTCAAACTGAGCTATATTGAGAGTAGGTCTTGCTATGCTTGTCTCCATGGTTTGTGGATCAAACACAGCATAGTCCCTCATTGGTCTATCTCTGTCATTTACCATTTGAGCAGGTCCTTCATTTATGAATTGATGTCTGTACCAGTCCTCTTGGTCATGTAAGGTTGGAGTGGGTGGCTGCTGATGTCTACCTCTACCCCTTCCACCTGGTTCAGTCCCTCCTCTACCAGAACTAGATCTGCCATGTAGAGTGGTAGCTCTACATGAATTGGTCATCTAACTATGTTCTGACATGGTGGGTCTGAGCCTTTGAAGATGTCTTAGTTTCCTGAACCTTCTCTCTGGTTCTGAGTATGGTTCAAATTCTGGTGGTTGAGACCTGGGCATACGCTGTAGCGGTTACCTCTGCAGCAACAAGAAACAACACACCAGTGTAAAATAGGCACTAAGTTTACTAAAAACTTAAACAATGAAAATTAAATGCAATCCCCGGCAACGGCGCCAAAAACTTGTTGTGCGAAAAGGTGATGTGCAAGTATACACAATCACAACAAGTAATATAACGATATGTAAAGTTCGTTCCCACAGGGATTGGAATTAATCTAAGAAGTTTAAGTGATTAGAAGCTTAGTGAAAAGAATTGAATACAAAGTAAAGGTAAAGAGTTGTAAACATTATGAGTTGTGATAAAACAATAATTAAGTTGAAGTAATTAAAGGTGAGTTGGATAGCTCAGTAGTGGTGTAAATTCCCAAGAGTAATTTTCAAATAATATTTAGACGTTGTAAGACTTTAATCCGTAGACGCTGTAGCGCTTGAGAATCCGTAGACGCTGTAGCGCTTTGGTAGCGTGCCTTTCAGTCACTTGCGTCAGGGTTATGTTACAAGACTCCTATGTCTAGGCTCTAAATAAGTTTTACCCATGTATATTAAGCTTTTACAACATTTGCCTTATGAACTACTACTCCCCGATGTCTAGAGTTAAGTAGTGCTTCCTTTAAATGCCTTTAAAGGGTTTTCATTCATATCATTCCTTGAGTTCTCTTTGTGAACCATGTCTGTACCCACAAAGTTACCTTGTTTTAGTTGATCATTCCCAAACCAAGATTGAAAGCATTATAACACAAGGAATAAAACACAAACATCATAATATTATACAAAAGTTACTCAAGGTTCATTACACACCAAGAACAATCCAACTACAACAAAGTTAGCTCATCACAAGTTCCATCAACATAATACAACTAAAGAGTATGTATTACCGTATGAAGACAAGAGAAGAGTGGTTGCAAAAGATACACCCCAAAGATCCCAAGTAGCATACAAAGGACGAAGTTGAGGCGTGAGCAAAACCTTGGATGAAGACTACAAAACTATGCTAAAAAATAAAAGCTTAAAGGTAGTATAACAATGGAGAAAAGCTACTATGTCATAAGAAGTTCTTCTTCCAAGTTACAACTACTTGTGTCTACGTATGTTACTTACTAATGAAGCAATCTTAATTAATCTAATAATTAACTAAGTCTTAATAGAATAATAATATATCATGATGATCATAAGACTTAGATATTATCCTTAAATTACTTTACAAAAAGTGCTAATGATGGAATACACCAACTATCACATGGGTTCCATTTAGGAGGCGCCAAGTGTAATTTAGCATCCACTTGAAAGTCAAAATATCCAGCTGAGAGGAAGAGATAAGGGTGGTGACTCATCATGTCCTCAAGTGGTCACACAAATATCTCAATGGTCAGCCGTCATATAACGCTGTAGCGTCTCCTTGATAGCATACCGCTGCAGCGCTAAAGCAAAATATCAAACATATTCACAAAGGCATTTGATTATGCCCAAGGTTTAAGGAATTGACTTATAACCTATATTTATTCTAATATTCATATATTCACATATTTAAGTACTAAAATTACTTGAGAAGTAAGCTTGGCTTAAGTATTAAGAGTATAAATAACCTATATAAAATAGGGTTATCAACTTGTAGCCCTGATAAGCGACTACTCGTTACATTTCTGATTTTTCCTGATGTATCCCCAATAAGCGACTACGGATCATATCTTATCATGAACTTAGCACAACACCTCGAAGTCCGCCTTAGCTAAGGTTAGGACGTCTCAGTGAACCCATCCCCACTAATCCAAGTGAGCAACATGAAAGCCTAGGTTCTGGGGCTCATGACTTCCCCTCCCCTAGTATGCTAATAACTGGAGGATCTTCATCCTCGATATACACAAGGTATACCATCTACCTTTCCCCAAGGGAAAGTAACTTGAATCGTGTTTACATGAATTGAGAGTTTTTATGTCTTTATAGACTTATAATCAATTAGCTTACATGACATGATGAACTTGAAGTTCGTTATCTTAACATGATTGGACTCAAGGTCCGTTAACATTTCTCGACTTGTGTTCTCTCGCGTTCTCTAAGTACGGTTCTCCGTTACGTTCATAACACACAAGTTTTCTATCAAACATGTTCAATTTCATGATATCAGTATCTTTACATTGTTGGGGAACCATGAGGGGTGGATTAGAAGAGGATTGGAATCATTTGGAATGGATAAAAAGGTACTTTGAATTTGAGGATCAGAAGGTCTCACACGACCCGTGCGTGTAGGTGCACGATCTGTGCGCTATTGAACAAGATTGTAGAAAGTTTCAGAAAGATACGCACGACCCGTGCGACTAGGCGCACGATCCGGGCGTTGTTGAATAAAAGTTTCAGAAGGATACGCACGATCCGGGCGACTAGGCGCACGATCCGTGCGTGTTTAAAAATTCATTTTGTGTAGCATCAGAAGGGGGCGCACGACCCGTGCGCAGAGGCACACGATTCGTGCATCTCCATCAGTTTTCCAGAAACAACTGTTTTATGAGCAAATCTGTTCCGTTCTGATTCCAAAATCCCTTCCGATCTAGCCCCAAACTTAAACACACATTATACACAGTATATCACAGCAGACAATCAATTCAATCCAGTACATTCCAAACAAGCAACATGCAATTTCTCATTTCAATTTCTGATTTTGGTAAAACGGTTTTAAATCTGATTTCTTCTTGAGACCCAAAATGACATGGCAGTGATTTTCGAAAGTGTGGAAACTCAGAGCACACACAAAATCCCTAAGCGAGTCATAGAACTCACCCGAAGTGATGAAAATCACTCAAAACGGATTATTATAAATATATAATTTACTTCTCACTAATTTTTCAATAATTGAAATTAGTTAATTACGGGATGTTACAATCACCCCAACTTTTAAAATTTTGTCCCCAAAATTGCACAAACATACCTCAATCGAAAAGATGGGGATATTTCACCCGCATGTTTTCCTCTACTTCCCATGTCGCTTCGTCGGGTGAGGCATCGTCCCAAGGCACCTTGACGATAGGAATTGATCTCGTCCGGAGCGCTTTCACGCCACGTTCGACGATCCTGACTGGAATAGGCTGATAAGATAAATTCGGATGGATGTCGATCGACTCGAAATTTAACGGCTGACTAGGATCAGGAATATACTTCCTTAGCTGCGATACATGAAACACGTCATGTAATCTGGACAATTCTGGAGGTAAGGCAATGCGATACGCTACCGGTCCAATTCGTTCGGTAATCTGGAAAGGCCCAACATACCGAGGACTGAGCTTCTTCGCTCGCAATGCAATACCGGTACCAATTGTAACACCCTAAATATTTAATTAATTTATTTAATTAAGTATTTAGGTATTTAATTTATTTTAGTTGATATAATTAGATTATTGAGAAAATTATATTAATTAATTAAGTGGAGGTGTGGTATTAGGAAATTGGTGGCACCAACTAATTAAATTAGGGCTTAAGTGGAAAGCCCATGACCCATTAAGTGGCCCAAGTTCAACTAATAAACCTAGGGGTCTTATGAGAAGGTTCTCATTGGAGCAAAGAAAAGAAAATAGGAAGTGAGAAGAGGGAGAGAGGGAGCGGCGGCCGAAGGTTGCAAAGGGGAGAAGAAGAGGTGGTTTTGGCGTGAAGGCTTCAAGGAAAGGGAGGAAAAAGCTCGCTTGGTTGGTGATTCTTGTTGGTTGCTAGGAGTTTTGCTTGGTTCTTCAATTTTCTAAGGTTAGGGGGCTCTCTTTCATTCATAATAACTTATATGATGAGTGTTCTATGTGGTTAGGCTCTAGGATAAGTAATTGATTGATTGTTGTGTTGTTTTCATGGTTGATGTTATGTTTGAACTCAATTTGATGAATCTATATTGTTTGTTGTTGAAATGAACATGATACAAGCTACGTATGCAAGGTGTTTGATGATATTACCCTATGAGTTTTGGAGGTGAGGTTACTATGCTTATGTGGTGTTTGACGAAATGCATAAGTATGTGATGTTGAAATTGTTGTTTGGGAATTGATCATGATGAGTTCTACTTGTTTATGGTTTTTGTGCATTTCTGGACACTGTTTCGGTTTTTCTGAAACTGGTACTGTTTGGTTGATCCAAACATTATACGGCTGTTTGTTTTTGAAAATAGACTTAAAGCCGGTTGTTTTGGCACTGGGTTTGTTCAATTTGGAGTTGTGTAGCTCAAGTTATGAGTCTCCAAAGTTGGGTCAAATTTCTGGAATCAAACTGTGAGTAGGTTCGGTTTTGTAGGCTCTGTGTCATCAATTGAACTCCGTTTTGAACGATTCTTGTTTCATTGGAAAGTAGACTTAATTCTCTACGAAATAGGCCCTGGTTTCACGAAATTTCATTAAGAAATAAGAAAGAAAATTTGGTTGCAAGCTGGGTAGAGAGTTCTGCCCGATTTTGGTACCTCAGTGTAGTGTTTTGAAAAACTGTACCAACTGGATACTTATTTTGAAAAATAAAAATCATAGGCAGAAACTACACTCAGAGGGCTTTCCAATGAGTGGTCTTTTATTGAAATATGATGTCGTTTGCTATTTTAATTAATTCGCCGAAGTAGGTGCACTGCCGTAGGAATTCAGCACTTGTGCTGTGTTGCACCTGGGCGCCAGTGTGCTGCCCAGTGTGCGCCTGTGTCTTAGTTGTGTTGCAGTTTGCGTTGCTGATTGTGTTGCCCAGATGTGGCGCAGGTTGCCTCTGCGCCAGTTTTTGCTGTCTGTGTTGCCCAGATGTGGCGCAGGTTGCCTCTGCGCCAGTTTTTGCTGCTGTGTTGCCTAGTTGTGTTGCTGTCTTGGCGCAATGCTGCCAGTTTGCTGGCGCAGTGTTGCCCGAAGTGTTTAAGTGCAGTTTTGCCTATTGTTGTCTGTCCCGTGTCAATGACTTAAAATAGTCTATTTAATTGGTGTTGGTGTAATTGGAGGATTAATTGCTAGCCTTAGAGCTATAATTGGAGGTGTGTTTATTGGTGTTGTATCTAATGGTGAAATCAATTATTGGTGATGGGTCTATGACCTCTTTTGGTGTTGGTGAATTAATTAATAGCAATGGTGAGTCTATTAATTATTGGTGATTATGCTTATTGCTCATTATGGTGAATATGGTGTGTTATGGTGCATTGTTCATGGCGTCACATAAACCATGTGCATTTATTGGTGAGTAGGCTTCGGCCTTATTATAAATTTGGTGAGTACCCTCAAGGCTTATTTTGGTGATGGATCCACATGCATATGCCCTTGGAGTTGGGTTGCATTTCATGCACTAATCATGCATTCGGTGATGTTTCTTGGTGACTGTAAATTTAATGGTGTATGTTGATATCGTTGTGAATTGGTGCTTCTAGTTACTTTCCCTAGCATAATGCTTATCCTATATGCTATTATTTATGTAAAGAGACTCACCCTACTGCTTTTATGTTGCTTCTCATGTCGGCAACGTGCAGGTGATAGCGAGTGAAGGTTATCCTCATACCTTCTTTTAGTCGGTTGTGTCTGGCTCTAATACGTAGCACTCGGGGGGAAAATGAATGCCTAGTTGTACTTTATGTTTATCAGGCTGTATTGTTGTTGAGTTGCTCTTAAAGAGCCTTTAAAAGATGTTAAGATTTGTTGAAGTTAAACCTTTTGAAAATCCGCTGCTTAATGAATGAGAATTTGAAGTGCTGTGTATCCGATATGTTTATAAGTGAATTAAATACGTTCGTTTCGAGATCAAGTGAAAATGTGGCACTCCTTTCTGGTGTAGCAAAGAAAAGAATTTTTGAAACTCTGATTTTAAATGAATAAATAACGGGTAGAAAAGGGGTGTTACACCAATGATTGGAGAAAGCCTCAAAAAGACATGATCTCCTTCCTCAAACTCTAACGGTCTTCTTCTCTTATCGGCATAACTCTTTTGCCGACTCAGAGCGGTCTTCATCCTTTCTCTTATCTGACGGATCTTCTCCGTAGCCTCGCGGACTAAATCCGGACCCAATAATCTCTGCTCACCTATATCCCACCAGCATAATGGTGTCCTGCACTTCCTCCCATACAATGCTTCGTATGGCGCCATTCCAATACTAGAATGGTAGCTGTTGTTGTAGGAAAACTCCACCAATGGAAGATGATCTTCCCATCGGCCTCCACTATCGAGCACACAGGCTCTCAACATATCTTCCAAAGTCTGAATGGTCCTCTCAGTCTGTCCGTCCGTCTGCGGATGATAAGCTGTACTAGCACACACCTTCGTTCCCAATGCCATATTCAATGCCCTCCAAAACCGTGATGTGAACTTGGGATCACGATCACAAACAATGCTTGTGGGAACTCCATGAAGTTTCACTATATTCTTGAGATACTCATCTGCTAACTTTGCAACTTTGAAATTAGAACGCACCGGAATGAAATGGGCAGATTTGGTCAAACGGTCCACCACTACCCAAATAGAATCATTCCCTGCTCGGGACCGTGGTAACCCCATGACAAAATCCATAGAGATGCTTTCCCACTTCCATTCTGGTATGTTCAAAGGCTGCAACTGACCGGCTGGCTTCTGGTGCTCTATTTTGACCTTTTGACAAGTCAAACATCGAGACACAAACTCTGCTACATCCACTTTCATACCCGGCCACCAATAAAACTCCTTCAAGTCTCTATACATCTTGGTAGACCCAGGATGTATCGAGAACTGACTCTTATGGGCTTCTTCCAAAACTTGCTTCTTAATGCTTCCATCATTCGGCACACAGATTCTACCATCAAAGCAAACCATACCATCACTGTCTTCGGTGTAATTCGGCAACCTCCTCTGTGTTTGCAACACTAAATCAACTTTTTGGGCTGAGCGAATCAGACTTCTCAGAGAGCTCGAAATCTGAATGTGGCTCAACACAAGTCTACCCCTCCTTGGCTTCACCTTCAAATTGAGGTCTCGGAATGCTTCCAATAATGCCATCTCCTGAATCATTAACTTTGCAGTAAGGATTGACTTTCTACTCAAAGCGTCGGCCAAAACGTTAGCCTTCCCCGGATGGTATTTCAACTCAAAATCATAATCCTTCAAGAACTCTACCCATCTCCTCTGCCTATTATTCAACTCCTTCTGATCAAACAGATACTTAAGGCTCTTGTGGTCACTAAAGACTTCGAAACGAGACCCGTAAAGATAATGTCTCCAAATCTTTAGTGCAAACACAATCGCCGCCAATTCCAAATCATGCGTCGGGTAATTCTCTTCATGCGGCTTCAACTGCCTTGAGGCATAAGCAACCACTTGTTGATTCTGCATAAGGATACATCCTAAACCCTTACCAGAGGCGTCACAATAGATTTGGAATCCTAAGGACAGATCTGGAAGAATTAGGACGGGTGCAAAAGTCAAACGACTCTTCAATTCTGCAAAACAATCGCCACAATCTGAGTCCCACACAAACGGCTAATCCTTGCGAGTCAACCGAGTGAGAGGACGGACTAGCTGAGAAAATCCTTGAATGAATCTCCGATAATACCCAGCTAATCCCAAGAAACTCCTCACTTCAGTGACTGATGATGGTTGTTTCCAGTCTACCACAACTTCAATCTTACTGGGATCCACTACAACACCGGATAGGGATATCACATGGCCCAGAAACTTCACTTCGGGCATCCAAAAATCACATTTGGATAGCTTGGCAAACAACTTCTTCTCTCGGAGTACGTTCAGAACAGTTCGAAGGTGTTGCACATGATCCTCAACCGTCTTAGAGTACACCAAGATGTCGTCAATGAAAACTACCACGAACTGATCCAGATACGGATTGAAAATCCGATTCATATAATCCATGAATATAGCCGGAGCGTTGGTTAAACCGAAGGACATCACTACAAACTCGTAGTGTCCATATCTAGTACGGAACGCGGTCTTCGGAATATCCAAAGCCCGAACTCTTATTTGGTGATAGCCAGATCTCAAATCAATCTTCGAAAACACAGCAGCTCCTCTTAGTTGATCTAACAAATCATCAATTCTTGGCAAAGGATACTTATTCTTGATTGTTACCTTGTTCAACTGACGGTAATCGATGCACAACCTCATACTTCCATCTTTCTTCTTGACGAGTAACACTGGGGCACCCCATGGCGAGGCACTCGGCCGAATAAACTGCTTTGAAACTAAATCTTCCAACTGGGCTTTCAATTCTTTTAACTCTAAAGGGGGCATCCTATATGGAGCTATCGAAATTGGCCCTGTACCCGGGACCAACTCTATTGAGAACTCCACCTCACGATCCGGAGGTAACGAAGAAACTTCACCAGGAAATACATCTAGAAACTCATTAACAACATGTACAGAAGATAAATCTAGACCTGTTTCAGACGATGCAGACAACATCATGACATAAGCTTCAGCGCCTTGAAACAAACAATCACTAGCATCGGTGAATGAGATAACAGCTTCAGAATCGGCCGGTTGTGGCTCCATTGACTCGGAGGCAAAACCGACAGTCCGTTGAAAACAATCAATGGTCACATGGTTGGCCGTCATCCAATTCATACCTAGGACAATGTCCATACCCTTCATTGGCAAACAAATGAAATTCACGACAAAACTCCTGTCTCCGATGGATAGAAGACAGTTCTCACATAAGGACTGGGTTTGAATACTACCCTCGGCGGCAGTCTTAATAGAAAGCAGTTGGGACAATGATGTCAAAGTTAATCCCAATCGGTCAACACAAATTTGAGATATAAAGCAATGAGTCGCACCCGAATCATATAAAATACTAACGGAGTTAGAGAAAAGAGATCCCGTACCCCTTAGTAGATTATCTGACGGTGGGACTTTCTGAGCATCCAAAGTGTAGACTCTGCCGTGCGTTGTAGTGGCACCCTCTTCCCGACCTCTCTTCTTTGGACAATTATTAGCATAATGTCCCTCCTTCTTGCAGTAGTAACACTGATTAGATCCTACTTGACACTTACCCTGATGGTACCTTCCACAGTTGGAGCATGCACTGAACCTTGGTGAATTAGATGACTGAACTTGCTTCCCTTTGTTGGAGTTGTACCTGGGACCCATTTGATTGTTGGACGATCCAACATTTTTCTTACTCTGATTGAATACCTTTCTACTTGCATACAACCTCTTCAAATCACTTTCAGCTATATGAGCTTGCTGAACCATGGCCGCATAATTGGTATATGAAAAGGAACATAGACTCTGAGCAATGTCTTCCCTTAATCCATACTTGTACTTGTCGGTCTTCCATTTGTCATTGGGGGCATAACCAGCCAAACCGAAGAATTGATACAACTCTTCAAACTTGGCGGAGTACTGACCCACCGTTAGACTTCCTTGAGTGAGAGTTAAAAACTCATTCTCCTTGTCGAACCTCATTGCCGTTGGAAAGAACTGCTCCAAAAACACTTGTCTGAAATGCTCCCAAGTCTGGGGAGTACCCATAGTAACCATCATAGCCTTGACATTAGTCCACCAGTTGTGAGCTTCCCCTTTCAGCATATGTGTCGCCAATCTCAGCTTGTCCTCATCAGTGACCTGCATAGCTGAGAAAACCTTCTCTATGTCATCCAACCAATGCTGGGCTTCCATGACATCCGGTCCTCCTTTGAACTCGGACGGCTTCATTTTCAGAAATTCAGAGAAAACCCTCCTTGGGTCAACTTGAGGCTCAGGAACTTGCTGAGGCTGAGCTTGAGCATTCTGCTGCATTAGCAACATATCTTCCATCATCTTCTATTGTCTCTCGATCACATTCTGCATCCATGCAGAATGCGGATCAATTGGTGGGTTATTCCTCGATCCTCCTGCCATAATTCTGCAAATGATACACCAAGTATTAAGTTGATCAGTCTCAATGTCTCTTAGCATCACAAGAAGCAAAATAGCAGAATTACTCGAGGAACAAAACCACCCTAACTGTCTAAGCCCGACTAGGTCGAACTGCTCTGATACCATAATGTAACACCCCGATAATTCTAACATGTAGAATCACCGAAATGCACTACATGGCATACATCAGAGTAACTTCCTGTTAATGAAATATTGAACACAACTAAAATTTTTAAATAATACATATCAATTGGTTCTCTGAAACTCATAAACTTCCTGAAAATGCTTAAGTTTCAAAACTTAAGACTTGTACATAATCCTGGTGTTCAATACTCAAAACATGAAATTAGCGGAAGCGATTTATAACTTATACATGATAGTTATACAACCGATAACAGAAGTACTACAAAAGGGCAAGGGCATAAAACATGAAACATAGACTCCCGGACTCCTCGAGTCACACCGGCTAACCGTGAACCTTCGCCTTTGCTTTCCCTTGCTTCTCTGAAAAACCACAATACATAAAGGGTGAGATAAACATTATCTCAGTGAGTCCTATCGAGACCCCTGACCAACTCTAACGGTTTATTATACTTGAATCTGAACTCGTGGCCCTAATAAGCGACCACGTGAATACATGATGTTTTCTCGTAACTTGTAGCCCCGATAAGCGACTACTCGTTACATTTCTGATTTTTCCTGATGTAGCCCCAATAAGCGACTACGGATCATATCTTATCATGAACTTAGCACAACACCTCGAAGTTCGCCTTAGCTAAGGTTAGGACGTCTCAGTGAACCCATCCCCACTAATCCAAGTGAGCATCATGAGAGCCTAGGTTTTGGGGCTCATGACTTCCCCTCCCCTAGTATGCTAATAACTGGAGGACGTCATCCTCGATATACACAAGGTATACCATCTACCTTTCCCCGAGGGAAAGTAACTTGAATCGTGTTTACATGAATTGAGAGTTTTTATGTCTTTATAGACTTACAATCAATTAGCTTACATGACATGATGAACTTGAAGTTCGTTATCTTAACATGATTGGACTCAAGGTCCGTTAACATTTCTCGACTTGTGTTCTCTCGCGTTCTCTAAGTACGGTTCTCCGTTACGTTCATAACACACAAGTTTTCTATCAAACATGTTCAATTTCATGATATCAGTATCTTTACATTGTTGGGGAACCATGAGGGATGGATTAGAAGAGGATTGGAATCATTTGGAATGGATAAAAAGGTACTTTGAATTTGAGGATCAGAAGGTCTCACACGACCCGTGCGTGTAGGTGCACGATCCGTGCGCTATTGAACAAGATTGTAGAAAGTTTCAGAAAGATACGCACGACCCGTGCGACTAGGCGCACGATCCGTGCGTGTTTAAAAATTCATTTCGTGTAGCATCAGATGGGGGCGACCGACCCGTGCGCAGAGGCCCACGATCCGTGCGTCTCCATCAGTTTTCCAGAAACAACTGTTTTATGAGCAAATCTGTTCCGTTCCGATTCCAAAATCCCTTCCGATCTAGACCCAAACTTAAACACACATTATACACAGTATATCACAGCAGACAATCAATTCAATCCAGTACATTCCAAACAAGCAACATGCAATTTCTCATTTCAATTTCTGATTTTGGTAAAACGGTTTTAAATCTGATTTCTTCTTGAGACCCAAAATGACATGGCAGTGATTTTCGAAAGTGTGGAAACTCAGCACACACAAAATCCCTAAGCGAGTCATAGAACTCACCCGAAGTGATGAAAATCACTCAAACGACGAGTCTAACAACTGACACGTTCGCATAGCCTCACGAACCGTCTCTGGACTCGCTCCAAAACTGAACCCGAACTCTCCCACAGGTCTAAGACTCGAACACAGCAACTAAATCCTCCTCTTAGCTGCTCTATTTCGTGGTACAGGTGCTGAAATTGGTTCCAGGGTTCTTTAAAACAGCATGCAAGACCCTTTTCTCTCTCAAACTCGATTTTCAGTGAAGGATGGAATTTGTGTTTGGCTTTGATTCAGTATGAGTTTATGGTATCATTAGAAAGAGGAAGGAAAGTGTGGAAGATTGGTGGAATCAGATGAAACATGCATGGACACTTGAGGTAGGGTCCTTCTCTTCTTCTCCACTCTCTTTCGAATTCTCTCCTCCTTCTCTCTTAATCTATTTTCTGAAAACAGAGCAAATGAAAGGGTGTTTTCTGTTTGGGGGGTTCTCAGCTGGGGTTAAGTGGTTTATGTGAAAAGACTAACTTACCCTTTAGCTGTTCATTTTTCCCTTATGTCTCCCCATCAGCTCTATGTGACTTAATATAAGGAAATCAACTTAGAATTTAGGCACACACAATCCTAATAATTAATCAAGAAATTAATTCACTCATCAAACATAAAAATATTCGATTATTATAAATATATAATTTACTTCTCACTAATTTTTCAATAATTGAAATTAGTTAATTATGGGATGTTACAGCTGGGCCTGGGCCTTTGTTTGGAAATCAAATATAATTCGACCAAAAAAAAAACTTTCATTTGAGCATTTAAATACATCACTTTTTTTATCATTTTTTAATATTTAATAAGTATTTCATTTTTCCAAGTAAGAACCCAACAAAATTTATTAAATCGGTCTTATTAAATCACGCGTCAGATGAGAGAGAGCTTCTTCTACAAGATTTCCTTCCCCGATAAATACTTATTTTCATTCTATCTAGTGAGAATCAATATAATATAATCTTAATCTTAATCTTATCTTAATCTTTATCTTAATCTTAATTTTAATCTTATACAACCATGAATGTTCCAACTGGACCTTCCACGTCAGCCGACAAAAAAAATGACATCATTGATGATGTAATTCCATGTCAGCATCATTAACCACAATGGTAGCCACTTAATCATGTCATCAACTCAAAATCGCAATTAATTAACGCAATTAATAACGTGAGTCAGCATAATGAAACCGATAATCAAAAGAAATCCAAACATACCAATTCCACGGCTCCATAGGCATTCAATCCAATGTTACAAATGAAATTCAAAAACCAACCTTACCATCACCATAATTGGAATCGATACAAATTAAACTCTCGTTGTCACTAAGTGCATAGGACATAATATCTTTTGTTTCTAATTTCAAATTAAACTCATACATTTAGGTAAAACCTTGCTTTTCACATTTAATTTTTTATTTCAATTAAATTCTCTCTCCCTCTTCAAAAAAATACTAGCTTTTAAACAAAATAATTGTCTCTATTTAATACAGTCTTATCTTAACTTTTAATATTTATCTTTTTTTAATCCATTTCTTTTTCTCTCTTCAATTCAATTCAATTTGAAGCTAAATTCAAAAAAAATGAACCTATCTTTTCGCATTAAATCTTTTTTCATTACAATTTGACACTCAATTTAACCACTAATAATTGTCAAAAAAAAAATTTAACCATTATTCTATCGGGAGCGCTAAACGGAGTGGCAATGAGAGACCGGCAATAGGATCGGCAACAGGAGCGCCAATGAGAGCGCCAACAAGAGTGCCAACGGGAGAGGCAATATTAGGAAAGCAACAATGATAGCGGCAACGGGAGCGGCAATGTGAGCAGCAACGGAAGCGCCAACGGGGTGCATGTCTTATGTTATATGACATAATATCTTTTTGTTTCCAATTTCAAATTAAACTCATACATTTTTTATATTGTTTTTTTACAATACTTTTTTTATATTGTTAACATGCCAAAATATCATTCAGATGTATAGATCACCAAACTTATTATAATTTCAATATTATTATTACTTCATCACAATATATAAACAATACAGTGTCACCCGGGTAAAATTACCCTATTAAATTTTAACTCTTAACAAGTAAGAAATTCCTATTGGAGATGCTCTAGAGAAATGTATATTGAAACCTGGATTAAATATGTCTTTTGTCCCTATAAAATTTGGATTGTTTTTTTAGTCTCTCAAAAAAAATTCACCAATTTTTGGTGCTTATAAAATTTGGGTTTTTTACTTTAGTCACTCATGACTTTTAATAACGCTCAATGACTTTTAATAGTAATTTTTTTGACCTTTTTAGTTTTGTAAGCACTTTTAAAAATCGTTAAGAATTAAAAGCAAAAAAACTAAATTTTATAGGAACCAAAAAATGGAAAAAAAATTAGAGACTAAAACAAAAAAACTCAAATTTTATAAGTATTAAAAACATATTAACCCTTAAAACTTTAACACTACGTTTGAATTAGAATAAGAAAGGAGAAGAAGAGAAACCGAATTGAATTAAAACTTTAACTTTAACACTATATCATTGAATTATCTAATTATTAAGCATCGTATGTTATATATATATATATATATATATATATATATATATATAATATAATTTGTTAAAAAAATAACCGAGTTGTGTCAAAAATAAAAGTATAATCGAGTTGCAAATATTATTATATTCTACGGATAACATATGTTTTATAGAATTGGATTACTACTATTTAAATTTTTTGGTATTTTAATATTTATGATTTGCGATGTAATGTCGAGGTATAATGGTTTTGATCTTTCTAACAACTCTAAATCCATTAATGTATGATATGTAATGTAATAATTACTGTTGGCAATAAAACTATTGGCTAATCACAAACAAAAAAATGTGTGGTGGCACGTGTTATAAATAAAAAACAAATATAATGTTATTTACTATTTGTTAATTTAATTAAATATAGTGATTTGCTTTAGAAATGACAGTGGTCCGAACTAAAAAATAAATAAAATGGAAATGGGGGCAAATAGGGGGTATGTGTCATGAAAATTGGCTTGATAGTATCTTCATTCCTTATCAAAGACTAAACGATAATCCCTATTTATCGGGAATACAAAGACTCAACCCTAAATAAGTATATCAAGAAACAAATAATACTCATAAATACAATTAATGGAGATCAAGTCAACTCCTAATTTGTCTATCCTAAAATAGAAAAGCTAATAAATATAATTGCAGACACAGATTTATTCCTGATTTAATTCCTAATTCATCGATTTATTCCCGATTCACATCCCCCCCCTCAAATTGATGCGGCTCTTCAAGGACCATCAATTTGCTAACAATGGGGAACAACTTTTGTCAAAATATTTGCAGCTCAGAACAGTTGAGAAACAACGCCACTCAGAATCCAAGAAGTAATTTGAGCATAAAGAACCCGTAAGAACCAAGAACATTAAAAATCACGAACACCAAGAAGCACACACACACCAAGAACCAGCTGGTATGTCAGGAAAATTGGCTCTGATACCATGTCAGGAAAATTGGCTTGATAGTATCTTCCTTCCTTATCAAAGACTAAACGCTAATCTCATTTGTAGGGAATACAAAGACTCAACCCTAAATAAGTATATCAAGAAACAATTAATACTCATAAATACAATTAATGGAGATCAAATCAACTCCTAATTTGTCTAGTATAAAATAGGAAAGCTAATAAATATAATTGCAGACACAGATTTATTCCTGATTCATCGATTTATTCCCGATTCATAGTATGGAGTAATCCCCGCTCCCCGTCCTTGTTCCCCAAACTTGTCCCAATCGATCCCAACCACTCTCGACTCTCGAGTTCCTGTCCTCATCCTCATCCCAACGGATCCCCGTAGTTCCTGTGAGGATACTAAAAACTCATTAAAATTTATCAGAAATATAAATTAAAATTAAAATCTACTAAAAATGAACAAAATATAAAAGTATAACTAAAAAATAATAATTTGATATGTCAACATAAAAAAAATACAGATTTGTCTTCTTTTTATATTTTGATATTAAAAGAAATATAAAATGAAAAAGTAAAACATAAAAGTGAGCACTTGTTAATTAAAAATACATATGAAAAGACATAAAAAAATCGATTACAATATTATAATTAATGTAAAATTGTGTTTGGGGCAAGGAGATTTTCTCCCCCGTCCCCATCTCCAAAGGGGAAAATTCCCCACGTGCGGGGTCTCTGATGGGGCAGTCCCTATGGGTATATACAGCTACGAATCCCTGATACTCTAAAATAGACCACGTACCCGTATCAGACACGTATTCGATACCGATACGTGTCAGATACGTCCGGATACGTATCCTGGGAGTATCTTAGAATTTATATTTATTTTTAAATAAAAAAAAATTAGATACTTACCGGATATGTGAGAGACACATGAGGGATACGGTACCATAGTAGGATACGCAAGCGGGATACGGCGCAAACACGGGACACGCAGCGGATACGCTGAAGTACTCTTTCCATTTTTTATATATTTTATCATATTATATTTAATTATAAACTACCGGTAAGTTCAATCAATTACCGGAAAAAATATCAAAAGAAGAGACGCCGAAAAAAATAGGAAGTTGAACATTCGTGCTCTATAAGAGGTAAATCCAAATATACACCAAACCTCTAGTAAAAGTGCTCTATATCAAAGAATTGCAGATCAAACAACCAATGGTGAACATTCGTGCTTCCTCAAGCTCTAATATCGAGTTCCAAACTCCTACAAAAAACGGTTCTATCCACACACACAGAAAAGTAGAATAAAGTTAGGTTTTAAAATTATGTGAAATTAGGATTAGGACATGAATATGTTTTCTATAGAAAAGTACAAAAACACTGAGATAGAAATGCAGGAGCTCACCTTAGGTTTACGCAAGTCTTTTTGTGTACTCTATTTCGTCTCTCTGATGGATGGATATCATGCATCGATATTGTAGGGTTTTTGATTTGACAACCAAAATATGGAACTTCTCTAGTGTAAATTTCATAGATGGATCATCGAAAGAGCCTCCGAGATGGTTACACAAAAATGGGTTTTGTTTGGATTGTAGGTGGGAAACCAGAAGAGAGGAAGGGGATAAAGAGTGAGGTTTTTGGGAAGGTAGTAAAAGAGAGAGATGGCTTTCAAAAGAATTTCGGAAAAAAAAGGAATATTCTTGTTTGAAATAAAAACATTCCATCAAGTCCAAAAATAAATAAAAAGTTTCCAAATAGTATATATGATTTTTTTCATAAGCAAATGTTAGTGGGGTGGGGGAATGTTAGTTTCTGGGGTTTGAACCCTAGACCTCCTTCTTGCAACTTTGCAACTCTTTCATGTCCCTTAGCTCGCCAACTGAGCTACCTTCTTGGGACAAATACCATATATGATAACTTTGGAAAATCAAATTTGATCAGGTGTGAAGATAAAAATGAATATAGAAAGAATTTTGAGCCAAATTAGTTCAAATAAATGTTTTTTTTTTATAAGAAATGCATTTATCACAGGTTTAAAGACATATTATTATAGTAACTTTTTCTATTAATTTAGTGCATTAAAGTAGTTTTAAGTGAACCAATAGATATGCGACACATAAGCAATATTTTCATTGAGTAGCCAATTAAATTGTGACAATTGTAATATTTCCTAAAAGAGTTTTTTCACAATTGTATTATATAGATATAGATATAGATTAATAGATTTTATTGTAAAAAAAAATTAATAGATTAATAGATTTAATAGACATGAAAGTATAAGGAAATAAAAATAAAAGTATTTTCTTGGGGAGGTATCGTACAAGATTGTCGTACTTGGGTGAAACTATAAGGAAATAAAAATATAAATATTTTCTTCACTCATTAGATTAAAAAAAACTTAGTAGCATGCCTCTCCTTATCGCAGATGCTATAGCGATTGAGCATGTTAGGCTCTAGTTTTGTTTTTGTTTTGTTGTTGCTTTCTGTTCTGGACTGGGCCGAAGCCCAATATTGTCACAAGACCGGCCGCAAGCGGCCCAATTAGCGAAACAGAGAGACATGATCTAGATCCGCAAGATCAACGGCTCAGATCAAGCCGTACGCAATCCGACGGTCGCCCGCCGAGTCTCTGGCACTATATATAGAGGTCTGACCTCAGCTGACAGGTACGCTTTTGACACATAACGTTACTCTGCTCGAATATTACCCCATTGACTTGGGCATCAGAGTGTCATCGCAGGTACACCCCGTCGGAGCTTTGAACGCGACCAGCGACTACTCAGCCCGACTTCACCACCACCTCCGTTCAAGCAGCAAGCGACCTCAACGAGCAGGTAACGTGACCAAGCAAACAAAATCAGACTGATCGCCCACATTGGGGCACGGATCATTGGCGACCACAGTGGGAGCATCTGTCCGACCCTCCTCTGATATGCCACCGCGGGGAAGACTGTGTGGGGCCCCGCGCTTGCGAAGCGTAGCCGCAATCCCCGAGCAGCAACCGCTCGGTCAGGAGGACCATGCTGTCGACGTCGAAGACACAGCTTCGACCGCTCAGGCGGGCCCGGCACAATTGGCCAATGTGGTATTACCAAGCGCAATTGTGCAAGAATTGCGCGACCTGCTACACGTGAGAGACAGACATATCGAGCAACAGGAAGAGCGGCTCAATCAGATAGAACAGCAGGTCGCGTCTGGAAGGGCGTATACCGCACCCGAGCAACGTCGCCGCGACGACGACTCTCCCGTGCACAGGGTTAACCAGTCTAGGAGGCATCGATCGCCCCCGAGAAGACACCATGTGCACCGATCTCCACCAAGACGGGTGGGGAGAGGGTCTCCCCAGGGGCGGCCAAGGACGTCACCTTCCCCGACCGAACCAACCCACTGGCCCGAAGAAGAGTGTCGTGACCATGATCCCGACGTAGACGGCTCAAAAATTGATTATTTTTTGGAGTCGCCACCCAATTTATTTAATAGGAAAAATTGAGAAAAACCTAACTAGAAGTTATTGGTCTGCGTAAACTAGATTGGATCCGGGAGTCGGTTATGTATAGGGAAAGGCGAAAACTTAATTCCACAGCACCCCTAAAGCATCTGTCCGAAGACAGTTACCCTAAATTTGATTGTGCAACACATCATTAAGCTTAGAAAATTTGTTTACCCAAAAAATAAATAAAGTAAAAAAAAGAATCATTTAGAAATAAATAAAATAGGGACCAATTTAAGAAAAATTAATTTTGACTTGACGGGGAGGCCACGCTCCTACGTATCCTCGGGTGCAATGAGGAACTCAAGAGTCACGTAGTTCTTTCTTGGAAAATCTTGTTGGTTGGTTGATTTTATTTTTTTGAAGGGGTTTAAGATCAAAGCCGTATGGCTAAAGTCTCTTAAACCGGGATCGACAAGATGTACATCTCAGCCAAACCCATTTTTTTAGTTTTTTAGGAAAATAGGTGTTAAAGAAAAAAATGATTATTTATTGGAAAAAAAATTAATTTAGCTTGACGGGGAAGCCCCACTCCTACGTATCTCCGAAGCGGAGAATCAAAGGCTACGTAGTTCTTCTAGAAAAAGTTTGTGTGTTAATTGATTTTAATTTTTTAAAGGGGTTTAAGATCAAAGCCGTACGGCTAAGATGTACATCTCAGCCGATCCCATGTTTTTTGTAGTTTTATGAGAAAAGGTGTTTAAAAGGGGAAAAATACATATGGAATAAAAATAGTTTTTGAAAAGGATGGTTAGGTAATAAAGATCCATTTTTTATAAGAGGAGTCTCTTAATGAAGCAATGGGGTGGAAATAGCAAAACCCGAAATGAATAAAGGCCCAGGGGGAGCATGGGGCAGATATGGGTGCAAGTAAAAAACACATCTTTGATTTCTATAAAAATAAAGATTGGTTATTTAATATTTAATAAAGCAAAAGAATAAAAACATGATAACATACAGTAAAATAACAACAACAATTAACAGGATGGGGGGAGAGTCACGCACTCTGGCAGCGACGGGAGGGAGTTAAAAGAAACATTTTTTTTGCTATTTACTTATTGGCTTAAATATCACTTACCCCCTGCAAATATCACCATAATCCATTTACCCCCCTGCAAAAAAAACTCTCCAAACAAACCCTGTAAAATGTAACTGTTTCCAGTTACCTTAAATTTTCTGTTAAAATTTAACAGTGATGACGTCAGCACTGACGTCAGTGCCACGTGTCACCATATTATTGGGCCTCTGTGACACGTGGCACGTCAGCCTCTGTGACACGTGGCACTGACGTGCCACGTCAGCTCCTATGTCAACAGTGCCACGTCAGCAACCAATGGATGGCTGCCACGTGGCACTGTTATTACACTCAAAAATAAAGATTTTTGTCACCAATGGGTGTTGAACTCGTGACCTCACACCCACACCTCCTAACCACCGAGCCACATTAGTATTTGGGATTATTAACTCACCTACAAATATATAATACATAATTGCCACTTAAATTTTAAAAAAAAATCTGAAAACCCAACCTTCCATCTTCAGAAACGCATCTTCAGAAAATCGAAAAACGCAACCTTCCATCAAATTAAAACGAAAATCAATTCATCATTCAGAAACGTAGATTCATCGATTCATCATTCAAATTAAAACGAAAATCAATTGATCCCCAAAGTCATCATCATCAAAAGATTCTGTATTTGATGCATTGTTGTTGTTATTAATATATTTGTTATTTCAATCGAAAGTTTGTTGTTGTTGAGCAATCGCAACCAAGAAACAAAACAATACACATATCTGGAAATCATTTGAACGAAACAATCGAAAGCTTGTTGTTGTTGTTGTTGAACGAAACGAAGATCTGGAGAAAATGTTGTTGTTGTTATTGAACGAAAGGAAGATCTGAAAACTTGTTGTTTCTGGAAGACGAAGATCTATGAGTTTGAAGATCTGGAAATTTATGAGTTTGAAGATCTGTTGAAGATGATTGTTTCTGGAAATCAAGTGACAATTAAGATGACTATTGAAGAAGAAGATGATGGGTTGAAGATGATTGTTTCTGTTGAAGATCTGTTCCAGTTTTTTTTTTTTAAATTAAGTGACAATTATGTATTATATATTTGTAGGTGACTTAACTTACCAACGAAATCAAGTGGCTTAGTGGTATTTGCGAGTTTCATCCACTTATGATCATGGGTTCAAGTCTTTCTGCAGCCATTTTCAAAATTTATTTTTGAGTGTAATAACTAGTGCCACGTGGCAGCCATCCATTGGTTGCTGACGTGGCACTGGTGACATAGGTGCTGACGTGGCATGTCAGTGCCACGTGTCACAGATGCCCAATAATATGGTGACACGTGGCACTGACATCAGTGCTGACGTCATCACTGTTAACATTTAACAGAAAATTTAACAGCAGGGGGGTAACTGGAAACAGTTACATTTTGCAGGGTTTGTTTGGAGACTTTTTTGTTTTGCAGGGGGGTAAATGGATAAACGTGATATTTGCAGGGGGGTAAGTGATATTTAAGCCTTAATTATTTAATAAAATAAAAGAGGTAAAGTGATATAAAAGCCAAACATAGTGGTTGTAACCCTAATCTATTCATCAGCCGCAACATGTTTGGAGAGAGAGAGAACCGAAAACAAGAAAAGAAAGAGGAAGACAAAAGAAGAAGGAAAGGGAGAAAGAAAGGACCTTGAGCAGAGAGAGAATGGTGGCGCGATTTTGAGGAGAGAGACGGTTGAGAGAGAGGAGGGAGATCGCTGGGAGGAGATGGAGAGTAGTAGTGATGGTGGTGGTTGAGGAAAACGTGTTTGGTTTGGCCGTGAGGAAACCGTTGTGTGGTTGTAGTAGGTGGCTATGATGGTTGTTGCGATGGTGAGGGGTGGTTGTTGTGAGGTTCGGTCACGGTGGAGAGAGAGAGAGACGGTGGTGAGTAGTGGTGGCCGGAGCTCACGGCGGCGTGGTGCTCGCCGGAGACGGCTGTGGTTGTGTGTTGATGTGTTGATGTTTCCTCTTTTCCTCTTTCTTTCTCTCTGTGTGTTGTTGTCATACCCCAATTTTGTCCGGCTTAGGTCAAAACCCTAATTTTCAATCAAAAATAAATCAAGTCTTAGCATTCATCCTAGAGTTTAGGAAGAGCATCATGCTTGCATCTTAGAAGTTTCAGAATGCATTTTAGGGTTAGAAAAGCATAGCATGGCATTTTAGAGCACTTTAGAGCATTTATAGGGTTTCTAGGGTTTTTCCTAGTTCAAAGGGTATTTTGGTAATTTCGCCAAAAAGACTTATTTTCTCATCATGCAAGCATTTCTAGAATTTTAGAGTCATCCAAAGGGTCTCAGGATCATTGTTAGAGTGGAAATGAAGTTTGGAGCAAAATTAGGGTTTTTGGGACCAAAAGGGCATTTTGGTCATTTCACTAAAATAAATAATTTCTCGGTAAAAACCATTATGCATCTCTTGAGGAATTTAGGTGAGTCCAAGTGAGTGGAGTTGTGTATTTTTTGTGCATCATGGGAATATTTTTGGCATGAAATTCGGTTTTTGAACAAAAGGGCAAAATGGTCATTTCCTTTGAGGTAGGGTCAAGGAATCAATTTTGAGATTGGTGAGATCATAAAATTCAGAGCCCAATCATTGAATCATGGGACATGGCCCAAAATGGCAAGAATTTAGAAGAATTATCTTGAAAGGAATAATCAATATTCCTATGAATTTTGAAAGGTCAAGTGTAGTACAATAGTACAAGTTGCAATTCCACTCACTCTCTTTCCTAGGTGCTGCGAATTTCAGCTCAATATCAGCCCACATTTTGTGTTTTCTCATGCCCTTGATCCATGTGAGTTGTATTCCTAGCCATTGATTAAAATTCTAGATCAAATCCTAGGCTACAACTTTGTGTACAAAGCCCTAATTGCCCTCAACAATTTTTGTGTACAAAAAACTCTTCAATTTCATATGACACCAGCCATTCCTCACTCATTTGTGTTTTCTCTTTGTCCCTAATCCATGTGCATTGCAATCTTGGCCCTTGATTCAAATTCTATCTCAAATCTCAATGGTTGGCAAAAGCACAATGTCCTATATACCCTTAATTTTGCACCTCATATAAAACCCAAAATAAGAGACCATAGGGGAGAGGATTCTCATTTTACCCTAGCACACAATCAGCTCAAAAACCCTCTCCTCCTCTTCCTCCAAAACCGTAGCCCCTCCACCCATTTCCACCATCAATTCTTCAATTTTCAACCATCAAACCTTCAATATTCTTGGTTCCTACACTAAATCCACTTCTAATCTCGCATTATCTTCAAAATTCATCATCAAATCCTTCAAGATCAAGTGATTTTCGTGGTATTCAAGAAGAGCTTCAAGTGTTCTTGGTTTTTATTTCATTCTCTACTTCATCTTTTCGCTAAATCTTGAAAGGTAAGCCTAGATCCTTGCTTCATTTTTAATTTTCTTGCATAAACTCATCTTCTACTCCTTTTTCTTCACATATCATCATCAAAAATAGCTAAAATGTAGTTTGTTGTTGTTGTTGGTGGGTGAGAGTTGGCATCTCACCCTTGAATAATTGTTTTTATGTCGATTTTGCATTTGTTAGTGAAATGAATTTTTGTTCATGTGTTTTTCACCTTGTTCATGAGTTTTTTATCAAATAAAACTTATTTTCCTCACCTCTTTTGCTTCGGCCTAGGGCCTATTTTGTTGAATAATATGTTTTCTTGCTTGTTCCATGCTTGGAGATTGATTTTTGGGTTTGATTCTACCATGAGTGCCCTCGGGTTAGAGCTTAAATCCTAGGGTTTATGTTGCTTGATTGTTTTCTTGAATTTTTGAGTTGGATAAATACATGCCTTGCTTGATGCTTGTCTTGTAATTTTACATGTTAGTTTAGGGTGGTGCCTTATGTTGCTTTTGTGTGCTAATTTACAAAGTTTTGGCATGAAATTGAGGATGAATTGTTGCTTGATGTGCTTCGGCCTTGGAGGCCAATTTTTGATCATTTTGTTGCTTGAAACTTGTTTCTTCGATCTTACTTGAGTGAATAAAATTGGTGACATTGTGTTTTTCACCTTTTTACTTTTTACTTTACCACTCATTAACTTTTTACCAAAAGTAAAAAAAAACATTTTAACTTTTTACTTTACCATCTCATTAAATAATTACCATTTATCTCATGCATTTTTACTTTACCATTCACTAACTTTTTACTAAAAGTTTTACCACTTGTCAACTTGCAAAAATACCCAAAACATTTTCTCACTTGCATTTCAAACTTTTTCATCTTTCTAAAATAAACCCCAAAACATTTTTACCACTTTCAAGACAAAAACATTTCATCTCATTTCCAAAACACCAAAACCCAAAAACATTTTACTATTCATTACCAAAACATTTTCACATTCATGCATCTTCACTCATACTTAGTTTATGCGACACTCTCATGCATTCTCATATGCTTACGTCCCTTGCATCCTTTTATGCATCCTTGTATGCCATTTATTCATAAACAAAATGCTATGCATTCATTCACTTGTATGCTTTGCATCCATTCTTAAATGTTCATGCATCCATTAATACCATGTATTGCATTCAATAATGCTCATTCACTCCTTGTATACTCATGCATTCACATGCTTGCCTAATCATGCATCCTTGCTTACATGTTCAATCATCAAACCTAGAATACTCTATGTCTACAATCAATGGTATTCACTTGTTCTTGATGCCCTTCAAATGTCTTGACTTAATTGTGCATAAACCCTCTCACACAATCATGTGCCCTTATAAGACTACCAACATGTGTATCATAGAGGCATATGTGCTCCTCTTTGAGATTGTTGCCGACATGTGTAGCAATTCTCCTTCACACACAAACACAATTGATTTGAGAACTTTATCTAGCATCTTTGACAATTAAATCCTTTGATTGTATTGACATGCTTAATCTTGGTTGGTGATCAACATGATCATGATTGTTTGATTGGTCAATATGTTTGAATTGCATTCATTGTTTTCCTTTCTAAACAAACTAGCATAAAAATGGTTGTTAGTGACAATCCATCACAACCTTTGTTGGTTTGATTGTCATGAAGGCCGCCATTTCAAAAAAGAATTTTCATATGCATAAGCTATTAGTGGTAATCCATCACAACCTTTGTTGGTTTGATTGTCATGAACGCGTCCAACTTCAAAAACATTCTCCTTTTCGAATTAGAACTACGTCGCTTTGATTCCCATTTGGGATACGTAGGAGCGAGCCACGTCCTCGTCAAGCACAACAAACCAAAATTAATTCGATTGCGAAAGCCCTTTTTGATCATCTAAAATAAAAACCGATTATCATTAATGATCACTCGCGCCGTTGCCGTTTGGTTGTTAATGATAATTTCATTTTCAAAAGAGTTAGTAGCGCGGCCACTCTAAACCGTTGTTGTTTGGTCGTCGCGAACACTCGAATCAAAAGCAAAACCGATTATCGTTAATGATCACTCGCGTCGTTGCCGTTTGGTTGTTAATGATAATTTCATTTTCAAAAGAGTTAGTAGCGCGGCCACTCTAAACCGTTGTTGTTTGGTCGTCGCGAACACTCGAATCAAAAGCAAAACCGATTATCGTTAATGATCACTCGCGCCGTTGCCGTTTGGTTGTTAATGATAATTTCATTTTCAAAAGAGTTAGTAGCGCGGCCACTCTAAACCGTTGTTGTTTGGTCATCGCGAATCCTCACTCCTACTGCGAAAACTCATCTAAACAGACTAAAAAACAAAAACCTTTTTAGGACAAACAAGAACTACGTAGCTTTGAATTCTCCATCGCACCGGGAGATACGTAGGAGCGGGCCATGTCCCGTCAAGCACTTCTTTCTAAAAACCCTTTTTTTTCTCCTTTCTCACCAAAAATAAAAAGAATTTTATTATGTTCTTTAATTCATTTTCAATAAGAAATAAAGAGGCAAATTAGGTATTTTTCAAATCAACACTTAAAACCACACATTTAATTAAAGGTTCCCTCTCAGTAGAGAGGACGTGTGAGGTGCTAATACCTTCCCCGCGCGTAACCGACCCCCGAACCCTCTTCTCTAGTTTCGCAAGACCACTAGCTTTCCGATAAAAGGTTTTCCTAATATTTTCCTTAATAAATATTGGTGGCGGCTTCATTGACTTAAGAAAAGTTGTGAACGAGGAAGGTTCTCCCTTGGGGACTTTTTCGGGCGCAACAGCTGGCGACTTCACTGGGGACTTTTTTTTTTTAAAAAAAAAATGAGGGTCAAGCCTAATTAATTTAAATGTGTGGTTTAAAAAGTTGACTTGAAACTTTGTTCTACTTCTTCTTCTTCCTTTTCTTACCATGCATTTCTCAATTCCCATGTCCCCTCTTCTTTGCTCCTTTTCTACAAGGTAATATCATGCATTATGCCATTATGCCCTTATAATCCCTTCTTCTTCGCTCCCTTTCTTGAGGTAAGCTATATGTTTGTTGTTGATACTTTAGTATAGTTTATTTTGATTAAACCCTAGGGTAGACAACTTATTATTGCTTGCTCCTGTCTGGCTGTTCTGGTTTTCCTTGCAGGTGGGGATGGGTAGATTTTAGGAAGTATGTCCTCAATCACACACTGTCACACCTTATGATTTGTGTGCTATGAGTGGGCTCCTATACCCGGATCCAACAAACACTTAGGGGAGTGGAGACGATTAGTGACTGTCATTCGAGACCTTTGTCTGTCTGATACTCATGAAAGTCTCAACCAGAGTACGCTTTCTTATGACGCCCCACACTTGGTAGTATTCTACATTTGTGGTGTCGGCATGAGGATTCTATAGTTCTGGTAGCCATTGTGAGGGCGTGAATTAGAACTACATGGGAGGGTTACCCTTTAAATTGCCCTAGATCGTAGGTCTCACCTCTTTTTAGGTCACAAGGGCTTTTCCAAAATTGTGTGTTGCATTATTACATCTAGTTTAGTTTCTTTTCCTTCAACGATTTTCGAAAAAAACAACAAAATCAAAAATAGAATATGTTTTTCCTTCTCTTTCATAAACGCCTATATGAGGTGGCATATAGTGTGAAGATTTTCAAATCACCGCCTGTAAATATCCTCTTTCTGGAAAAACACAAAAAAAAAGCATCCTTGCATCATCACATCATTGCATCATTACGTCATTGCGTCATTTGCATTAAATAAAGTCCCAATTTTGAAAAAAAATCATTCATCTTGCATTCTCTTTCATCACATAAAGATAAAACAAAAACAATTATCATCTGCATAGCATAAGCATTTCATTTATAATCATGCAAAAAATCCTCGTCGAGTTCATCCAAAACATGACTTTCATGCATAAGCATTATTTCAAAAAAAAGACACAGTAGAACTACGTAAGCTTTGATTCCTCATTACAATGGGGATACGTAGGATCGGGTCATACCCCGTCAAGCACATTTTTCTAAAACCTTTCCTCCAATAAATCATTTACATCTCCAAATAATTTTCAAAATCATGTTCCAAAACAAAAAAACAAAAAAAGAAGATCATTGTGAGTATCATGCATTTCATTGCACAAAAAATGAAAACAAGAAAGCATCTCATTCATAATCATGAATAAAAATCATCATCAAATTTATACAAAATGTAGCATTCATGCACCATTTCATTAACCTCATCACTTTGGTTCAAATACATCATCCCTCCATACACGCATCTTTCCAAAAGGAATGGGCATTGGCATTTCATACCTTGCCTTGCCTCTAAAAAAAAAAATCAAAATCAAAAATCATTTTGAAAAAAAAGGGGCATCATTCTTGCATCATTCGCATTGGCATTCCATATTTTGTCTTGCATTAAAAATAACAAAATTATTTAGAATAAGCCACACTCTTCGAGTGGTCATTCTCCACGCATTTGCATCATACTTGCATATCATAATTTGTTCATTCATTCATTGCATAAAATAAGAGTTGTGATGAGAAGCGAGACGTTCTTGCGAAACAATCATCCTTTTTGAAAAAGTTTATCAAGGTGTTCCAAGGCACTCAGTTTTTCAAATCAATAGCTCATTTTCATTTCTTTCAAAAGCACTGCATCCCATCCATTCTATGACAAAAGACTGAAATAGTGTGTCAAAGAAAAAAACAAATTTTTAACTGATGTTAACTCTTTGTGAAGCATTCTTCTAAATGAGCGTGCATGCTATGAGTACATTCTCTTGTTTGAGTCTGTTGGTTTTCCTCCCTTACCACAGTTTCCCGTCCAAGTCTAACCCCGCCCCGTCCACCCATAAAGTGCATATTCTCCCCATCAGTGCGTATTTGACTTTTGGTTCAAGTCCTCCATGCGGGGGCAAGTCTGTGATCATTAATTCCCCTTGATTAATATCATGTTCCTTTAGTGCAAGTCTCTCAAAAAAAAAATAATAATAATAATATAATAAACAAGAAAACAAGCTCGCTAGGTTGAAAACCCGCAAAGGGCGGCCTAGGCAAAAAGGAGCGCCCGGTGGACTGAAAACTCGCAAAGAGCGGTCCAGGCAAAAATTAGGGCACAAAAAGGGAAAAGAGCAAACACATGAAGATAGATAAATTATTGTTCTAAAGTTAAGTCTTATAGAAATAAGCAATCGGGATTTGAAATGAAGATTGGCCATCTCCTCAAAAATCCCAACATTCCAGAAAGTCCTTTTCCTACCCACCTTAAGCCAAGAAAAACCAAAATACAAAAATCACCTTAGACAAGGATCAATTCCACATCGAAAATGGTATATCATCTTTATCAGCTCACCCAAGTCCAAAGAAAAGAAAAGAAGTCAAAAGGAGAAGAATGCAACCAAACGAAGAGATTCAGAAAAAAATGAAAGAAAAAAAAAAGAAAAAGGGGAAAAAGAGAAAATCAAAAAGGGGGATTCAAAAATGAAAATCCCAAAACAAAAGAAAATGGTGAGCTGGTACATGTTACCACAAAATACAAGAGATCCTTGTCTAAATAAACCTTCAAACACTTCATCATTCCAACACCTGGTTCCATAAACCTTAAAACACTTCCTTTGGCCTTAACATCAAACCCCTTAGTCGTTCTACCATGAGACACAGATTTGCTTTAACAGAGCCCAAACAAACCCAACAACCATCTTCCTCATTAACCGTCAATCAACGCCGAACAAAACTCATCCTCCCATTAGCCTCAAACACTTCATTAAGCCTAACCCTCCTTCCTCCACAAAACACCACAATCCCGAAAAGTCGATTCCGATCAATGACCGGTTGCTTTTGTTCACTCAAATTCTAATCTTAGGACGAACAAGCTTATCTATGTACAATGTGTTTGCTCAAAAGAAAAACAAACGATCAGAAAAAAGAAAGCTGATCAAGAAAGAATGAACCCTCAGAAAAAAGAGAACTGAGGAAACAAAAACAAACAGTCAGAAAAAAGAAAGCTGACAAAATAAAAAAGGGAGGGACTTGCACTCCAAAACACATTCAAGATGCATTAAAACAAGGTTTAGTGATCACCAGGTAAGGATTCTTTCGCACCAAAAGTCAAGACATCAGTAGAGAACCAAAGATTTGCACTGAGAATACCACTCGGACCCAAAAGTTGGGGCATTCTCTTCACCACCCACACACCCTAGTCTTGGGAAAGTCTGTTCAAGGCCCATCCTATGCCACTCCAGTTGTCAATATCATTCCAAAGCGGGGCAAGTGCATCCCCATTCCTTCACCTCATTCATTCCCATAAAAAACCTCACCGGGGCAATTTCTCAACTCACTATCCTAAACAAGACCTTGTCATTCTAATTGGGGCAGCTTTGTCCTTGTTATGACTGGGGGCAACATCAAACTTTATGGGTTGGGACAAAATCTCTTTGGATCCACCTTCCCTTTCAAAAGCCGAAGCATTCCCAATTCATCATCTTCTGCGCCCCTAGTTGTTGTCACCACAAGACAGGGGCAAACTATTCACTCATCAAAAACCTGAATTGGGGCAATCTTGTACCTCTTGGTCCCTCATAAGCTTCGGCAATAGCCATGTCGGTCATTCCTTCACTTGCCATAAAAGTCCATTCCAAGTTAACTGACTCACTCATTCACATTTGCACCCCTATGCGTGCTTACTAGATAATGCTTCAAAGAGGGAGAACACAAGTTAGTCATGCGATATTTAAGATTCAGTCGTCATTGGAAGGAAGAGAAAACAAGTGAGTTTGTTTGTAAATAAAATCTTGAGAACACCGGAGTTTGAATCAAATTCCATTTTTTTTCTCAACAAAATGGTCAATAATCATCTCAATTCCTTGCATTCAAAGTCTCGCATCTCATCATCACAAAAATGTTTAATCATTCATATCCTCATGCATTTAGGCGTTCCATTTTGTTTATCATAGTTTGCATTGTGCCAACATCATCATTTCATGAAAGGCAACAACAAAGAAGCAACGGATAAAAGCAAAAATCTTCCATCTCATTCCATCAAGCATCAAAGCATTGCATCATAAAAGCAAAAACATGTCATCCCATGTCATAACATTTGCATCCAAACATTTCATTTGCATTCGCATTTCATGCATTCATCCAAAATGCCTATGTTTCCCAATCAACTATTTCATATCATGCATCAAAGTATTGCATTTGCATCCTCACATAGCAAAAAGAGCAAAAGAAAAAACAAACGATCAGAAAAAAGAAAGCTGATCAAAGAAAAAAAATCAAAGAAAAAACAAACAGTCAAAAAAAAAGGCTGACAAAAGAAACGAAGAATCAAGAATAGCATCCCATTGCATTCATCATTCCACTAAATCATCACATCGCATGCACTCACATGACATGCATTCGCATAACGGCCTTTGCATAGCATGCACCCATACTCCATGCACTATTCCTTGCATCAACTGACGTATGCAGGTACATCAATTCAGTGCGGCAGCATTGAACATTTCAATCAATCAATCAACAGGATTCGTGAATCCCTTCAGGACCCAAGTGTCCCTTCAAAAGCAGCCTTCACCTCGTATTCGAGCTGCGGGTAAGTCCTTCAGACCCCAAGTGGTCCTTCAGATTAGTTGTGTCAGCCTAAGACACAGCGGACGTCCTTCATGGTCAACATATCAGTTCCGGATCTGATCTTGACCCATCATGGCCGCTCGGAAAAGGCCACCCCCAAAGTAGACCGTTTTACTAGTACCGTTGCTAGTTTGCGTTCCATCAGACCCATTGGTCCATCAGGCTTATGCATGCCCTTCAGACCTCGTCGGTCCTTCAGTTTAACCCCAATCAATGCGCCAAGCATCGACTGCGAATTAGACCTTCAGAGCCTTAGTGCTCCTTCAGACCCTGAGTGGTCCTTCAGAGCCTTAGTGCTCCTTCAGACCCTGAGTGGTCCTTCAGAGCCTTAGTGCTCCTTCAGACCCTGAGCGGTCCTTCAGAGCCTTAGTGCTCCTTCAGACCCTGAGTGGTCCTTCAGAGCCTTAGTGCTCCTTCAGACCCTGAGCGGTCCTTCAGAGCCTTAGTGCTCCTTCAGACCCTGAGCGGTCCTTCAGAGCCTTAGTGCTCCTTCAGACCCTGAGCGGTCCTTCAGAGCCTTAGTGCTCCTTCAGACACTGAGCGGTCCTTCAGAGCCTTAGTGCTCCTTCAGACCCTGGGTCCTTCAGAGCCTTAGTGCTTCTTCAGACCCTGAGTGGTCCTTCAGAGCCTTAGTGCTCCTTCAGACCCTGAGCGGTCCTTCAGACCCTGAGCGGTCCTTCAGAGCCTTAGTGCTCCTTCAGACCCTGAGCGGTCCTTCAGAGCCTTAGTGCTCCTTCAGATCCCGAGTGGTCCGTCATTTTCTCTCTTGGTTAATGCGCTAGGTGTTAACCGTTCCCCGTTTGTTCTCAAGCCCATCTTTTCAAATAATAGAAAAAGAAAAAGAGGAAAATTCGGGTACATCAACTGACGTATGCAGGTACATCAATTCAGTGCGGCAGCATTGAACATTTCAATCAATCAATCAACAGGATTCGTGAATCCCTTCAGGACCCAAGTGTCCCTTCAAAAGCAGACTTCACCTCGTATTCGAGCTGCGGGTAAGTCCTTCAGACCCCAAGTGGTCCTTCAGACTAGTTGTGTCAGCCTAAGACACAGCGGACGTCCTTCATGGTCAACATATCAGTTCCGGATCTGATCTTGACCCATCATGGCCGCTCGGAAAAGGCCACCCCCCAAGCAGACTGTTTTACTAGTACCGTTGCTAGTTTGCGCTCCATCAGACCCATTGGTCCATCAGGCTTAGGCATGCCCTTCAGACCTCGTCGGTCCTTCAGTTTAACTCCAATCAATGCGCCAAGCATCGACTGCGAATTAGACCTTCAGAGCCTTAGTGCTCCTTCAGACCCTGAGTGGTCCTTCAGAGCCTTAGTGCTCCTTCAGACCCTGAGCGGTCCTTCAGAGCCTTAGTGCTCCTTCAGACCCTGAGCGGTCCTTCAGAGCCTTAGTGCTCCTTCAGACCCTGAGTGGTCCTTCAGAGCCTTAGTGCTCCTTCAGACCCTGAGCGGTCCTTCAAAGCCTTAGTGCTCCTTCAGACCCTGAGCGGTCCTTCAGAGCCTTAGTGCTCCTTCAGACCCTGAGGGGTCCTTCAGAGCCTTAGTGCTCCTTCAGACCCTGAGCGGTCCTTCAGAGCCGTAGTGCTCCTTCAGACCCTGAGCGGTCCTTCAGAGCCTTAGTGCTCCTTCAGACCCTGAGCGGTCCTTCAGAGCCTTAGTGCTCCTTCAGACCCTGAGCGGTCCTTCAGAGCCTTAGTGCTCCTTCAGACCCTGAGCGGTCCTTCAGAGCCTTAGTGCTCCTTCAGATCCCGAGTGGTCCGTCATTTTCTCTCTTGGTTAATGCGCCAGGTGTTAACTTTTCCCCGTTTGTTCTCAAGCCCATCTTTTCAAATAATAGAAAAAGAAAAAGAGGAAAATTCGGGTTTCCCTAAGTAGACAAAATCGGTATAATTTCTGAATTATTTATCTTCATTTTGCCTCGGAATAAGTTTCAGCCAATTCATATTCCTCGTCAAAATCCAAATAAAGAGGGGCAGCTGTCATACCCCAATTTTGTCCGGCTTAGGTCAAAACCCTAATTTTCAATCAAAAATAAATCAAGTCTTAGCATTCATCCTAGAGTTTAGGAAGAGCATCATGCTTGCATCTTAGAAGTTTCAGAATGCATTTTAGGGTTAGAAAAGCATAGCATGGCATTTTAGAGCACTTTAGAGCATTTCTAGGGTTTCTAGGGTTTTTCCTAGTTCAAAGGGTATTTTGGTAATTTCACCAAAAAGACTTATTTTCTCATCATGAAAGCATTTCTAGAATTTTAGAGTCATCCAAAGGGTCTCAGGATCATTGTTAGAGTGGAAATGAAGTTTGGAGCAAAATTAGGGTTTTTGGGACCAAAAGGGCATTTTGGTCATTTCACTAAAATAAATAATTTCTCGGTAAAAACCATTATGCATCTCTTGAGGAATTTAGGTGAGTCCAAGTGAGTGGAGTTGTGTATTTTTTGTGCATCATGGGAATATTTTTGGCATGAAATTCGGTTTTTGAACAAAAGGGCAAAATGGTCATTTCCTTTGAGGTAGGGTCAAGGAATCAATTTTGGGATTGGTGAGATCATAAAATTCAGAGCCCAATCATTGAATCATGGGACATGGCCCAAAATGGCAAGAATTTAGAAGAATTATCTTGAAAGGAATAATCAATATTCCTTTGAATTTTGAAAGGTCAAGTGTAGTACAATAGTACAAGTTGCAATTCCACTCACTCTCTTTCCTAGGTGCTGCGAATTTCAGCTCAATATCAGCCCACATTTTGTGTTTTCTCATGCCCTTGATCCATGTGAGTTGTATTCCTAGCCATTGATTAAAATTCTAGATCAAATCCTAGGCTACAACTTTGTGTACAAAGCCCTAATTGCCCTCAACAATTTTTGTGTACAAAAAACTCTTCAATTTCATATGACACCAGCCATTCCTCATTCATTTGTGTTTTCTCTTTGTCCCTAATCCATGTGCATTGCAATCTTGGCCCTTGATTCAAATTCTATCTCAAATCTCAATGGTTGGCAAAAGCACAATGTCCTATATACCCTTAATTTTGCACCTCATATAAAACCCAAAATAAGAGACCATAGGGGAGAGGATTCTCATTTTACCCTAGCACACAATCAGCTCAAAAACCCTCTCCTCCTCTTCCTCCAAAACCGTAGCCCCTCCACCCATTTCCACCATCAATTCTTCAATTTTCAACCATCAAACCTTCAATATTCTTGGTTCCTACACTAAATCCACTTCTAATCTCGCATTATCTTCAAAATTCATCATCAAATCCTTCAAGATCAAGTGATTTTCGTGGTATTCAAGAAGAGCTTCAAGTGTTCTTGGTTTTTATTTCATTCTCTACTTCATCTTTTCGGTAAATATTGAAAGGTAAGCCTAGATCCTTGCTTCATTTTTAATTTTCTTGCATAAACTCATCTTCTACTCCTTTTTCTTCACATATCATCATCAAAAATAGCTAAAATGTAGTTTGTTGTTGTTGTTGGTGGGTGAGAGTTGGCATCTCACCCTTGAATAATTGTTTTTATGTCGATTTTGCATTTGTTAGTGAAATGAATTTTTGTTCATGTGTTTTTCACCTTGTTCATGAGTTTTTTATCAAATAAAACTTATTTTCCTCACCTCTTTTGCTTCGGCCTAGGGCCTATTTTGTTGAATAATATGTTTTCTTGCTTGTTCCATGCTTGGAGATTGATTTTTGGGTTTGATTCTACCATGAGTGCCCTCGGGTTAGAGCTTAAATCCTAGGGTTTATGTTGCTTGATTGTTTTCTTGAATTTTTGAGTTGGATAAATACATGCCTTGCTTGATGCTTGTCTTGTAATTTTACATGTTAGTTTAGGGTGGTGCCTTATGTTGCTTTTGTGTGCTAATTTACAAAGTTTTGGCATGAAATTGAGGATGAATTGTTGCTTGATGTGCTTCGGCCTTGGAGGCCAATTTTTGATCATTTTGTTGCTTGAAACTTGTTTCTTCGATCTTACTTGAGTGAATAAAATTGGTGACATTGTGTTTTTCACCTTTTTACTTTTTACTTTACCACTCATTAACTTTTTACCAAAAGTAAAAAAAAACATTTTAACTTTTTACTTTACCATCTCATTAAATAATTACCATTTATCTCATGCATTTTTACTTTACCATTCACTAACTTTTTACTAAAAGTTTTACCACTTGTCAACTTGCAAAAATACCCAAAACATTTTCTCACTTGCATTTCAAACTTTTTCATCTTTCTAAAATAAACCCCAAAACATTTTTACCACTTTCAAGACAAAAACATTTCATCTCATTTCCAAAACACCAAAACCCAAAAACATTTTACTATTCATTACCAAAACATTTTCACATTCATGCATCTTCACTCATACTTAGTTTATGCGACACTCTCATGCATTCTCATATGCTTACGTCCCTTGCATCCTTTTATGCATCCTTGTATGCCATTTATTCATAAACAAAATGCTATGCATTCATTCACTTGTATGCTTTGCATCCATTCTTAAATGTTCATGCATCCATTAATACCATGTATTGCATTCAATAATGCTCATTCACTCCTTGTATACTCATGCATTCACATGCTTGCCTAATCATGCATCCTTGCTTACATGTTCAATCATCAAACCTAGAATACTCTATGTCTACAATCAATGGTATTCACTTGTTCTTGATGCCCTTCAAATGTCTTGACTTAATTGTGCATAAACCCTCTCACACAATCATGTGCCCTTATAAGACTACCAACATGTGTATCATAGAGGCATATGTGCTCCTCTTTGAGATTGTTGCCGACATGTGTAGCAATTCTCCTTCACACACAAACACAATTGATTTGAGAACTTTATCTAGCATCTTTGACAATTAAATCCTTTGATTGTATTGACATGCTTAATCTTGGTTGGTGATCAACATGATCATGATTGTTTGATTGGTCAATATGTTTGAATTGCATTCATTGTTTTCCTTTCTAAACAAACTAGCATAAAAATGGTTGTTAGTGACAATCCATCACAACCTTTGTTGGTTTGATTGTCATGAAGGCCGCCATTTCAAAAAAGAATTTTCATATGCATAAGCTATTAGTGGTAATCCATCACAACCTTTGTTGGTTTGATTGTCATGAACGCGTCCAACTTCAAAAACATTCTCCTTTTCGAATTAGAACTACGTCGCTTTGATTCCCATTTGGGATACGTAGGAGCGAGCCACGTCCTCGTCAAGCACAACAAACCAAAATTAATTCGATTGCGAAAGCCCTTTTTGATCATCTAAAATAAAAACCGATTATCATTAATGATCACTCGCGCCGTTGCCGTTTGGTTGTTAATGATAATTTCATTTTCAAAAGAGTTAGTAGCGCGGCCACTCTAAACCGTTGTTGTTTGGTCGTCGCGAACACTCGAATCAAAAGCAAAACCGATTATCGTTAATGATCACTCGCGTCGTTGCCGTTTGGTTGTTAATGATAATTTCATTTTCAAAAGAGTTAGTAGCGCGGCCACTCTAAACCGTTGTTGTTTGGTCGTCGCGAACACTCGAATCAAAAGCAAAACCGATTATCGTTAATGATCACTCGCGCCGTTGCCGTTTGGTTGTTAATGATAATTTCATTTTCAAAAGAGTTAGTAGCGCGGCCACTCTAAACCGTTGTTGTTTGGTCATCGCGAATCCTCACTCCTACTGCGAAAACTCATCTAAACAGACTAAAAAACAAAAACCTTTTTAGGACAAACAAGAACTACGTAGCTTTGAATTCTCCATCGCACCGGGAGATACGTAGGAGCGGGCCATGTCCCGTCAAGCACTTCTTTCTAAAAACCCTTTTTTTTTCTCCTTTCTCACCAAAAATAAAAAGAATTTTATTAAGTTCTTTAATTCATTTTCAATAAAAAATAAAGAGGCAAATTAGGTATTTTTCAAATCAACACTTAAAACCACACATTTAATTAAAGGTTCCCTCTCAGTAGAGAGGACGTGTGAGGTGCTAATACCTTCCCCGCGCGTAACCGACCCCCGAACCCTCTTCTCTAGTTTCGCAAGACCACTCGCTTTCCGATAAAAGGTTTTCCTAATATTTTCCTTAATAAATATTGGTGGCGGCTTCATTGACTTAAGAAAAGTTGTGAACGAGGAAGGTTCTCCCTCGGGGACTTTTTCGGGCGCAACAGTTGTGTGTTGATGTTTCTCTCTTTCTTTCTCTCTGTGTGTGTTGTGTGTGTGTAATTAATTTGTTTTCTTTTCTTTCTTTGCCGCTACAGTCCCTACGGTTCCCCCTCTTTGTTCCCCCCTTACGATAATAGTGCTCTCCCCTTTCAATATGTCTTCCAGTTGGTTTAAATAGAGGAAGTAAACTAATGAGATAATAATTTTTGTTATGCTTTTCAGACTAGTGGAGCAGCAGCAGGGTAGTGGTATTGGTGCTGCAAGGCCTGAACTGTTTTTGTCTAAAATGTAAAAAGCCAAGGGACAAGATAAAAGAGCTTGAGATTGTAGCTAAAAACATTTTTCCTTTCCAACAGCTAGGCAGCCCTCCTGTTACTTTTTTTTTATTTTAATTTTTGTACTTTTTTTGTATTTAATTCTTTGTCCATATGTGTAACCAAGTTGACTTCTATTGTTGTACCCCATTTTTGTAAAAAAAAAAAACTGATTATAATAAAAAACAAATATTTATTTAAATCTGAATTTTTTCCAATAATACTAACAATAAAAAAAGGAAAATTCGATTAATAATAGCACGAACACATGTCAAATCGTCAACAAGCACAAAATAGCACGTGTGAACTAAAAAAGCGCAAAACGACATATTTTTGTGTTTTTTTACCAAAAAAAATGAAAAATACCGGTTAAAATCGAGTGTTTACAGTTGCCCCTCTGTGCTTAATTTCTTACGATATAATTCAAAAAACCAAGTTTTGTTGTATTATCAAAGTAAGAAATAAGTACAGACATGAACCTCGAGTTTAACCGGTGACATGTGTGAATGCGGCGTGATGAAAATGTTGAATCGATACTAATAACTAAAGAAGGGTGAAATGCTAGGGCAGGACCATTAGCATGAAAATAAAACAGTGCCAGAGCTAAATCGGTAGGACGAATTTTTTTTTTTAAAAAAAACAATGCCAGGGCTGAACCGGTAGCTTGAAAGTAAAATGCAAAGCCCGGGCGCGACCGGTAGCTTGCAGTGCCAGGGCGAGACCGGTAGCACAATAAAAATAATGCCAGGGCGACACCGGTAGCATGAAAGAAAAAATGCAAAGCCAGGGCGCGACCGGTAGCTTGCAGTGCTAGGGCGCGACCGGTAGCACAATAAAAAAAACAAAAACAATGCCAGGGCGAGACAGGTAGCATGAAAGAAAAATGCAAAGCCGGGGCGCGACCGGTAGCTTGCAGTGCCAGGGCGCGACCGGTAGCACAATAAAAAACAAAAACAATGCCAGGGCGAGACCGGTAGCATGAAAGAAAGATGCAAAGCCAGGGCGCGACCGGTAGCTTGCAGTGCTAGGGCGCGACCGGTAGCACAATAAAAAACAAAAACAATGCCAGGGCGAGACCGGTAGCATGAAAGAAAAATGCAAAGCCAGGGCGCGACCGGTAGCACAATAAAAAACAAAACAATGTCAGGGCGAGACCGGTAGCATGAAAGAAAAATGCAAAGCCAGGGCGCGACCGGTAGCACAATAAAAAACAAAACAATGCCAGGGCGAGACCGGTAGCATGAAAGAAAAATGCAAACTGATTCGTTAATCCGGTCAAGGAGCAGATCGTTTGATAAATACGCTCACTTACACCCCAAAGAGCATTCATCTAACCGACATCGTAGACATCGTCGTTACAATTGTATCCCCGAGCGACGTGGTCATCGAGACCGACAACTCGAGGATCGACCACCTCGCGGGGGAAGGGGCGACACCCGGATAGGACCTTTCACTCGAGAAATAGACGAGTACCTCATCCCGCGGGCTCTTTAGAAGCCTCCGTCCGACCTCGGGATGTACAATGGGGTGAAGGACCCCGACGCTCACTTGAGATATTTTGACCTAATGATGCACTATAAAGGAGCGTACGGGACGGTCAAGTGCAAAATCTTTCCGTTGACCCTAGAAGGACCCGCTTTGGAGTGGTTTACCGAGTTGAAACCTAACACGATCTCGTCACGGGAGCAGCTAGCGAGGGTTTTCAGTGCCCGCTTTACCGCGCTAGGGTAAAGCCCAAATCACATGTCGCTCTGAAGCCAATCAAGCAAGGTCCAGATGATACCCTTCGTGATTACGTTGAATGGTTTAAAAAAGAAGCCGCCAATGTTCGCGGGCTAGAGGACGACATGCGTCTATGGTTCCTTTGGGACGGGCTCCGCACTGGTAGTATGTTTGAGATTGAAGTTGGAGTGAACGAGCCACCGGATCTCGAAACTTTCCTTCGACGATCCCAAAGGTTTATGAATTATGAAGAAAGAGCGATGGCCACCCAAGCGGACGCCGGAACGACAAGGGAGCTCCGAACTGAGCGGGATCAGAGAGCCCGGAGAGACCAGGAGGGACCATCAAGGGAATACAGACAGAAGAAGTATCCCGGACGGACAAAGCTGAACACATCTTATGCCAAGATATTTTCTGAGTGTGCGAATGCGGAGTTTAGAGATATCCCCCCCGTCCTCAAGGAAGGACATCGCCCATCTCGCAAATACTGCTGATACCCCAGGAGCAACAGCCATGGCATGTGTAACACCCCTTTTCTACCCGGTAATTATTTAATAGAATCAGAGTTATAAAATTTTTTCATACTTCGAAAAGAGATGTCACACATTCATCGATAGTCCAAAACATCACATACGGTATATATAACACTTTGTCAAAATACATCACCACGCAGTGGAAATAGAAATAAGTTCTAAAACATAAAATAATAACGTCCTGAACGGACTCCAAACAATAAAATGCAACAACCAAAGTCTAGGTTCGTTTTCTGCCTTGAGTGTTACATATCAAAGCAAGACACCGACTCAAAATAGCGAAGGTAGCTAGGCCTTCACTCGCAATCACCTGCACGTTACCGCATAGGGGTAACATTCAAACAGAAGGGGTGAGATATCTTCAATATAATAGCGTAAAATGATAGGAAATATGCTAGAATATGACAACTATATCTACCACTCCAATACATACATCTAATCATAAACACACGTCAAATAGTAAACACCGCAATCCATCACCAAATGTCATGACAATGGATGAATGCAACCCACACCAACGGGCATATGCATGTGGTACCAAATCACCAAAATTTTTGCCTGTAAATAGAGGCGTCACCAAAATTGAGAGCTTTCACACCCGGCTCACCAATTTACAAAAATTGAGCTTTCACACCAGGCTCACTAGTTTTAAAAAATTTGAGCTTTCACACCTAGCTCCGAGACCAAAGGCCTTCACCAAAATAAATGCACATGCTGTATGCGACACCATGAATGCACACAGACAATCATCCAGAAATAGTCACAATGTGACACACCAAAAGTCAATCACCGAATATCACCAAAATTGAGCTTTCACACCTAGCCCAATGACACCGAAACACCAAACTACCCGAAACAACAGAACACTAAGATTTGGAGCCTTCACACCTAGCATCCACAACACCAAGGTTTGAGCCTTCATACCTAGCTCAAACAGCACCAAGACACCAAGATAACAACAAGTTTTCCAAAATAACGAGACGACGACAATTTTCCAAAACATTTGAGAAGCGACATATTTTCCTTTCCTAGACACGGCAACATTTAACGGCTAAGACCACGGCTAACAATTTTCCAGAAAAATGGACCACTTTGCCTTAAATTAGAATATTCAGCTAGGCCTCTGAATAAACTTTCCAAAACATTTTGAAACGTCTCAATCGGACTCCCGAGTCCAAAAGATATTGCAAAAACAAAATAGGAACAAAACTGAGACATATGCTGAAATTGGCGCCCAGGCACAGGGCGCCTAGCAGGCAACACGCAAAATCTGGCCAACACACCGAAACTGGCGCCCTTGGCGCCCAGGTAACTCAGGACAATGACACAGCAACGCAACACAACATGGAACACACCCCAGACACGGCGCCCAGGCACAGGGCGCCTAGCAGGAAACAGCCACACAGAAAAACTGGCGCCCAGGAGCAGGGCGCCCAGCAACAGGCAACACACTGAATCTGGAGCCCAGAAGCAGGGCGCCTAGCAACACTGCAGGAGATGGCGCCCTTGGCGCCCAGTCCACCTGGAAACACACAGAACCGCACCAAAACACAGGAATTGGCGCCCTTGGCGCCCAGACAGCCTACAGCACAAACGAAAACGCAACATGGCACAGGGAACATGCCCAGACACGGCGCCCAGGCACAGGGCGCCTAAAACAGCAACAAAGCAGAAAACGCAACACACCCAGGACGTGGCGCCCAGGCACAAGGCACCGTTTCCTGCAACACAAGCACCGAACGCAACACGACCAAACATGGCGCCCAGGCATAGGGCGCCATTTTCTGCAACAAGGACAGCAACAACATTTGGCGCCCATGGCGCCCTAGGAACCCAAAATTTCAAAATTTCACCATATTAAATCACTAATTCGATTTAGTCACCAATCTAGTTCACCAATCCTTAAACCCCAATGCCAATTATCATAATTTGTAAATCACAACACCAAACAACAATTTAATTGAACACCTAGCATGCGTTTAATAATAACAACAATGAACACCAAGTTCTAGAGTCACAGCAATCACCAACAATGCCAAATTTCAATCCAACCTAGTTATAGTTCAACTAACACCAAATCAAACATCAAAATCAATCAAAGGGTATTATAGGACCTATCCCCACATAACCCCATCATGAAACCCCATTATAAGGAAGAACCCCACCCTTACCTTATAGTAGGAGAGCACCAATTCTCTTGATCGAGTCACCAACAAAACCTCAGCAACACAGCTCCTCTCTGCTCCCTTGAATTTGCGAAATCCCCTCCTTCTCTTCTCCATTGGATGCGTGAAACCCTCTTCTCTCTTTCTCTCCTCTATTTCGCAACTCTTTTTTCTTTTTCTCAAAACAATTCGCAAATGAGCTAAAACCCTAGCCTAGGTGCTTCACCTATGCGCCTAGCTAGTGGGCTCATGGATTACGGGCTTTCCTCCAGCTTAAGCCCGATCACTAACACCATCCCCTATTATTCAATTATACACCTCTTAATCAAATGCTAATATAATTACACCATTAAAATAAATAAATAAATAAATAATTGGATACCTAAATATTTAATTAAATAATTTAATTAAATATTTGGGCGTTACAGTATGGCCCTCAAAGATGACATCGAGGAGCTGATCAGGAAGGGTAAGCTCACCCAGTACGTCAAAAAGGGGCAAGCAGGTAGACAGGAGGAGAAAAGTGAAGCCCGTTGCCCTCGAAAGGGGAAGGCCGTAGTGAACGAGGTCAGCAAAGGGGGAAAAGAAGATAATGACGAGGAGGAAGATGAAGAGAACGACCAAAGAAAGTCAAGAGGGCTCCCAGTTGCAATGGTGATCACTGGAGGATGCCCCATAGAAGGAGGGGAAATAAACAAATCCATGAAGAGGCGATGGAAGGAGATTACGAGTGCTGCGTCGACCTCCACTCCTAGAACACCCTCGGACAGGCCGCCCTTGGCATTCGACGACGACGACCTGCTTGATGGAAAACCAAACAAGTATGTCTCATTGATAATCACTGCAGTAATGGCGAATGTCGAAGTTAGGAGAATCTTGGTCGATCAAGGCAGCTCAGCAGACATCATCTTCGAGGACCTCCTGGACGTCCAAAGGATACGCAAAAGCGAGCTAAGGGCCTATCGAGGGTCCGACCTAATAGGCTTCAACGGATCGTCAACTACGCCCCTTGGAATGATTGAACTCATGGTAACTTTTGGGGATGACAGCGGAAAGAAACCAAAGTGCAGGACCGCCAAAACCGATTTCCTAGTGTTACAATGCAAGTCTGTATACCAGTGCATCATTGGTCGACCTACGTTGGGAAAGCTTGGGGCAGTGACCTCCACTGTTCACTTGAAAATGAAGTTTCGCTCCGACAGTAATGAAGTGGCCACCGTTCCAACCGACTTGCAATCCGCTAGAAGGTGTCATTACACGAGCCTTAAAGAGCAAGGTGAAAATCAGGCGAAGAAGACGGACACTACGAGCAAGGGCGGGAATCAAATCAACGTTGCCGATTTAGACGTCAGGTACGACCTGGACAGTGATGTGGAAGAAGGAGATGATAATCTAACCCGGGAGCTCAAGAACAGAATTAAAAGGCCAGAGCCGGACGGTGAGCTCGTCCAAATACAACTAGGGAACGACCCGGAGAAGACAATGGCAGTGGGGAGCGATCTTGTAACACCCCGATTTTCGTGGTTGTGGTTCTCTTAGTGTGTGCTTGTTGTATGAATTATTTTGTTATTGATAAGATCAAATTATTTTAATTTATTGTGTGTTTGTGTTATTAAAAATAGTTAAAAATCATATTTGAATGTATTTTTATATGCTATTGGTAATATATAATTGTTACAAATTATTTTGGGTTATGGAGGTGTTAAAATGATATCTATAATTAAAATTGGCTTTAAAAATGAAGAAAAACTGATTTTGGGTTTTACTACTCGCATACACCTCCATTTCCTGCTACCCGCACCCCTCAACTAAAGGATTCGTGCCAGCCCATTCGAAAAAGAGCCCAAAGCGCGACCCACAATCTCTGACCAGGACCAAACCTGACCCGGTTCCCTTACCCTTCTCCTTCGCAGAAAAGCTGCGTGAAACAGCAGCTCCCTCTCTCCTCGCGCCCCACTCCTCTCTCCACGACAGACCTTGAAACTCCACCTTCCCACTCAGATTTTGCCACTGATTCTGTTTATGGCCTTAGTTTGTTTGATTATGGTGTTGTTTCGCAAGTATGAATCGCTCCTCAATCACCGTTTTTGGCACCACCGAATTGTCCCTCTCCCAAATCGCGTAACCACCGCCTATAACCGCCACCACCACTTGCAAATCGCGATTCTCCTCCCCATGGCTAGACCACCGCCATGACTTGGTTGATCTCTATCTCAATCCATCTCCTTCTCCCTCAACCACATTCGGTCCCCTCCCCACTCGTGGAATCGCACGCGAGCACATAGGCTCCGTGTTCTGTTCGTCATCACCACCTCAGCCACTAACCACCAACTGCCGTGTCTGGTTCGACTGGATATTGGTCGTAGACACCACAATTTGAGAAACCCCTACCTTGGCCCTCCTCCTCCTTCTTGTTCCTAGATTATTATCATGTTGTATGCTAAACCGTGAGCCACCGTCATGACCATGTCACCACCGCCACTATTGTCGCCACTACAACCGGTGTTTGCTTCCATTCGCAACTCGCAAGTACTCTAGTCGTGCCGGATCTGCATGTAGTCCACCCTTCGAGTTTGTGTTCGTATCATCCTCCTTCGGCAAGGCATCACGAAATTCATGAGGAGGCCTAGAGCCTTTTTACACAATTAGTTCTCAATCGTTGACATCGTCTCCGCGTAGGTACTCCCTTTTCGAAACACGTTAATTCATTTATCGAGCTATTAATTATAGTCAATATTTTTAGTATATGACTTTTGTACTGTCATTGTTGTTGTTGCACGATTGTACGCATTCGAGTCAATCATTGTCCTGCTGGAATTGATTCACGCTTGAGAACTCGTAATTTGTCTCTGTAGAGATTTGCCCTTGGGAAGACGCTTCGATATCAGGTAAGGGTGGGGTTCTAACTCTATAACAGGGTACATGAAAGATTATATGTAGGATTTGGGATTTATGATTTGCCACCGTATAGGATTGTGTTGTTTGTATGTTGTTGTTTCTATTGATTTTGATAGCGATTTTGTTGTTACTGTTGCTCTTGGTTCCTCCTTTTGTTGTTCTTGTCGTTGATTTTGGATTGTGATTTTGACAAAAAAAGAAATATAAGGATCGTAAGAGAAGAAAAGGGAATGCGCGTAACGGAGACGGCGGCGCCGGGCAGTGAAGCCCTTGCGCCGCGCGCACATTGTGAGTAGGGAGGGGGAGGTCGAATGGCGCACCCTTTGTGGGGAGTGACATATGGATGCCGACGAATTGGGCTTCTCGTATGTTGGTACGGTGGGGCGCACCGTCTACGGTGAAAGGCGCCGTACATATATATATATATATATATATATATTTTCTTGGCGCGTAATTGTTAGTAACAGCTACTTGAATTATTTAGGCACCTAAACTAAGATACATTGGGATGTATAAAAGTGATAGGATTAGTACATTTTTGCTAGTAATAGTGTAATAAAGACGACACTAATAATTGGTATGATAATTGTTTAGCAATAGGATTATTCACCTGCAGCCGAACTAATAATGCTGTGATAAGGAACATTAGTGGTATCAAAACAAATTAGTAGTAGAAGCCGCAAACGAGTAGCCTAATGATGTTGACAGGTGCGACCAATAACCAGTGTAGACTTTAGTAATAGTGTAGGACCCAGTACCGGATAGAAAAATTTAGTAGGTAACTAATTAACCGGAGATGGTCGAAGACGGCCCGAATAACTATGCATTTGTTTGTAGTGTATGTTGGTTAATTTGTTAAGTAGTATACTTTGTTGAAAGTGGCGAATCTGCAGGTGATGTTGTATCTGGTTGGATTGCCTCTACTTATTGGTAAAATATTAAATTGTAGACCTATGGCCAACGTGGAATTCCTCTTGCTGTTGTATTGCTATGTAACTATTATTATTGATTGTTTGGGCATTCACATCGCGTCACATACATAGCATTCCAAGTTGGAGCTGATGCTCAAATAAGTTGGCCTGGACTGGCAAATTAAGTTAAAGGCTTATGCCTTGTTGATGCCACTATTTATTGGCAGATTTTTAAGTTGGGGGCTCTGCTCCAATGGTACCACATGCATGTGCATGGCATCGAGTCGCATTCCGTGTTGCATATTTAAGTAGTTATGTTGATGACTCGTGATGATTGAAGTTGTTTGATAGCTGTGAAGTGGTGAATTTACATTTCCTGAATCTAATATATTCTTTTTCATATGTCCTATTATATGGTTTGACATCTCACCCCTTCTGTTTGAATGTTACCCCTTGTTGGTAACGTGCAGGTAATCGCGAATGAAGGCTGTTTACCTTCATTAGTTCGAGTCGGTGTCGTCGCTCTGATACGTAGCACTCGGGGGGATGAATGCATGTTTTCCCTATTGTTATGTTTTTTTTTAGTCGAAATTATAGCATTCCATTTGTTCGTTGGAGATTTTGCAACTCTGAATTTGTATTAATTACCGGGTAGAAATGGGTGTTACAGACCTTCCCCCGGAAGTACGAGATTAGTTGATTCAGTGTTTAAGAGAACACGCTGATGTATTTGCTTGGAGTACTGCCGATATGCCAGGCATTCCGCCGGAGGTAGCTTGTCATCACCTGGCCATTAACCCCGCAGCCAAATGGGTCGCCCAGAGAAAAAGGGTGCAAAGTGAGGAGAAAGGCAAGCGGCCATAAAAGCAGTCGACGACTTGCTAGAAGCCGGATTCATCAAAGAAATTAAGTATACAACATGGTTATCCAATGTAGTTCTGGTCAAGAAGGCCAATGGGAAATGGCGCATGTGCGTCGACTACACTGATCTTAACTGGGCATGCCCTAAAGACGCATTCCCAGTGCCTAGTGTGGACCAGTTGGTTGACAGTGCAAGCGAGTTTCGATTGCTCTCGTTTTTGGATGTTTACTCGGGTTACAACCAGATCGCAATGCACCCACCCGATCAAGAAAACACTGCTTTCATGACAGCAAGAGGGAACTACTGTTACTTAGTCATGCCCTTTGGGTTGAAAAATGCTGGAGCTGCCTACCAGAGAATGATGAATAGAGTTTTTCGAGCTCAAATCAGCAGAACGGTCGAGGTATACTTGGATGACATGATCATTAAAAGTAAACAAGACATTGATCACGTGGCCGACCTGAAAGAGGTGTTTGTGGAAGCCCGCAAGAACTCATTGAAGCTAAACCCTGAAAAGTGCACATTCGGAGTTAGAGCGGGCAAGTTTTTGGGGTTCTATTTAACGGAGCAGGGAATTGAGACGAATCCAGATAAATGCAGAGCGGTGACAGAGATGGGGCCGCCCACTAGTAAAAAATAGATCCAGAAGTTGAACGGGATGGTAGCCGCTCTCTCGTGATTCATTTCAAAGGCAGCCAGCAAGTCCCTCCCGCTCTTCAAATTGCTAAAGAAGGAGGCTCAGTTTGAGTGGTCGCCCGAGTGTGACCAAGCTCTAGACTAGCTAAAGGAGGCTTTGTTGCAACCGCCTATCTTGACGACACTAGAACCCGGAGAAACATTGTACCTTTATCTATCCATCAGCGATGAAGCTTTAGCGGCCGTGCTAGTACGGGAGGACGAGTCAAAGCAGAATCTCGTATATTTCATGAGTAAAGCGCTCCAGGGACCAGAGTTCAGGTACCAAAGAATTGAGAAGCTAGCCCTGGCGCTGATTGTGGCGTCCCGAAAGCTGAGATCGTATTTCGTGGCCCACCAGACCGTCCTCAGAACAGATCAGCCCATCCGACAGATCTTACATCGACCAGACCTAGCCGGAAGAATGATTAAATGGGCGGTGGAACTCTCTGAGTTCGGCATCAAGTATGAAACCAGAACGGCTACTAAAGCACAAATTCTCGTGGATTTCATAGCCGAGATGACCCCGATCCAGGAAGAAGGGCCTGACCGACCTGGACACTGTATGTGGATGGCTCATCCAATAGCAAAGGGAGCGGGGCAGGCGTGATCCTAGAAAAGCCAGAAGGAATGACGGTGGAGGTCTCTTTGACATTTTCGTTTTCCACCTCAAACAACCAAGCTGAATATGAGGCATGCATTGCTGGACTCATGCTCGCCCGTGAATTCAAAGTGCAAAGAGTCGAACTGCACTCAGACTCTCTGTTGGTAGTATAACAGATTACGGAGATACCTTGCTAAAGTAAGGGAACTGCTCGAGTAGTTCAACCACGCAGAAGTACAACACATTCCCAGATCAGAGAATGCAAGGGCCGACGTGCTCTCGAAACTGGCCAGCACAAAAACTCAAGGAAATCACAGAAGTGTAATTCAGAAGATCCTCCCCCAACCCAGCGTCAGCCTTGAAACATTTCCAAACTCAGATGTTTGCATGATCAACCTTGATGAGACATGGATCGACCCCATTATAAAGTATATCAGGGACGGGGAAGAGCCAAACGATCCAAGAAAGGCGGCCCTAACGCGTACGTAGACGAGCATCGCCAGACTCGGTCATCGAAGGAAGATTGTTTAGAAGAGGATTCTCTATGCCATTGCTGAAGTGCCTAACACCAGATGAGGCCGACTATGTTTTGAGGGAGATCCATGAAGGAATATGTGGGAACCACCTGGGAGCACGAGCTGTAGCAAAGAAGGCACTAAGGGCAGGATGCTACTGGCCTACGATGGACGAGGATGCAAGCAACCTGGTTAAAAAATGTGACAAGTACCTACGATGGACGCTGACGTGCATATCGCCCCCCAGTTGAGCTAAATAGCATAACCGCACCATGGCCGTTTGCCTGGTGGGGGATCGATCTTGTGGGTCCATTCACGGTCTCCCCGGGACAGCTGAAGTACCTAATCGTCGCAACAGATTACTTTACCAAGTGGATTGAAGCCGAACCTTTAGCGACCATCACGTCCAGGAACTGTTTGAAATTCTTTAAAAAGAGTATATTGGTCCGGTTCGGGATCCCAAAAGTATTGGTCTCAGACAATGGCACTCAATTCACAGATAATAATTTCCAAGAGTTCATGGTAGAGCTAGGAGTGAAGCTGCGCTTCACCTCCGTTGAACACCCGCAGAATAACGTCCAAGCTGAGGCCGCCAACCAAGTAATCTTACGCGGGTTGAAGAGAAGGTTAGATGAGGACAAAGGAAGATGGGCAGAAGAACTCTCCTTCGTTCTGTGGGCATATAGAACGACCCCCCATTCGACAACGGGGGAGGCCCCATTCAAGATGGTCTACGGGGTAGATGCACTCATTTCGGTGGAAATCGAAGAGCTTAGTTAGAGGACGGCTAACCTAAAATCATCCGAGCAGAACGACGAAGCGCTGAGAGAAGAGCTTGACCTAATTGAAGAACTGCGCACCAAAGCTTCACTAAGGGAAGCACTTGTGAAACAGGGGATGGCAGCTAGATACAATGCCAAGCTCGTTCCAAGAGATTTCTCAGTTGGCCAACCCGTGCTAAGAAAGGCGTCAGTAGGACAAAAGAACGCAGCTGAGGGAAAGCTCGCCCCGAATTGGGAAGGACCCTATCGAGTCGTCTCGAAGACAGGTAAGGGTGCTTACCAGCTCCAGACCATGAGTGGGGGACTAGTGCCAAGGACCTGGAATGCTGTAAACCTTAGGCGTTATTTTGATTGATCAAAATGTATCATTGACAAGAGCTCTTGTAACACGATTAATCAAGTTAACCGGGCGGGACACTCTTTTTTCCCACTGGGTTTTTATTGAGGGTCGCCCGGCCATCAATAAAGATGGAATATTTTCTTATGATCGTTCGTACATTTACATTTTGTTTATAACAAGTAAAAGACTGCCAGGTGATAAACTCTAATTTAGTGCATTTTTAGAGACAATTTTGGATTATTTTTTAGAGCAATTATATATGATTATATAAATTACTAATTTGATTTGCTCTATTTTTGAAGGAAAGATGAAAAATGCATACAAATATATATATATATATATATATATATATATATATATATATATATATCACGTAAGTTAAAGAAAGAAAGAATGGTGATGGAGCACATGACTTGAAGAAAAAGAAATGCAAGCCCAATTAAATTAGGTTACAAGCTACGTTATAAAAGAAAGGCAATTCACATCACCAGGGGATGGAAAGGATAGAATAGAAAATAAAAAACACGTACATAACAAATAGAGGCCGCACACCAGCCGCACAGGAGGAGAAGAAAATTAGGAAAAGGACGCGAACAGTAATGCGGAGAGTAGAGGAAAGGAGTTTTGGGTACCCGTTCTTGACACTGTGAGAGAGCTCTGGAGCAGAAAAAGGAGACGAAATTTACAGGATCAGAAATTTCTCTATTCCGGGTTATTTTTATCTCTGTAATTTATGACTCCTAATTTTATTTTATTGTTCTCGAACACTATGGATAGCTAAATCCTCTTCTAGGGTCTTAGGTGGATCTTGCATGATTAGAGACCTTTTTATGTTCTAATTTCTGGTTTGAATTCCTGTTTTTATTTTAATTAATATTGTCCTATTGTTTTTATCACATGATTAGGATTAGCTACCCTTTGCATGTTTATAATCAATTAGTTGATCAGCGACCGTACTGCAATTAGTTGGTGGACCTATAGGATAATTGGGGCTATAATTAGGGCATGACCAAACCATAATTTAGTCTTCCAATCATTCAACCTTTTTTCTCTTTATGCTTTTCCTGAATTTAAATTCTTGCATGACCAAACGAGGGTTAATTTAGGAAAAAGAATATTAATCGCGAATGACCAAACGGATTAATAGTTTTAGTAAAGGGATTGGTAATTAAGTAAAATAAGGGAATTCAGGTAGGATTAGACATAGGGGAATCGAAGCTTGCAAGTGAAACCGTGACCCTAGACCTCTCTCCATTTATTAAATCTAGTATTTTAATTCTAGTTATTTAGTTGTTTTTATTTTGTTTCTACAATCATCAAAATATTGGTTCGTCTAAACATTAAATAATCTCGACTAGTTTGGTACTTGTTAATTAATCCCTGTGGAGACGATAATCTTTTATACTACTTCTGCGAAAGAGTACACTTGCTCTAAGTGTGTTTTTAACGCAACACCAGGCGAGTTAAGTTCGAACCGAGTTTGATAAACTACTGAATGAGTCAGAACGTGCTTAGTCGATCTAAGTTACACGCGATGCGATTCCAAGAGATGGTCGCACCTCCAAGGACGAGTTCAATATGGACAGAAGTCTAGTAAACTGTCCGAGGACGAATACTCGAAATAAAAAGAAAGAAAGAACGATCATCGATTATCAATTGAGCGATAAAGTCAACAAATACAGCATGAAATAAGAAGAACGGTCGGGATAAAGTACATAGATAAAAAGGGGCGAGCCCCAACGAAGTACATATTACATCGAAAAGGGGCGACCAACGGGCCGCCCCTAGATAAAAGTACAAAGAAAAAATTACAAGTTAAAAAGGACGCTCATAAACAACAACCTCCTCTCTCACGATGTTCCCCTGCTCGTCCTTCTCATGGGGGTAAACAATGCGACCATTCTGGAGGGAGTGGGAGGGGTTGATGATGTTGGGATCGATCTCCAAGGTGGGATAGACACATTGCACCTGGGCCAGAGCCTCTTCAAACCGCTCCTGGCAAATAGCGAAGGTTGACTCAACCACCCGGTCGCATTCCTCCTGAGCCTCGTCCTGCTCTTTTTCCAGGGTGCCAACGTTCTTCTTGAGCTCAGCGACCTCTTCAACCAACCCTTCGACCCGACCGGACAACTCGTTCACCTTGGATACTTCCAGCTGCGTCCTCCTCTCGGCCTCAGCTTTGGCGGTCAGGGCATCGTTTCGCTCTTTGGTCATGGCGGATAAGGTCTTCTTTGTTTCATCAAGGGCATCAGCGGTAGGCTTGAGAGCGGCCTCAGACTCTTGAATTTTCCTCTTGGTGGCCTCCAGCTCCTCCCGTAACTCTGAGATAAAGCCATAGGCACGGTTTAGCTTATTAGTTTTGTCTAAATATCACTTTCCAACCACAAGTTTTGGGCGAGTAGTCTATTACCCGCACTCCGATCCGCCTCCCCTTGCTTCAGTTTAGCGATCGGGCGAGAACCAGCCTTGGCCACTTCTGCCACAAAGAGAAGAGGGTCTTGGCGGAAGCGGTCGAAGTCTGCCTCAGAGACCTCATCCAAGTCGATGCTAGAAACCGGTCTCCTCTGGGCCTCTTTTGCAGCCTTACTCCTCTTCGATGGAGGGTCAACCCCAGAGTCGTCCCCAGTAAGATCAACAGCGAGGAGAGAGCGATCCCTCTTCTTTCCAGAGCTGGGGTTGGCAGGGGTGCCGGTTCCCACTTCATCGGCGGCATTGGCAGCTTCACCGACCGGGGGGGAGGTTCGACAGAGGTAGAGGGAGCGGGTTGAGATTTTCTGCCTTTTCTAGCCTTCCTCATGAGCTCCTCATATCCCATGCCCGCCATTTCACCTAAAAAAGAAGAAAGAACGGTCAGAATTTAAAAAAAAAGGAAGAAGAAGTAGTAACGGTCGCACCAAGAGCGATGCGGAAACTAGAATCGTCCCGTGCCCGTATCAGCCGATAACACTTAATCAATTCCTCGTCCATCCAGGAAGCCATGTTCTCAAGTAGTCTCAAAGTTTCCACATCGCCCTCGCTGAGTTTGCAGCGTGTTCTATAAGTGCCTGGGGGACGACGGTAGTGCGCGTACGTCCACACAATGGGAAACTTGTAGCTGCTTACCCGTCCCCGAGTGTCCAGAGACCCGACCATCTTGCGAGATTCATCGCAAACAGGTACGACCCACATAAAAGAAAGCTTCCAGGGCTTTAGTGAATTGGAGTAAGGTTTGAAAATTTTGAAGTCCGACTGGCCGTTGATACTTAAATGCTCCCACCGGTTTCTATTACTCACCGGTTCCGGCCGCCTGCTCATCTCGAAAATCTTGAAGAAAAGAGACCGAGAGCAGTCGCTCCCCATTACTCTCGTTAGCTGCTCGAATACCTTGATGAAGGCCCACGAGTTTGGGTGCAGTTGGGACGGGGCAAATCCAAGGTAACGAAGGATGGAACGTTGAAAAGAAGTAAACGGAGGACGAACCCGCATGTCGTGAAGAACGTTCTCGTACATAGTGAATTTGAGAGAGGAAGGGATTGTGGCCACGTGCTCGTCCGAAGAAGGACCTTCCACCGGTCATATTTGACCCCGGTCGCCTATCATATTTGCGAAATATTGAAGTACCTCATCCCCAAGGCGAAGGATCGAGGGTACGTTGTTGAGCACGGTCAAAGAAATCCAAGAGCGGTCTTCGCCAATCACGCCTCCCCAATCAGGATCCCCTACTCCGTCAACTGCTGCGAGTTCCGCTCAAAACGAGCTGAGGTAGTAGCACCGTGGGCGAGGGTATTGGCGGCCTCTGATGGTTCGACAGTATCTTCTGATCCTCGAGAATGGGTATGAGCGAGATTACCCATAGAAATTGTCCGGTCGGAAGACGTACTCCACCAGACAAGTTGGTAGAAGAGGTTGGTGGGCGAGCTTCAGATTGAGGTTCGTTCATAGCTCCACACGAAGCAGGGAAAGTACAAATTTCGGCCAGTCGAATAGGATGACTGCCGGGAATACGGGCGGTTTGCTTTGTCCGCACCAGATCCAGATCCTGGAAGAAGGGTGGCAAGAAAGTCAGACCACCTATAGACGACCTACAGAAGGGGCCGACAAGGTCGACCCCGGGTCTGACGCCCCCTCCTCGCTGGCGTTGGAATAAGAAGGAAAACCCAGAAAAACAAGGCTGGAAACTAATGAGATGACAAGTACCTGGAGTTGGAGACAAGTTGGTCGCACTAGCAATTACAAGAAGAAGGCGGTCTGGAGTTGAATCGCGCCGGAGTAAGAAGTCGCTCACTGGAGAACACCTCGCCAGAATATCACCGGAAACCTGGTCGCTCACCGGAGAATATAAGTCATTCTCAGAGCAGAAATATGAGAAAGCAAAATGAGAAATGAAGGAAGGGTGCCCCATATATAGAGAAAGTAGGCCAGGCACCGAAGCGACATGACCCTTCGCTTCCAGAATTAATGACGCCCTTCGAAAATTGAACCACCATCATTGTGCGCCACCGTTGGGAAACGCGAAATGTCATGACTGTCACCTCGAAAGGCGAAACGTCACATCCATCAAACTCAGAACGCCACGTCATTATAGGGCAAGAGGGAACCCGTTGCTCGAGCATGAATGCAGGTCGCCTCAGTGCAGGCGACCATACGAAGGCAAAGTCGCCCCTTTGGGAACAATCATTCTCAGGCCTATTGTGGACAACTGTTCTGGACTGGGCCGAAGCCTAATATTGTCACAAGACCGGCCGCAAGCGGCCCAATTAGTGAAACAGAGAGACATGACCTAGATCCGCAAGATCAACGGCTCAGATCAAGCCGTACGCGATCCGACGGTCCCCCGCCGAGTCTCTGGCACTATATATAGAGGTATGACCTCATTGACTTAGGCGTCAGAGTGTCATCGCAGGTACACCCTGCCGGAGCTCTTAACGCGACTAGCGACTACTCAACCCGACTTCACCACCACATTCGTTCAAGCAGCAAGCGACCTCAACGAGCCGGTAATGTGACCAAGCAAACCAAATCAGACTGATCGCCCACATTGGGGCACAGATCACTTTCCTTTTGATCGATTTTTTTCCCTCAATACAGTTTTAGTGTAGTAACCAAAAAAATACACCTTTAGCGCATTAATTAACTTTTGTACTATTTTCCCTTAGTTTTTTTTGACAGGCTAATTTCCCTTAGTTTTAAAACTATACAATTGTGATCCCCGCGTTAACAAAATAAGATAACATTGCTACCACTAATAAAAAAACATTACATAAATATAGTAGTAAAATTTTAAGACTACATAAATACCAAAAAAAAGATAAATTTTTTTTAGATAAGCAAAAAAAAAGATAGAGTTGTTGTGTTGAAACCTCAAACTAGCCTTTCATATTTACAATAACTATATTTTTTCACATTACTCGATGTGGGATCTGGATGAGTACTAGACATGCTAACTCTGGCCAGCTCAAGACATTAGGCTAACTGGCCGACTCAATTCTTTTCTGGGCGATATTTAGCAAGTCTAGTCAAACCAATTGGGGTGGACCAAAACGACTCAATTCTTTTCTGGGCGATATTTAGCAAACTCCACCTCGAATATTAGGCTCACGCTTTTTCCACATCCCTCCCTACTCACCCCACACCCCCCAAACCCTGCGAAATGACCAAAAGGTCATTAATGAGGCGTGCTGTTTTCACCGATTCGGTTGAGGCCAACCGAAAACTTTCGGTTAGGCCCAACCGAACGTGTATTTTTGAGACACACCCATTTTTTTTTACCTTTTTTACACTATTCGGTTGACCTCAACCGAACTATTTCCAACCGAAATAGTTTGGTTGAGGTCAACCGAATAGTGTACAAGAGGTAAAAAAAGTGTGTCTCAAAAATACACGTTCAGTTGGGCCTAGCCGAATATATTCGGTGTGCCTCAACCGAATCGCACGTAAACACGTCCTCTCATTAAGGGTAGTTTTGGAATATTTAGAGATAGGGGGTGTGGGGTGAGTAGCGAGGGGTGTGGGAAAAGTGATGGCGGAATACTAAGCCATTAGGCCAATTGGTTAGGCTGGGTCAAAATTGATACTAACAATACCACACTTTTCATTGATAAAAAAACTACACATTTTTTTCTCGCACACCTCATAGAGGAATTTTGTACTATGGATATTGACTTTTGAAGAGGGGTAAAGCTAGCAATGTGAATAGGCATCCATGGGTACGAATAGTACTCATCCTCTACCCGTTTTGTTGGATAAAAATGATATTTGTGGTCTCTTCATATCCGTGCGGGTATCTGCTAATATGGGCATTTAGTGGATATTTGCGAATATCCACAAATATTATTAATAATTTTTAGAAATGCATGTGTTAACTATTATTACTATTATTATTTGTATATAATATAATTTTTTCATTTCTTTTTACAACAAAATACTAATTGTTATATTAATAATTTGAATCAAAATCCATCAAACATAGAATTTCTACATTCTTTAACAACAAAATAATCTCCATAAAAAAATAGTCTTGGTCTTGTTATAACATTATACTCTACAATAACAAACAAATTACATAAAACCAATAGTTTTCCATCAAGTGTTACAAAATTTCCATTTATGCATTTATCCCGAGGGTATTTTCATGTGGGTTAGGGTTTCTTAATGTGTGAACGCGGGCCTTTGTATTTAAGTCATGGGTATTTTAGTATTTTATTAATTTACTAACAAGTATAGATATTCGCGGGTATGAATACTATTATATCTGCCATCTATCTATCAACTAACAGATAGTTGAAATATCCGTTTATTTTACATGTAACCCCAAAATATATGTTGAGTTGTTGGTTGATGAAGAGCCTAGCCAAGACGAGGACCCAGCCTATGTTTACCCTATTCATTCTATTCTCTCCTATCATTTCTAAGAAGACCAACCACAAAGAAGATGTCGGTAACCTTAGCTAGGTATGGTCAAGAAGGTAGGCTTTTGAAAAGAAAAGGGGTATGTGCCACCCAAGACTAAAGGCAGGCTTCTGAAAAGAAAAAGGGGTATCATCCGCCCTCCTCTTACCTCGAATTCAAGCATCACAAACGAGAGTAAGAAGCAAAAACAACTCCTCATATCCCTTGCTAATCTCAAAAATCACGTATAACAAAAAGGCGAAGGTGCGATATTAAATCTTTGCTTATAGGGACTAAAATGACCAAAAAGCTAGGGCTTAGGGACTTACCAGGAAATTCTGATCTCAAACGCTGCAATTTCATTTTAATAGTGTTAAGGACATCACATGAACGTGTAGCTTCAAATGGTGTGTGAATCCGACGTCAGTAGGAGAAGTTATGTCAAAATTAGGTTCTTACGATTTATAAGACTAAAAGATATGACTTGAACATGAAGAACATGTGTTTACCATGAATTTAGACTTAAAAACGGCAAAGGAGAGAAGCCTTAGATGATTTGAATGTCCTTCAAGGTCAAACAGATGAAGGAACTGGGAATCCTCTTGAGTAGCCCTCAACGATAATGAAAAACGACGAAGAATGGGGACCATTTTTGAAATGGCTTGATTTGCGAATCTAATCGGCTAGAATAAAACCATTCTTTTTGATTGGTACAAAAAAGTCTTGGTTTTTCGAGATGATCATCAGTGTGGCCATAAATGAGAGCAGCAGTTGAAGTCACAAGCAAAACAGGTGAGTTGTCAACTTCAACAAAATAAGGAAAAACAGTACTTTTTCTCGAAGGTTTTGAGCTGGGAAATCCAAATGCGATGTTCGTTTTTGCAAAAGATGACTTTAGTGACTGGAATCACGAAAAGACACTATGAAATATTACGTAAATTCTGTCCCGGATGACCGAAATAACAACATAAATGGATTCAGTAGTTGACTTTGTATTGGAATATGAAGTTTAGTAATTTTTGGTGACCAAATAAGAGAGAACAAGAACCGAGAAGAGATAAAACACTATTCTTGGTGGAAAGAGTCTCTAACTGCACAACTAGATGAATGACGGCGTGTAGGGTTTTAACTTTTAAAAGTGAGGGGGGTACTTATGAAAAGGGAGGGGTGTGACAAGCAAAATCCCAAGAAACATGGGCTGTTTTGAAAGTTGGATCAAGCCTAGTTTCTTCTTTTTTTAGAAAAAAAGATTCTATTCTCTCAAATATTACTTCTACACTAATATTGGAACACATTTCATTATTATGTCAAAATAATATTAATAATTTAACTACTAATATTCTGCAAAAATAAAATAATTAAATAACATGAAGATATATTATCAATATTACCGTAAAATACCAATAAATATCAATTCAACATATTAAATGGTTCAAACACATGTATGGATATAAAATCTTTAAAATTATAATTAAAAAAATAGTAATAATATTACTCACTCATAGCTAATATTTAAAAATAAAATAATAAAACTATAATATACAATTAATATATGTTAATTATTAAAATAAGCACACACAAAACTACTAATATATACACACATATTAATAAGAAAATTGGGGTGCTAGCTTTCATTTTTCCCTTCTTATTCTTAATCATCTTTTCAATGTCTTTCTTTACCCTTTTGTCCGATACAAATATGACCCAACAAATCCTTTGGAACCACTAATGTGAACAATGTGTTATTTTAAAATTGTTGCTTTAAGCTTTTGGTGTAACTCTTCTCTTTTCCATTTCATTCTCTTCTAAGTTCTAACCATGACTGGAAAATCCTTCTATCATTCTTTGTATAATTTCCCTTCAATCTCTTGTCCAAATCTCTCTGGTTTCTCCTTCTAGCGTTTGATTAAATCTTTTAAGGGAGAACTTTAACGCCGATTATAGTCCTACCCGGCAATCAACTTATACAGTTCACCGTAAACCAAAGCTCCCTCACGTCCATATTATCTCTCACCATTTTATATTAGCTAACTGACAACTCATACACATATTGGCCACTGTGATTCAACTATCAATCCGAATCGTCTCTCCATTCCATCCATATACACAATGGCGACGACCAAGCCTATGGCTTCTTGATCGAACTTATCGACTTCAATTCTTAATTAATTCTTTATTATTTTCACAACCCAATTCAACAATTCTATTCTCAATCTCTGATGCTATTTATACGATAACCAAAATGATGAAATTCCACTTCATCAGATTATCTCCTCTATTTACTTCATCTTTCCCTCTTTCCCCCATTTCTGTTAGAGTTTCTAACCCTATTAGGCTCAAATCACAAATGGCTTCTTACTCTTCTTCTTCACCTTCTTCCAAACTCTTGTTCCGTCAGCTTTTCGAAAAGGAATCATCCACCTACACTTACCTTCTTGCCGATTCATCACACCCTCAAAAACCAGCACTTGTAAGTTTTTTATTTATGAATTAAAAATCTAATTTTGAAGTGTGTGTTTGAATTTTTGGGGGATTTTTTGATGTGGGTAGGGGCAAGAAATTATTGAATTGGATGATGGATGATTGGGGTTATTTTGTTTTGGTGATTAATAAATTAATTATGTTAACGATAAATTCAGTTGATTGACCCGGTTGATAGGACAGTGGATAGAGACTTGTCTCTTATTCAAGAATTGGGGTTGAAGCTTGTCTACGCAATTAACACACATGTACATGCTGATCATGTCACTGGAACTGGCCTCATCAAGGTATACATTTCCTCAATTGTTCTTTCCTTATGTACTTCCTTCAATTTGTTAAAATTTTCTGTCAAGTGAGCAAGTAATGATGTTTTCATCTTAATTTAATCAAAATCAGACCACCATCTTGGCCTGTTCAATGAATCAAGGGTGGATATGTTCTGATCTTAGTCACTTTATTTTAGAGTGTGTTTTTCAATACTTAATCACTTTGAGGTGGTAGTAACTTTGTGTGGTTTTGTTTTTGACTTATTTCGTATAGAGCAAAGTTCCTGATGTAAAATCTGTTATTTCAAAAGCAAGTGGTGCAACAGCAGATCTTTATGTGGAGCAAGGTGATAAGATCAGTTTTGGTGATCTTTATCTAGAGGTAAGTTTGAAGCTGCACGCCTAGTTTGGTTTCGCCACTTTGTTCTGTAATACTAATACTAATGCCTGATAATCAGTGTCAATGTGTCATAAATTGCTTCTTAATTGGGGATATTTTTGTTGGATCTCATATTGAATACCGACACTAATATGCCATGAATAATGGTTATAACTTATAAGTGGGAGAGAACCCCTACCCTATAAGCTAGCTTTCAAGAGTTAGGCCCAAAACCAAATTCTAATATTGTATCAAAGCTTATCGAGATCCGTTGGGCCACTTGCAGATGTCTAGTCATGCAATCTTCATGCTCCTGATGTCCAGTTCTGGCATGAGGGCTGTGTTGGAGTTCCACATTGAATAGTGATATGGCATGAATAATGGTTATAAGTTGGGGGCAACCCTCACCCCACAAGCTTGCTTTTTGGGTTAGAGTTAGGCCCAAACCTAATTTCTACTAGTTTCCTAGGGTGAATGGCCAAAGACACCTTATATTTCAGTGTCTTATAGGAAGGATTGTGTGGTTCTATATGGTAAATATGCTGCTTCCTGCTTGGACAGTTTGCTTCTTTATAATGTCAAACAAAGTTTGAAATTGAGTCGGCGAGATTCTGAAATTAAGAAGACTCTAATAAAATATAATTAAATTCAGCTTCTAGTCTTACAACATCATTTAGTCAAGCAGATGGATAGAACATAGATGACTTCAATTGCAGCTTAATCTTAATTGGAAATTGTGATGGTGCTGAAAACTGGCTCATTATGGCTGTAAACTTGTTCAAAGAAATGAAAGAGGTCAATGAATCAAGGATGAATTCACCATATTCTTAGTATAGGTTATAGATGAAATGTGGATTTAATATTCTTGACTTTCATATTGGGTTATTAAAAGAATGATCCAAACAAAGCACCAGTGCTCCCTCTTTCAGGGGTTCCTCTGTTTCAATTATCTAGGATCTTCTTTATTTTCATTTGTTAAACAAATGGATCTTTATTAAACAAATGGATTGCTTATGTTAATGGTTTTTTGTACTACATACTCTGTAATATACAGTATTGTCTTTATCGTCTAGGTTCGTGCAACTCCTGGCCATACCTTGGGCTGCCTTACCTATGTTACAGGAGATACACCTGGTCAACCTCAACCTAGAATGGCATTCACAGGAGATGCCATATTAATACGTGGATGTGGAAGGACCGACTTTCAGGTATACACTGTTTAGCTGACCCTCCTCAAGGGTATTCCAAGTTATATCTTAACAAAGAATATTTACCTCAATTTTTTTTTGAATGATATGGGGATGGTTTTCAGTCTTACTCGCTATTTTCTAATTTCATCCTGGAGTTACTTATTAGCATCTAATTCCTATTAATTATAATTCAGGGTGGGAGTTCAGAGCAGCTTTACAAATCAATCCATTCACAGGCATGAACTTGACAGTGGCTGTGTAATGTTAAACAGGAACTTAGAAAAATAGATTAAGAAATTTATGGTTATTAAATTTAGATATTAATAACTTATCACTCTTGCACGCCTTTTTTGGAAACAGATTTTTACGCTGCCCAAAGATACCTTAATCTATCCGGCTCATGACTACAAAGGATTCTCTGTAAGGAGACCTTATTCTTAATTCTTTCTGGTTGCCAAATTTTATAGAGAGTTGCTTATACAAGTATTGATTTTAGGTAAGCACTGTTGGAGAGGAGATGCAATATAATCCACGCCTAACTAAGGATGAGGTAATTGTTTGATTACATCCATAATTTATGAGCTCTATCCACTGAACAAGTTTTATGGTTATATATTACGAGAAAAGACTCTTATAACTTCAGTCCCTATTGGACGTGATTGTGAGTTAGAATGCACAGAATAAAATCCAATTTACACAGCACAATTTCTGTGCCATGATCTGTAACATCCGCATGGAGCTAAGCTCTTGACAATATAAAAGGAAGAACATAATGTATTAACGTTAGTCCTGGATTGGTAGATAGAACTTGGACTCTGTTTGGATCGCTTATAGCATAAGCGCTTATCATGTTTATGTATAAGATATGTCAATAATAAAAGATATATTAAAGTCAGACTATTTTCACATAAGCTGTAAGCTTTTTTTATTAGTGAGATGGAAATAAGCTGAAAACAACTTATGGACATGTGATAAGCTGTTTTCATAAGCTTTCTCAAAGAATCTCATAAGTGCTTATGTCAGTAGATAAGCCTAAATAAGTCAATCCAAATAGACCCTTAGTCCTATTTATGATCAATTATACGCAGCACCATTAAAAGGGTAATGGGGTTAGTATTACATGTTTGTCTGTCATTGATTCAGCCAACTGCTTGGACGTACTATTTGGTTATAATATGTTTGGGAATTGTGAAGTATGCACTTTTTCCTTTTGGTTTATTCATTCAATGCGTTTTATAAAAGTGAACCTTTTAATTTTTTACCGTGCGGAAATTCTGTTTCTTTCAACTACTGGTTAGCCCCAACTGATATTGGTGCCTCTTTTCCAGGAAACTTTCAAGAACATCATGGCAAGTAAGTAATAGCTAAATTTCATAAAAGCTTGGCAAATTTATATTTTGCTTAAATGCATTATCAAAAACAATCTAGTTCTTGCAATGACAACCGATGAATGTGTTTTTGATTTGTGAAACAGATCTTAATCTCTCATATCCAAAAATGATCGACGTAGCTGTCCCAGCTAATTTGGTTTGTGGAATCCAGTCCAAAACAAGCTGAGCCTTTAGCAGACTTATCTGACAGTCACGTAATGATGTTATTTGACACAATTACCTTGCATGTAGAGAAAAAGATGATGTGAATTGTCCTTTGTGGTGAAGTGAAAAATGAAAATTGTAAACTAATAAATTGATGATTGTGAGCCTCAATATTATGCTATGTGCTTTGTATATTTCTCTATATACATGATAAAAATATCCTACATGTTCAACACTAGGACTCTTATCAACAAAAAACAGCGGATGGTGGATAACTCGATAAACTTGTTGATTATGGATAAGTTAATTGATAGCGCAAGAGTTTATAGCTAATAAATTAGGTGATTATCAAGAAATACTTTTTAATGACATAAAATGACTTTTTAATCAATTCTTAAACAATGAAATAAAATTACTTTTTAATCAATTCTTAAAACTTTTCAACCAATGAAATACTTTTATGTTATTATCAAGAAAAGTTTATGTTTGTTAATTTTAAAAACATTTAGATGTCAAAAAATATAAATTTAGCCTTAAAATGATTTTTATTATATAACATTTTGAAATACACACACAAAATTGTACATATAACTATATAGGGTTAAATATGTTTTTGGTTCCTACAAAATTTGAGTTTATTGGTTTTAGCCTCTCAAAATTTTTGCCTTGGTCCTTACGTTTTTTTTTCATCCTGTTATGAATGGACCAAAACAAGAGTAGAATATAACCATTATAGATGAAGAAGAAATATGCAAATAGAAGAAGAGAATGAGAGAAGAAGAGAGCATTTGCATTCTACTCTTAAAGGTGTATTCTTTATAATGTCATGAGTCCTATTTATAGGACATAAGTCTTGTAACCTACAAATGAATTAAGGCCTACCATAATGTGCCTTTAACATACACAATGAAGAACAATTACAAGGAATAATAATCTATATAAATGAGTGTCTTCTAATATTCCTCTACTATGTAACACTTGTAACTCATGGACATCCACATTACTATTATTCATAACACTCCCCTTTGGATGTCCATTATGGATATGCCTTATAAAACCTTACTAAGAAAAAACCCAATGGGAAAAAATCTTAGTGAAGGTAAAAGAGTATAATATCATCTACATGAGAGCTGCCTCGTTAAAAACCTTACCAGGAAAAACCCATTGGGGCAAAACCATGGTGAAGGAAAAAAGAGTGCACAATGTATTTATTTCTCCCCCTCATGCATGCAATCATATCTAGGACGACGAAGGCCGATTCTTTATATAAACTGCTCAAAAGTTTTGTTTCGCAATGCCTTTGTTAGAAGAATTGCTAAATTATAACATGAACAGACTTGTTGAATGCTAATATCTCCTTTAAGATACGATTCATTCAACTCAACAATGCATGCGGTCTTATCTTCATACATGTTGCAATCATTTTCCAGAAGCCAAACCACAAGTTTATTGTATTTGTTGAATTACCAACGCCAACCAAATACATTCTCGAATTGACTCTTGTAGTGCTAAAATTTGATCATATCAAGAAATTAGCAAACTACATTAGTGCCCTAATTTCACTAAGATATGGTACTTCAGGATCAAGTAGTTCTTCATCATTTTCTCAAGTTCAAAATGAATCTTTGTCCACATATACCGTACTTACAACCATTGGAGTGCAAAACATATGTGAAATTTTCATAGAAATGTTTTAGCACTTTTACTATAAAAGCTTCTTGAAACATAAAAAGTTCATTCTTTTAAAACACCAATTGTAATAGCAAACAACTCTTTATGTTTCCAATGTATTCCCTCTCAAACTCTTTATTTAAACAATTAACCTCCAGAAACTCTTCAGGAGTTCGTATACTATTTATGCCATCAATATGCACAACAATTATTTCCAAATATTTTATAAGAATCTATGGACAAATGGGGTAACTTTATATCCCTCATTTAGAATATGCACTGAAATGAGTACACCACATGCGTACAAATTATTTTATCTCAGAAAGGACGAATTCAATTTAAGTGAGTAATATTCTCTAGGGTCCGAACAATGTGTTTTATGAATTTTAATCCTTCAGGGATCTTCACGTAATTATTACTATCAAATAAGCTATATAAATAAGTTGTAACACATCAATCATATGTGAATTGACTCTTTTATATGCTATTGGACTAATAAAGTATTAAAAATTACTTGCATCCACTACAGGTGAATATATTTTCAAAATCCATGTTAGATTTGTGCAAATACTCTTGACTGGTCAAACTTTACATCTCACTACTTCACGGTTTTCATTTCCCTTTTGCACAATAATCGCTAGTATCTAAGTAGCTTTACAACTTCAAGCGTATCGACTGCGAGTACAAAAAAAATTCAGCTTGCAAAGCGAGTTTAATTTTCACTTCAATTGCGTCTTTTCATTTTGTCCAACAATTTCTTTGTCTATAGTCCTTGATAGACTTTGGTTCATGATCCTCATTTCCAATTATCCTATTTAGCGCTATATTATATGTCAAAATATCGTCAACGTTGACTTTACTTCGGTTCCATCTTTCTCCATTCATGACATAACTTATTGAGATCTCATTTCCACAAATTTCATAATTTTTTTTCCCAGGTACCTGATTAGTTCTTCTGGAACTTGAAAAATCAATTATGTCAAATTACTCTTTTAGAGCTTCCATATCCTCCTTTGGGTCATCTTACTTTTAAGCTCATTTCATTGTTTGAGGATTATTTCTTTTTCTTTGGAACCGACCATGCTACACGCTTCATGCGAGGTTAAGATTCATTTGCAATGTTTGAGTGCCCAACAGGGACATCAATTTTTATTGGAACACTGCAGCTGTGATTAATTTGCTAAACTTTGCAAATGAGTTATCCTTTGAACTTTTGGCTCTCATTGGTTTGTAAGAGGATCAAGATGAGATAATAATAATTTATTTCTGATAATATTTTCAGCTGCTCGTCTCTCCCCCTAATATTGAAAAAACTAATTCATCACAATTTTAATCAACTAACTTAGCTATAAATACATTTCCAGTTGTTGGCTCAACATACTTTATCATTGATGGAGATTCATATACTCATGTATTCCCAACATTCTTTAAGCATACTTCTTATTGTATAGTAGTGTAGTAATGTGAACATACACAACACATCCAAAATATTTAAGATGAGAGATAATATTGGATTATTGACTAAAAATCAATCATAAAAGGGAGAATTTACATATGATACCTTATTGGCTTGATGTGTATCAATGTCTTTGCTTGCAATGTTGCATGTTCCCATGTAAAAATTGAAGTTTTGATCTCATAAGAATTGATCATATTATTAACTTTAGACGTCTAACGAATGGTTCTTCAAGACCATTTTATGAATAAACATAGCTATGTGATGTCCAATATCAATTCTTATATACATACAATACTTACCAAATGATTCCAAGATAATTCACATAATGACCTCTTACTCAAATTAGTTGAGCAAACCATCTCACAAACTTCTAGTTGTGAGTTGACGACAAATATATGTAGTATATATGTGGTCATCTAATTGATGCATCAATTAAAATCATAAAATATCACGTAATTGATGTATTTGTTTACAAATATCACCTTATAAACATTTTAGAAATGTGATGAACTCATTCTTCCAAATTCTCAACTTCCTTTGGGAACTAGTAATACATGTTCACTAAAATTCTTAACTATTTTTCGCATCGTAATTGACCCGGGATGACCCAACCGGTCTTGCCAACGATAAACTTATTATAATCCATAAACTTCTGGTTTAAGGTAGCATGTGTTGTACTAATATGCATTTAGTATCAACCAAAGGAAACACAAGAAATTTTTTTAATACACATTTGTATTTTCTAAAGTAAGTCTCATGATATACAGACATTGAAGATTTTCTTCATTTATTTTTCGATATGGTATCCACTTAGATGAATATCCTTGAAACTCAATTAGTTTCTATGAGACTGGATAGAATATGACATCAATGTGTAAAACCTTTGTTCTTCAAACTAGATAACAATACAATTAGCTCTTCAGGAGCCTTCAATTACATTTGCAAACTTTTGGTTGCAAGTTGATAATAAGAACACACACTACCATATGACTTTCTGGTAGTTTATATGCATTAAGAACACATGACACACAAAAACTTATTATATTGAAGAATCTTCTGGTACTTCAAAAATATTAATATTTGTCGTCATCTTTATATTAGAAAAATATAATTGAACACATACTAAATAGTAAAATCAGGTAGACTAGAATTCCAAGGGTAAGTAGAAAGAGAAGTTACAGTTAGAAAAATTAAACTTTGCCATAATGTATGAGCTACTACATCATTATTTTCATAAAAATAAAACCGCTACACCATTGTGAGAAATAGTAAAGAATATAACCGTAAATCATATATGTCAAAAATAACCATAAATCGTGATAATAGAATTCTTTTTTTATCAACATTCACATGTAGCACACTCAATATTTACCTTTCACATACAATATATCAACTTTTTTTTTGTTACATTATTTATAGAATGCAATGAAAATCATAAAGGATTATCGAAGGGAAAAAACAAACTTTTATGTAATGTTCTTCAAGAACTCGCCATAAACTTTTATAAAGGGTTATCAAAGAAAGTAATATTTTATGATCATATGTTTTTCAAGAACTATATCTCACATTTAAACGATGACCAAAGATAAATCATACTTTAAGCAATCCTACAAAAAAATAAAGTACTTATAATTACGTAATTTATTGACTTTTGCGAATAAAGTTCAATCCATTATGTGAATAAATTACGTAATGATCAGTACTTTATTCCCAGAAGTGAATAAATTTACGTAATGATCAGTACTTTATTCCCCTTTATTCCCAGAAGTGAATAAATTTACGTAATAGATTATGTGAATAAATTTATTCCCAGATTATGTGAATAAAGTTCAATCCATTATGTGAATAAATTACGTAATGATCAGTACTTTATTCCCATAAGTAAATAAATTCCTTTGTTCAATTACAATTGTGACTAAATTTCTAAAATATTTTAAAAATATTTTCTCACTTTTGCCACTCCATGAGCATACTCGAGTAGAATAAAAAAATACATTTCCCCTTTTTTTCTTTGTTTCAAGTTAAACTAAAATCAAATAGATCTTTTAGATTACAATCATGTTCTAAAAATTTAGTTCTTCAAGAACTTGACCACAATTTTTTTTCATTAATGATGATCAAGAAAAATCATCATTCTTGAAACAATCCTCCAGGGATGGTTGAATATTAAGATTTAGTTCTTCAACAACTTGACCACGAGTTTATATGATTACCATCATTCATTGAACAATCCTCCACGGATGGTTGAATATTAAGTTTTTTCTTTTTTTAAGTTCTTCAATAACTATCACAAATCTTTTCATTTTGAGTAATCCTACGAGGATACTCGAATATTCATTTTTTTTCCAATTCTTCAAGAACTATATATAACAAATCATCACAAACAATGATAAAGAAAAAAAAATCTTTAAGCAATCCTACAGGGATGCTCGAATATTTTGTTATTTTCTTTCAGTTCTTCAACAATATTCTTTAAACTATATCACGAAACTAAGCATTGAAAAAAAATGCTTTGAACAATCCTGCAGGGATTCTTGAATATTAAGTTTTATTTCTTCATTGAGTTCTTTGTAAAATCCTTCTAGGTGCTTGAATGATGAATTCTTCTGGAACTCATCAAGAATAGACAAACATAATAGTTGTCCTTATGCAATCCAACAGGGATGCTTGAATGTTGAATTATTCGGGAATTCATCAAGAATAGAAATCATAATAATCGTGGTAGCTAAATACAATTCTCAATAAAATTTCGACGCACCAAATATAAAAGATTAACATGTTAAAATAAAAGCTATAAGAAAACAAAACATGATAACATGAGTTAGTTAATTAACTATAAGATAGTAGAAGAAAACATATCTTTGCCAAATAGCCTCAAAGCTTGTTAAGCCATCATTTTGGTAGAGGTTTGTGCTGATAACGTGTTATGAATTGACCAAAACAAGAGTAGAATATAACCATTATAGATGAAGAAGAAACATGTAAATAGAAGAAGAGAATGAGAAGAAGAGAGCATTTGCATTCTACTCTTGAAGGTGTATTCTTTACAATGCCATATGAGTCATATTTAGGACATAAGTCTTGTAACCTACAAATGAATTAAGGCGTACCATAATGTGCCTTTAACATATATAATGAAGAACAATTACAAGGAATAATAATCTATATAAATGAGTGTATTCTAATATTCCTCTACTATGTAACACTTGTAACTCATGGACATCCATATTACTATTATTCATAACACATCTGTTATTGTCTCTCTTAACTTTTAATACTGCTTAAAAGCGCTATAAAAGATCCAAAAGAGTGCTACTTGTAACGCCCAAATAATTTAATTATTTAGGTATTTTATTAGTATGGTTATATTTAATAATTAATCAGATGATGTTTTATTCAAATTAGGGAGTGGTGCCTAGTAATTAGATGATTAGTGGACGGGGGCCCGTGATCCACGAGCCCAAGGCTTAGGCGCATGAAGGAGAGTGTTAGTTAGGGTTTTGGGCATAGCGCATTTTGAGAAGAAAAGAAAGAAAAATTGCGAAGAGGAGAAGAGAGAAAGAGAGAGGGACGGCGCGCACAAGGAGAAAAGAGAGGAGCTTTGTTGCGGTGGTTCTTCGGAGTTTCGTGCAAGGAGAGATCGTGTTCGGCAAAATCTAAGGTAAGGGTGGGTTCTATCCTTATAATGGGGTATATGATGGGGATTATGTGGGAATAGACTCTAGTTTGCCCTTTGATCCTATTTGGTGTTGTTTGATGATGTTAGAATATATTCATGATGTTTGAAAATTGGTGCTTGATGATTGATCATGGTGAAATTTGGTGATTGGATGTTGTTTGGTGCGAATTGGGTTGTGGTTGGGTTGCTGGAAACGGCGCCCTGCCCTTGGGCGCCGTGGCTGTGTCGTGGATGTTCCCTGCTGGAGGCGCCCTGTTGCTGGGCGCCAAGCCAGTGTTGCCTATGTTGCTGTTTTTGGCGCCCTAGGCGCCCAGTCTTATTGTCTGGATGTTGATGTTGCTGGAAGTGGCGCCTTAGGCGCCCAGTGATGCTGTCTTGGTTGCTGGAGTTGGCGCCCTAGGCGCCCAGTATGTTTCTGAGTTGCAAGGGATGGCGCCCTAGGTGCCCTGTGGTGAATGGTGCGTGTCTGTGTTGCTGATTTTGGCGCCCTAGGCGCCCAGTGTCTCCTGCGCTTGTTGCTGATTTAGGCGCCCTGCTCCTGGGCGCCAAGGTTGTTGTTGCTGTCTGTGTTGCTAGGCGCCCTGCTCCTGGGCGCCAAGTCTGGTGTTCCCTCTGCTGTCTCAGGCGCCCTGTTGCTGGGCGCCAAACCTGATGTTGCTGTTGCTGTCTCAGGCACCCTGTTGCTGGGCGCCAGGTATGGTGTTGCTGTTTTGGCCTCAGGCGCTCTGCTCCTGGGCGCCAAGTCTGTTGTGTTGCCTGTTGGGACAGGCGCCCTGTTGCTGGGCGCCAAGTCTGTTCCTGATGATGTGGTGCTAGGCGCCCTGCTCCTGGGCACCATTTTCTGTGTTGCTGCTAGGCGCCCTGTTGCTGGGCGCCAGGTATAGTGTTGCTGTTGTGGCCTCAGGCGCCCTGCTCCTGGGCGCCAAGTCTGTTGTGTTGCCTGTTGGGTCAGGCGCCCTGTTGCTGGGAGCCAAGTCTGTTCCTGATGATGTGGTGCTAGGCGCCCTGCTCCTGGGCGCCATTTTCTGTGTTGCTGCTAGGCGCCCTGTTGCTGGGCGCCAAGTCTAGTTCTGTTGCCATGGTGCTAGGCGCCCTGCTGCTGGGCGCCAACTCTGTTATTACCACTGTTGTCCTAGGCGCCCTGTTGCTGGGCGCCATGTCTGATGTTGTTGTTGTTGCCCAAGGCGCCCTGTTGCTGGGCGCCAGTTTCTGTTTCGTTCTTGCTGCCTAAGGCGCCCTGCTGGGCGCCAGATCCTGTGTTGCTGATGTTGTCTATGGCGCCCTGTTGCTGGGCGCCAGTTTGAGTGCTGTGTGCTGTTGCCTGTGGCGCCCTATTGCTGGGCGCCAGACTCTGTTGCTGTTACTGCCTGTGGCGCCCTGTTGCTGGGCACCAGTTTCTGCTGGGTGTTGTTGCCTCTTGGCGCCCTGTTGCTGGGCGCCAGTTTCTGTTGTGTTGCTGCCTGTCTTGGCGCCCTGTTGCTGGGCGCCAGTTTCTGTCATGTTGCTATTGCTGTTTTTCCAAAAATAGTGTTGCTGTCACTGTAAAATAAAAGTGCTGTTGCTGTAAATGGTGTTGCTGTCACTATAAAATAAGCGTTGCTTTTGTTGTAAACCTATTGATGATTTGGTGTCGGTGTTTGCTGGTGTTATCGGTGATGATGTAACAGGTGATGTGCCTATTCCATAGGCTAAGGTGATGGGTCTATGACCACTTGGTGATATTGGTGATGTTGTGTTAATTAAATGTCTGTTGTGTGTTGATTGTCTGGTGCATTGTCCATGGTGTCGCATATATGGCATATGCATTATTTTGGTGATGGTGGCTTCGGCCGTTGGAGCTATAGGTGATGATGGTGATGCTCATATAGGTGATGTGCCCATATTGGCTACTTTATTGGTGATGATTGGTACCACATGCATATTGTGTGGGTTGCATCTCATGTATTTACTCATGGTGTTAATGATGATTATTGGTGATTTATTAATTGTTGTTGTTGAGAAGCGGTTGACATAGTGTTGTACTCTAGCATATTGCCTATCATATGTGCTATTATAATGTTAGATATCTCACCCATTCTGTTTGAATGTTACCCCTATGTTGGTAACGTGCAGGTGATTGCGAGTGAAGGCAAGTCTACCTTCGCTAATAGAGTCAGGTGTCGTCGCTTTGATACGTAGCACTCGGGGGAATGAACGCTAGGCTTTATTAGTGTTTCTATTATTTAATTTTGAAGTTTTATGGTGATGTATAACTATTTAATTGAACCTTGATTTTATTCCGCTGCTTGTTGATATTATGACGTGCTAGGTGTTTGGTGTGGTTTATTATATGCAAGTATACATAGTCACACAAGTAATAAAGTGATAAGAAAGGTCGAACCCACAGGGATTATGTATTGTAAATTTTTGTAGTTCAAAGTGTACACTTAGTGTGTCTACACTATTCAGTATTTTTGGTTTGGAGTTTTCAAAGTAAGTAAAATAATAATAAGCAATAAAATGTGTGAGAAATCAGTTGGAAAAAGCAGTTGAGATGTTTTTACCAAGTACTTTACTTCTAAATGTTTTAATGGAGTATGTAGTGTGGGAACACTGGATGTAGGTGCATCAGTTTGTGCCTTTCAGCACTTCTCTTCAGAGTTTCATTACAAGCTCTTATGATCTTTGTTTTCTACAGTAAAGAGAGGTTTGTCAATTCCTCCCTTGCCTCCTAACAATGATCCAAGTTGCTAAATAGGTTCACTCTTGTAATTTTATTATCCTAAGAACTATGCTATCCTATGTCTAGGTTTTAGCATATATTTAACAAGGTTTCCTTTATTAAATACTTGTCCTTATTAACTCTTGAGTTCATAAATGTAGCCCATGTCTGCTGCTACAAGTTTTTACCTATTCTAAAGTGATCAATTCCAGAATAAGTTGAAAGAAGTATTATGCAAGAGTTTAAAGTGTTTACACTACATAAACCATAATAACATATTTAGAAGTTCATTACAAGGTTAGAACATCTCAACTTAAGGGAATTTAGCTCATGTTACTCATGTTATAAAGCAAGGAATATGCAAAGAACATAAGTAAATGAATAATAAGGCAAAAGAACTTAAAAGAGTAGAGATTACTTGAATAGAAGATCTTTTGCATTAAGTTCCCAAGTTGAAGTACAATAAAGATTTCTTACACGAATTTCTTCAAAGTAGAAGTGAAGGGAATGGTTGTCAAGCACTTCCTCACCTTCCTCTCCTTAGAAACTTAAAATGAAAATAAACTAAACCTAAACTAAACTGAAAGATAAAGGATTTAAAGATGTGAAAGATGATATATTATCGATGATGGATTTGGCTTCTATTTATAGGCTTGAAAGCTTTCCTCTTGCAAGGGGTTTCCTTTGGCGCGAAAGATCAGCTGAGGGGACCTAACATGGTTAGTTTGTTGACAACCAATCAAGCAAGCTGCACAGTTTTGGTCGCTTGCATGCATAACAAAAGAAGAGGTCCATTGGAGAAGTGCCACATGTCTTTTAGATAAGTTTGAGTCTTGCAACTTGATTTTTATGTGTATCGCCGACTTCAGCAAGTGGCTCAGCTCCAGGTGACTAGGCATGACGTCACTAATCAAGTGTGGAAGCATTGAAATGGTCTTTGGATGTTTTGGTATTAACTGCATAATTTTAGCAGGTGTTGGCAGTGTTTCCACTCCTAGTGTTTCCACTCCTGGTGTTGGCAGTGTTCCCACTCCTGCAGTAGCTGCACTGAACAAAAACATCAAACCTAACAAGATTTGTGCATTTTGCCTAGATCATTGCCCTTTATCCATTTGAATATTTAGAATGTTGTTCCTTGATAAATAAGCTATAAATATATATAAATGTTCTTGAAAATAAGCAATAACTCAAGCTTAATTGTATGAATAACTCTATATAAAATAGAGTTATCACACCCCCAAACTTAAATTGTTGCTTGTCCTCAAGTAACGACAAGAAACAAAAACACAAGAATTATATAATTATGAAGACATCTCAACTCATGTTTTTCAAGAAGTGTTTGAAGTGTATTGATGAGCCTTTCTCTTTTGGTGCTTTTTCTTCCATGCCCTTGCTTTCTTTAAAACATTCAGAGTTATAAAAACTCATTTGTGTGAGTGTGTGGCCCATTGAGTTTCTAATTGGTTCCATAACTGAAAAGAGTTTTTCTTTAGCTTTTTGAAAAAGATGGAATTCTTTTGGTCACTCTTAGAGATTTTTCAAAATATGGCCGAGACTAACAATTTCTTCAAGTAATGTAGGGGACTCTTAAGCACAACAAAGGGCTTTTGGTGTTCCAACTTGCTGAGCCAATACCTTGGTGTTTGATTTTTTGATGATGTAATGCAGTGAGTGCAAAAACATCATTTTTGGATTTGTAGGCTCACTTTATTTTGAGTGTAGGTGCCTTTTGATGTAGATGGTGTTGGCACACTAAATGTTGCCACACTTGAAACTCTTTGAGTATTTTTGGTAGCGTACACTGCCCTCCTCACTGACCTCCACATGCATTTTCTTCTTTTTCTTGGTTTGTTTTTCTTTTTCTCTTTGAACTTTGTTCATATATTTCAAACCAAATTGCACTTAAGGGACAGGTTCAGTTTATATGACTCGGGTAAGTGTAGCTCTTTTTTGGGATATTTTTGGTATTTTTGAGTAGTTTTGACACTTGTGGCTTGCACTCTTCAAGCTGTTTACACTTTGGCCTTTGTATTCATGGAATTTCCCCCAAACTTAAGTCTTTATGCTCTTCTAAGCTTCTCAGCTTCTTTCTCTTGATGTTGCTCTGCTACCTTGACACTTGTAGAAAACTTTTTGAGTAGAAAACTTTGACACTTGTGGCTTGCTGCTCAATTCCCTCTTGATGTTGCTCTGCTACCTTCTCAGCTTCTTTCTCTCCTTCTTTGGGTGTAGCTTCCTCAGATACTTCCTTCTCACCAGCTTGTATCCCTGTACCCTGTGTACCATAGAGTGAGCTCATTGTCCATTTCTTCTTTGTTGGAGCAGGCTTCATTGTTCTCCTTGTGTATCCCATCATCTGCTTCTTCTCTGCTAAGGCCTTCAGAACTGCAGAGATTGTTGCTGCAGGACTAGTTGCCATGACTGGAGAGTGGAGAGTGGAGAGGATTTTTTAATCGGTTTTGTGAGAGGGACGAAAGAAATTGAAATTTTTAGGGTTAGTGGGATTTGGTAGTTGAGGGTTATAGCCGTTAAGTTGTGTGGCCTAACATGCAAGCCAACACGTGGAAGCTTAGACTTAACACGCCACTTTCTAACCCTTGATCAGAGATGATTCCACTAAGTTGATGATTTGTCAAGTGACAGTTTTCTTCTAAATTATTCTAACACCAGAGTAGGCAGTGTGGCTGCATTAGGTGTGGAAACACCTAGTGTGGGAACATTGGCTACTCTGTTGTCCTGTTTTTCCTGCAAAATAACAAAACATGAAATTGCACAAAATAATAAATTTAACTATATAGTGATGGGTTGCCTCCCTCAAGCGCTTGTTTTAAGAGTCTTACAGCCTGACTTGTACCTTGGTCTAAGGTTTTGTAAAGTGGGTGGTGATCTTGTCTCTCTCTACATGCTCTCCATAGTACATTTTCACTCTTTGTCCATTTACTTTGAAAGTGGTATCAGTGGTTGCATCATATAGATCAACTGCACCATGGGGGTAGTTTTTAACTAATTTGAATGGTCCTGACCATCTTGATCTCCGTTTTCCAGGGAAGAGTTTCAACCTAGAATTGTACAACAGAACCATTCCTCCTTCTTTAAGTTCTCTCCTTTGGATTTTCTTGTCATGCCATACTTTGGTTTTAGCTTTATAAATTTCTGCATTCTCATAGGAGAAATGCCTAAATTCTTCTAATTCATTTAGTTCAAGAAACCTTTTCTCTCCTGCCTTTTTGAGATCAAAATTCAACTTTTTGATAGCCCAATATGACTTGTTTTGTAATTCAACAGGGAGATGACATGGCTTGCCATAAACTAACTTATAGGGGGACATTCCTAATGGAGTTTTAAATGCAGTCCTATATGCCCATAATGCTTCATCTAAGTGTAAGGACCAATCTTTTCTATTTGGTCCAACCATTTTCTCAAGCATTCTTTTTATTTCCCTATTTGAAAGTTCAGCTTGTCCACTTGTTTGTGGGTGATAGGCAGTAGCAATCTTATGTTTCACTCCATATTTTGCAAGAAGATTTTCAATAAGTTTGTTGCAAAAATGTGAGCCTTCATCATTGATGATTGCTCTTGGAGTACCAAATCTTGAAAAAATATTTCTTTGGAGAAATTTGCTAACAGATTTAGCATCATTATTTGGCAGTGCTACAGCCTCAATCCATTTAGACACATAGTCTACAGCCACTAAGATGTATTCATTGCCAAAAGAAGGTGGAAAAGGACCCATGAAATCCATGCCCCAAACATCAAAAAGTTCTATTTCTAGAATATTAGTCATAAGCATTTCATGTCTATTAGATATATTACCACTTCTTTGACATTTATCACAGGTTTTGACCATATAATAAGCATCTTTAAATAGAGTAGGCCAGAAATAACCTGATTGAAGTACCTTAGCTGCTGTTCTTTGGCTTCCAAAGTGACCTCCATATGGTGCAGCATGACAATGCAGGAGCACTGCTTGCTGTTCTTCTTCAGGAATGCATTTTCTCATGATTTGATCAGGACATATCTTGAATAGGTAAGGGTCATCCCAATAGTATTGTTTTACTATGTGGAAGAACCTTCTCTTCTGTTGATAGTTCATGTCACATGGTACAATTTTGCTTACAAGGAAGTTTACTATGTCTGCATACCATGGTGTTGAAACATGAGGTGTGGCCACACTGAGTGCAGAAACACTGGCTGTATTCATGGTAATTGCTAGTAATTTCTCATCAGGGAAACTTTCCTTGATTTCTTCAATTGTACCTGCATTATTACTTTCAAGTCTAGAGAGGTGATCAGCCACTTGGTTCTCTACTCCTTTCTTATCTCTTATTTCAAGATCAAATTCTTGAAGTAATAGAACCCATCTTATTAGCCTAGGTTTTGCATCTTTTTTAGAAATTAGATACTTGATGGCAGAATGGTCAGTGTACACAATTACTTTGGTGCCTACCAAGTATGATCTAATTCATTCCATGTATGAATAGAATTGGGCTCCATAGAATTTAGCCATGATTTTGCCCTATCTTTCAAAGAGTATGGAAATAACTTAAGCCTAAATGCATCCTCACTAATGCCAGGAATGATAAAGTTACTACAAACTTCTATGAATTGTTTTAAATGTTCATGGGGATCTTCATGTGGAGATCCACCAAATTGACCAATTGTTTGCAACATTTGAAACATCATAGGTTTAAATTCAAAATGAACAGCATCAATTTGAGGTCTAGCAATACTAGTTTGTATGTGCTGCTGGTCATATTGAGCATAGTCTCTCATAGGTCTATCTCTATCATTAATCATACCTGTTGGTCCCATTTGAATGAATTGTTGTCTGTGATCTGGTCCACCTTCAGTTTGTTGATGTGAATTAGGTCCTCCTCTTACCGAGGCATCTTCACTGTGGTGAGACATTGTTCTGCAGTCTTGTTGTCTTTGTCTTTGTTGTCTTAGCAATCTCCTAAATCTTCTCTCAATTTCTGGATCACAATCAAATTCTGGTGGTCTATCTCTGGGCATAAACTAGTGTTTCCACACTGAGTGTTTCTGCACTAAGTGTTTCTGCACAGAAAACAGAATACCAGTAGTACTAATAAAACACTAAATTAACAATCTAAACAACAAAATTTTACTATAATCCCCGGCAACGGCGCCAAAAACTTGGTGTGGTTTATTATATGCAAGTATACATAGTCACACAAGTAATAAAGTGATAAGAAAGGTCGAACCCACGGGGATTATGTATTGTAAATTTTTGTAGTTCAAAGTGTACACTTAGTGTGTCTACACTATTCAGTATTTTTGGTTTGGAGTTTTCAAAGTAAGTAAAATAATAATAAGCAATAAAATGTGTGAGAAATCAGTTGGAAAAAGCAGTTGAGATGTTTTTACCAAGTACTTTACTTCTAAATGTTTTAATGGAGTATGTAGTGTGGGAACACTGGATGTAGGTGCATCAGTTTGTGCCTTTCAGCACTTCTCTTCAGAGTTTCATTACAAGCTCTTATGATCTTTGTTTTCTACAGTAATAAGAGGTTTGTCAATTCCTCCCTTGCCTCCTAACAATGATCCAAGTTGCTAAATAGGTTCACTCTTGTAATTTTATTATCCTAAGAACTATGCTATCCTATGTCTAGGTTTTAGCATATATTTAACAAGGTTTCCTTTATTAAATACTTGTCCTTATTAACTCTTGAGTTCATAAATGTAGCCCATGTCTGCTGCTACAAGATTTTACCTATTCTAAAGTGATCAATTCCAGAATAAGTTGAAAGAAGTATTATGCAAGAGTTTAAAGTGTTTACACTACATAAACCATAATAACATATTTAGAAGTTCATTACAAGGTTAGAACATCTCAACTTAAGGGAATTTAGCTCATGTTACTCATGTTATAAAGCAAGGAATATGCAAAGAACATAAGTAAAGGAATAATAAGGCAAAAGAACTTAAAAGAGTAGAGATTACTTGAATAGAAGATCTTTTGCATTAAGTTCCCAAGTTGAAGTACAATAAAGATTTCTTACACGAATTTCTTCAAAGTAGAAGTGAAGGGAATGGTTGTCAAGCACTTCCTCACCTTCCTCTCCTTAGAAACTTAAAATGAAAATAAACTAAACCTAAACTAAACTGAAAGATAAAGGATTTAAAGATGTGAAAGATGATATATTATCGATGATGGATTTGGCTTCTATTTATAGGCTTGAAAGCTTTCCTCTTGCAAGGGGTTTCCTTTGGCGCGAAAGATCAGCTGAGGGGACCGAACATGGTTAGTTTGTTGACAACCAATCAAGCAAGCTGCACAGTTTTGGTCGCTTGCATGCATAACAAAAGAAGAGGTCCATTGGAGAAGTGCCACATGTCTTTTAGATAAGTTTGAGTCTTGCAACTTTATTTTTATGTGTATCGCCGACTTCAGCAAGTGGCTCAGCTCCAGGTGACTAGGCATGACGTCACTAATCAAGTGTGGAAGCATTGAAATGGTCTTTGGATGTTTTGGTATTAACTGCATAATTTTAGCAGGTGTTGGCAGTGTTTCCACTCCTAGTGTTTCCACTCTTGGTGTTGGCAGTGTTCCCACTCCTGCAGTAGCTGCACTGAACAAAAACATCAAACCTAACAAGATTTGTGCATTTTGCCTAGATCATTGCCCTTTATCCATTTGAATATTTAGAATGTTGTTCCTTGATAAATATATATAAATGTTCTTGAAAATAAGCAATAAATCAAGCTTAATTGTATGAATAACTCTATATAAAATAGAGTTATCAGTGTTGCACTGTTTTAATGGTGAAACTTATTTATTGGCGTGTGATGTTTAACGGTGTTAGTGTAGCATCCCTTGTGGGTGTATTGAAAATGTTTCGAAAACTCTGATTTTTGTCGAAAAATTTCTGGGTAGAAGAGGGGTGTTACACTACTAAAAGTCATGGAAGACTAAAATTGATCAAAAAAAATTGGAAGCCAAATATAGGTGAATTGTTTTGAGAAACTAAAATACCGCAAGTGTTAAGAAAATTCAGCAAGTGTACTGAAAACGTTGCAAGTAATAAAATTACGGTAAGTACCGGTCGATTCCACAAGGATTGCGTGTTGTAACAATAGCAAATTTGATTAATTCTAGATTGTGAAAATTGATTTGATTTTGAATTTAGTAATGTGAAAATAAAAACTGTTGTTGAAACAACGAGAAAAACGATTAGGGGTCGAATCCTCTCCCCTCACCTATCTTATGGACCTTCAGCTAGTTACAAATTAATTGTTTGAAACGCCAGATTCAATTCACTAAAGTAGGTTAAGGACAATTCCTTGCCTCAAAACCCCTTTTACCTAATTGAGTTACCCTAATTCCTTAGGTGAATCATGTCAATTAGTAAAGCAATAAACTTAAGAACTAGAGAATTCATGTGTAACATCCCTAATTTTCAAAATAACATTATAAGTGGAGTTTATATAATTGCTAGTCGAAGGAGTAAATAATTCGCAATTCCGAATCGATCGAGTCGAGAAATTTTATACCGAGTAAATAACCGTAGAGTTAGTGGGGGGTCTTGGCCTAAAAACCTTGACTAAGTGAGCTAAGGGCATTATGGTCCTTTCCCAACCATAACACCCTCAGCCCCAACTGAAACAACACAACACTCATCTACCCTCATTTCATTCATTCAGCAACTGAAAAGAAAGAAAAGGAAAACAGAAGCAAAAGGAGAGAAGAGAAGAGAGGTGAGGTCGAGAGAGAGTGGAGACCAAGGATGGATCCTTCAACAATCTGCCATGCATGTAAGTCCTCCATGTCTCATTCTTCTCCAATTTCGATTTCCCTTCCTTTGATCTAAGTTTCTGAACCTCATTCATCCTCCTCCCCATCTTGCCATTTTCGATGATTGGAGCTCAAAGTGGTCAACAATGGAGTTTTAACTACTTGGTGGTGTTGCATGTGCATTAGGAACTAAGGAGAAGTATATTCAGGAACTACATTGTAGATTGGGAGCTGTTCTGAAGTGAATAGTTTGGGGGATTCGAAGTGGACAGAAGTGTTGTTGAGGTCTCGAAGCGATTGAGCTCTAACGGGGATCGTTCGTGTGTTTTCGGTTGGGTGACTTCGCCTTCGGCTCAACTCTCGGACTTCTTCGAAATGGTGAGTTCTACTCACGGATTAGGGAAAATATGATTTTCTGAACTTGTGTCACCTTTTGTTTCTCGGCGAAAACTGAGTTCGAAAGATTTTCGGGTCGAAAACCGTTTTTGAGAAAAATAGCGTTTTACGGTTTTTATCGAAATATTGAGTAATCTATGAATTGTTGATTTAGATGCTTTCACCGGAATATGGGCTGAAATGTTGGTTAGAATATCTATTTTTAAGTCTTGATGGTTAGGAAATGTCTCGGGGTCGAATAGAAAGCGAAACGGTACAAAACGGGTTTTCGAAATGCTGTTTTCAGCCAATTCTGGCTCCCATCGCGTCGCGGCCCGTGGCCATCGTGTCGCGACCTCCCTTAATTTTTGCAACACAAAACTTTCTGTCACTTTTCGCGTCGCGACGGTATGTGTTCGCGTCGCGACGGTTTGCAGTTTTCACTAAAAAGTCCCTGAACTTGTTTTCGCAATAACTTTTGATCCGGGAATCCGATTGAGGTGTTCTCGGATGCGTTGGAAATCTTATTCAAAGCCCTAACTATATACATACAATTTGAAGTGGAAATCATACTGTTTTTGAAAGTCAAATCTGTTTTCAAAACCGAATTGTAGGCCGCGTGTGAGGTAATGTTTTATATAATAAACCGGATCGTAGATCCCTCTCGACGCTATGATTATAACGCCGGATGTATAACTTCGAATTCATCAAAACGGGTTATAGATCGACAATAGACATAGATATAGATATCTGAAACCTAAAGACGGTCCAATGCGGACATGATGTATATTTTATTATATATCGCGTTGGGTGACGACCCGACAAGTAGCATACTAGGAAGGGAAGTCATGATCCCTCACCCTAGGCCCTGAAACGTTATGGCGTGGTCTAACATGGGTTATCGGGATTGTGGGCTTTGGACAGCCGATTTATGCTAAGATAGGTTCACGACTCATCGGGATTGTGGGCTTTGCACGGTCGATGTTTCGTTTGGTAAAGCTTGTAATTATATAATAATTGACAAGGCTAAAATATATATGGTAGCACTTCAGTTACCGGGATTGTGGGCCTTGCACGGCCGGTGAAGGGGCTAGGTATATATATTGATATAAATAGTTATGATTTTAACTATGTATAACGGTTTTATAAATGAACCGAGTGGTAGTGAGGGGGCACGGTAGAACTCACTGAGATATGTTATCTCACCCTATCATTGTTGTTGTTTTCAGAGAAGCAGGGAAAGAAGAAGAAGAAGACTGTCAGGCACGAGTAGGTGACATGCTCTTGGAGATGTCAAGGACCTAGTCTTGATTCTTTTATGTTTCCTTTTGTTTTCTTTGTCATGGTTGTAAGACTTGTATCGTTTATGAGTTGTACGAACCGTATTTGTGTTTCCTGTTTTAGTTATTGAACTCGGAGGTTGTAATCCTTCCGGCTGTGGACCGAGTAACTTCTATTATATGAAATCGGGATGTTCCGAATATTATGTTTAATTTCGGAGAAAGTTTATATGTTCAATAATTATCCAGGAACTGTGTCCTCTGATTTTTGCTGAAATTGTGCATTGCGGTATATCTACACGTTAGAAATATCGGGGTGTTACAACATGCATCCAATCCCATATTCCTATGGTGATCACAAGTACATGATCTAATACCCCATATCAAGCATGCAACTCATATCCCTATGTGATCACATACCTAAATCATTATAATTATCATGTGTAACTATAAAGCATTACATTCAGAGGCATAGACTTATGATGAATCAAACAACTAATTGTATTAACCATAACAAAGAATCCATAACATAGGTTTGGGGAGAATCATCTCTCCCTAATCAAAAGAATTTAGCTACACATGGTGAAAAGAGTACAACTTAAGATAAAGGAAAGAAAGCAATTAGAGGAAGTCATAGAAACCTTCAATCCTTGTTCCCAAGTGATTGGAAGACTCCAAAACTGAAGGAATGACTTACAAAAGGACTTCCTACTACAATGCTCTAATACTAAGCTAAATCCCCAGATAATGACAATGATACAATCAAAAACCCGCACAATTGGTCCTAAAATTGGACAACTTACATCATATGACAAAGAGTCAACACAACCCCAAACTTAAACTTTTGGTTGTCCTCAAGCAAACATTCAATTCAGGCTGTGGCTATTTTTCTATTTAGCTGTTACATATAATACACCAACCTTAGACACATCAGCACATCAACTATCATCATCAACCTAATACCGTAGCAGGACAACTGAATTGGAAAATACATGATCATAAGCAGGCAGCATTCTCAAGTTTTCTTTATGCACAAATCTCACTAGTGTTTCACTCTTTGAGGTGTTTTAGGGTATTCACTCAACTCACAGTACCTGCATCATCGTTTCATAGGCTTGACAGAGTTCTATACCAATCTATACAAGTGATATGCACACACACTTTTTGAGGACTTTAAGGGTTATAGCGGGCTTAGGTAAGGGTGGATAATTTTGGATAAGTAGGTTGCACTTGGAGTTAGGCCTACCTCTCTCTTTGTCAATCTCACACAATTCACTTACTCACCCATTTTCCCCAAAGCATTCAACAAACAAGAGGAGGATTTTATTTATTTATTTATTTATTTTGTTCCTTCCTCTTGTATGCCACCCCAAACTTAGAATGTTGCTATTCCATGAGCAACCCCAAACTTAGAATTTTTCCCCACTCTCACAGCTTTTGTTACCTAACTCCAAGTTAAGAAATAACTAGTCTATGATTTTCAGAAAAAAAAAATACAAAAATTAACTATAGGCTCAGAGGGGCTAGCAAAGGATAAACATTAGTTAGGTGTGGTTTGAAAGGCTCAGGGGTGTCAAAAGAAGTGCCTCAGTGTGTATGAAAATCAAATGCAAGACAATTAAGTACAATGTCAAGTTCTGCAGACTAATGCAGGCAAGGAATACACACAATAGATAAAAAAAGTGTTTAGGCTCAAACCTCACAGTTGGTATTTGTAGAGATGGAACTCGAGAGATCCTGCCCACAGATGATAAATATTTTCCTCCTCCTTTGCCTTGACCACTGATAGTACTTGATGATAAAAATTGACGTGCGAGTGCTCAAAAGGTAAAATGTAAACATGCGAAGCCAAATGCCACACATCATCATAATTGAGGCTGCTTCAACAAAAAGAAAGAATAAGATCATGGTGCCTCAATGTCACAGAATAATTTGTAATAATATAGTACAGACCAAAGTGCAAAATAAAGTCAAAAGGCAAAAGACATAAAAGCTAAAAATAGTAAAGATCGCCAATGGGTTGCCTCCCATTAAGCGCTTCTTTAACGTCACTAGCTTGACGTCTTTGAGATCTCATGGGTCTCTCAGCATTAGAACCATTTGAGCCTCTTCCACCGTGTTCCCAAGGTATGGCTTGAGTCTTTGTCCGTTGACCTTAAAAGATCTTTTGGACTCTGGCTCTTCCACTTCAATCGCCCCATATGGTGTCACTTCTTTAACCAGAAAGGGCCCCGACCACTTGGATTTCAATTTTCCTGGAAATAATCTGAGCCTCGAATTAAACAGCAACACTTGTTGCCCAAGTTGAAACTCCTTTCTTGAAATGTGTTTGTCATGGTACCTCTTCATTTTTTCTTTGTAAACACGATTGTTCTCATATGCATGAAGGCGCATCTCATCCAACTCATGTAGCTGTAAGATCCTCTTCTCTCCACTTGCTGCAAGGTCAAAATTTAGGAATTTCAACGCCCAATAAGCTTTGTGTTCCAGCTCAACCGGCAAATGACAAGATTTGCCATAGACCAATTGGTAGGGAGACATTCCTAATGGTGTCTTGTATGCTGTCCTGTATGCCCACAGCGTATCATCTATCTTCACAGCCCAATCTTTCCTTGAGTTCCCCACTGTTTTTTCCAGGATTTTTTTTTTAATTCTCTGTTTGAGATTTCGACCTAACCATTGCACTGAGGGTGATAGGGGGTGGACACTTTATGCTTCACACTATATTTAGACAGGACATTGTTGAGTTGAGTGTTACAGAAGTGGCTACCCCCATCACTGATCAAGACTCTTGGTACACCGAATCTTGCGAAGATATTCTGCTTGACAAATTTGACCACCGTTTGGGAGTCATTCTTAGGGGTTGCAATGGCTTCCACCCATTTCGAAACATAATCCACCGCCACCAAAATGTACTGACAAGAATGAGATGGCGGAAAGGGTCCCATGAAGTCAATTCCCCGACAATCAAAAACCTCTATTTCCAGTATAGGGTTCAATGGCATCTCCCCCTTATGAGAAATATTGCCAGTCCTTTGGCATCTATCACAGCTCTTCACATAATTATGCGCATCCTTAAAGATGGATGGCCAATAAAACCTGATTGGAGAACCTTTGCTGCTGTGCGTTCCCCATTGTAATGGCCTCCACATGGGGAATCGTGACAGTGCCACAAAATCTGCTGACTCTCACTTCCCCAGACACATCTTCTAAGAAGTTCATCAGCACCAACCTTAAAGAGAAATAGGTCATCCCAAAGGTATTGTTTGACCTCACGGAGGAATTTCTTCTTTTTCTGCCATGTGAAATCTTCTGGTACCGTTCCCCCTGCCTTGTAGTTTGCTATGTCAGCAAACCACGGTATCTCTTCAATAGCTAACGATTTCTCATCGGGGAATTCTTCCAGAATTTCTGCTTCTCGAGTAGTCACCTCCTTGTTTTCCAGCCGTGACAAGTGATCAGCCACCACGTTCTCGCTCCCTTTTTTATCCTTGATTTCCAAATCGAATTCCTGCAAAAGCAAAATCCATATAAGGAGTCGAGACTCGCCCTTGGTTAGCAGGTATTTGATTGCTGCATGGTCAGTAAATACAATAACTTTGGACCCAACCAGATAGGAGCGAAATTTTTCCAGTGCAAATACTATGGCTAGCAATTCCTTTTCAGTTGTGGCATAATTTACCTGATTTTCATTCAAAACCTTGCAAGTATAGTGTATAGCATGAAAAAATTTCTCCGATCGTTGCCCCAGCACAGCGCCCACTGCATAATCACTAGCATCACACATTAATTCAAAGGGCATATCCCAGTTAGGGGCTACAATGACTGGGGCCGAGGTCAGTTGTTTCTTTAATACATTGAAAGCATGCAGACATTCATCATCAAAAACAAAATCATTTTCTTTAACAAGCAGATTGCTTAAGGGTTTTGCAATCTTTGAGAAGTCTTTTATGAAACGCCGATAGAATCCGGTGTGTCCTAAGAAACTTCTCACTCCCTTTACATTCGTAGGGGGAGGTAGCTTTTCTATAACTTCAATTTTTGCTTGGTCGACCTCGATACCTTTTGCTGAGATCTTAGGGCCAAGAACAATTCCTTCTTGAACCATAAAGTGACACTTCTCCCAATTCATAACTAAATTGGTTTCGATGCATCTCTTCAAAACGATATTCAGGTTAGCCAAACAAGAATCGTAACAAATGCCAAACACAGAAAAATCATCCATAAATACCTCGATGGCGTTTTCCATCATGTCAGAGAAAATGGAGAGCATACACCTTTGAAAAGTTGCAGGGGCATTGCACAAGCCGAAGGGCATCCTCCGATAGGCGAACACACCAAACGGACATGTGAAGGCATTCTTCTCTTGATCTTCGGGATCAACAGCTATTTGATTGTACCTGGAATACCCATCCAGGAAGCAATAAAAGGCTTGTCCCGCCAGTCTTTCTAGCATCTGATCCATGAATGGTAGAGGGAAGTGATCCTTCTGAGTGGCTTGATTCAATCTCCGATAGTCAATACACATTCTCCACCCAGTGACTGTGCAAGTAGGGATAAGCTCATTCTTCTCGTTTTTCACCACAGTCATACCACCCTTCTTGGGCACCACATGCACCGGACTCACCCACGAACTGTCTGAAATGGGATAGATCATTCCGACATCTAAAAGATTCAGTACTTCTTTCCTCACTACCTCTTTCATGGTCGGGTTCAACCTCCGCTGCTGTTGTATCACAGGTTTGAACTCTTCCTCGAGCTTTATTTTGTGCATGCAAAAAGCTGGGCTAATCCCCTTAAAATCTGAGATAATCCAACCTAAAGCAGTTTTATTTGCTCTCAACACTGTCATCAATTTTTCTTCTTCCAGCTGAGTTAGGGAACTACTGATGATGGCTGGGTGTTGATCGTTTCCCCCGAGGAATACATACTTCAAATGAGGGGGAATTTGTTTCAATTCAAGATTTCTTTTTTCTGGATTCTCCCCCCCTACTCAACTCTTCTCTTCTCTTAGAAACCCTTTCTACCTGTGAAGCTTCAAACTGACGAATACAGTCCTCGGTCTCGCTGTCCAATTCTTCCTCTACCCCCTCAATGGAGTTCACAATCACTTTCTCCAAGGGAAGAGAAGGTATATTATGTCTAAATGCTTCTTTTACCGAGTCTTCAACCACATCCACCCTAAAACATTTCTCTTGATCGTCCGGGTGACGCATAGCCTCGAAGACATTAAAAGTTACCTTCTCGTCTTGGAATCTCAACATTAGTTTCCCTTGTTGAACGTCTACCAGGGCTCGCCCAGTGGCAAGAAATGGTCGACCGAGGAGAATTGGCACCTCTGCATCTTCTTCCATATCAAGAATTACGAAATCAACCGGAAACAAAAAATTTGTCAACCCTTACCACGACATCTTCCAGGATCCCATAAGGATGTTTGATTGATTTATCGGCGAGCTGCAAAGTTATCCTAGTGGGTTTCACTTCACCCCCAACAAGCTTCTTCAACATGGATAAGGGCATCAAGTTGATGCTCGCCCCCAAATCACAAAGGGCCTTCCCTATTTTCAAGTTACCTATGGTGCAGGGTATTGTGAAACTTCCCGGATCTTTTAACTTCGGAGGGAGTTTCCTCTGAATGATGGCACTGCATTCTTCGGTCAGCGCCACAATCTCGTCATCTTTGAACCTCCTTTTTTAGTCAACAATTCTTTCATAAACTTTGCATAGACCGGCATCTGCTCTAAGGCTTCTGCAAACGAGATGTTGATTTGGAGGTTGGAGAAGATTTCCATAAACTTTGAGAATTGCTCATCCTGTTGATTCTTCTTCTTTCTTTGAGGGTATGGCAGCTTCATGTATGAGGGAATTCCTTTAGGCTTCTCGTCAACCTGCAATTTGTCAGAAAAAACATTTTTTATTGGGTTAGACTTCACTGCTCCCTCAGTTTTTCTCCCACACTCATTTTCAACTCCTTCATCTTTATCTTGCAACTCCTCCTTCAAAACCTCGGCTTCACTATTTTCCTCCCTAGGTTTGGTTTTGGTCACCTCCACGGGTTTCAGCTCTTTACCGCTTTTCAGAGAAATTGCCTTACAACTCTCCTTCCTCGGGTTATCCACGGTCTCAGAATCACTATTAGATGCCTCAACGAATTGCTCTGACAACTGACTAATCTGCATTTCCAAGTTCTTCATTGAAGTTTCGTGATTCTTCCCCATACTTTGTATGACTTGTTCTTGGGATTGCAATGTGGTCTGAGTCGTTTGCATACATTGGGATAGTGCATCGTCCAACTGAGTTCCCTGGTCATAACGTTGCTTTACTTGAGTAATTGTTGGGGTTCGAGATCTACTCTCCATGGCAGCAGCCACTTGTTTGGTGAGAGATTTGATTTGAAGGGACATTAGTTTTTGTTGAGCTAACACTGCGCTGTTAGAGTCCAGTTCCAACATATTTTTTTTCTGTACAGCTATACACTCATTCGGCATTCTATATTCATTTGATGTTATGTCATCTATCAGTTGTTTAGCTTCTTCCCAGGTTTTGTTACCCAAAGACCATCCAGCTGAGGTATCTAGTATCATCCTGGTTTGAGGTTGCACTCCATGATAGAAGGTTTGTAACTGCACAAAATCATCAATACCATGCCCCAGACACTTTCTTAATGACAGCTTAAATCTCTCCCAAGAATCGTATAGGGGTTCCGAATCCTTTTGTATAAGTTGGAGATTTCGCCCCTCTTTTCAATAAACTTGGAGATAGGGAAGAACATGGTTAGGAACTTATCTTCAAGGACACTCCAAGCATTAATAGTTCCGGGTGGGAGAGTATTCAACCAATCCTTTGCTCTTCCTGTTAAAGTGAAAGGGAAAAGACGCAATTGTTTGGAGTTTTCATCCACTCCCTCAGGATACGTGGTTCCACAGATTTCATGGAAGTAGGATAAGTGCTGATTGGGGTCTTCAGTATCTCACCCAGAAAACGGCTTTGCCCTTAATGCGGATAGAACAGATGACTTGATGTCAAACGTGGCAGCCCATACTGGTTGGAAGGTGCTAATATGTGTGCCTCGAGTTCTCCTCCCAAAATCATTGAGAGTGCGTCTGCCCGGTGGATTTTCAGCCATTACTTCCACTGAATGTACCTTTGCCCAATGTATAAACAGTTCTTGGAAACACTAAGCATACGTTAACCAGTCCCAGAAATCACTAAGCACCAAAATTAAGTAGCTAAAAATAAAATAAAAACTAAGAATCTAGATTCAACTCGTTTGCCTGGTCGACAACAAAGTCAACAATCCCCGGCAACGGCGCCAAAAACTTGTTAAGAAAATTCAGCAAGTGTACTGAAAACGTTGCAAGTAATAAAATTACGGTAAGTACCGGTCGATTCCACAGGGATTGCGTGTTGTAACAATAGCAAATTTGATTAATTCTAGATTGTGAAAATTGATTTGATTTTGAATTTAGTAACGTGAAAATAAAAACTGTTGTTGAAATAACGAGAAAAACGATTAGGGGTCGAATCCTCTCCCCTCACCTATCTTATGGACCTTCAACAAATTACAAATTAATTGTTTGAAACGCCAGATTCAATTCACTAAAGTAGGTTAAGGACAATTCCTTGCCTCAAAACCCCTTTTACCAAATTGAGTTACCCTAATTCCTTAGGTGAATCATGCCAATTAGTAAAGCAATAAACTTAAGAACTAGAGAATTCATGCATCCAATCCCATATTCCTATGGTGATCACAAGTACATGATCTAATACCCCATATCAAGCATGCAACCCATATCCCTATGTGATCACATACCTAAATCATTATAATTATCATATGTAACTATAAAGCATTACATTCAGAGGCACAGACTTATGATGAATCAAACAACTAATTGTATTAACCATAACAAAGAATCCATAACATAGGTTTGGGGAGAATCATCTCTCCCTAATGTTGCACCCCGAAAAATCCCGGGTTGGGTTTCTCAATGTACAACGTGGAAAATTTTGGAGCCGCCACCAATATTTTAATTTTAAGACCAAAACATTGAAAAAAGGTCTTTTGGACAAGGCGGATGGTCTTTTGAAAACTAGAGATATAGGTTCGGGGGTCGATTACGTGCGAGGAAGGTGTTAGCACCGCGCACGTCCTTTCTACTGAAAGGGAACCTCTAATTAAATATGTGGTTTTAACGTTTGATTTGAAAAATACCTAGATTTGCCTATTTATTTCTTGTTTGAAGATGAATGGGAAAACTTAATGAAAATCTTATTTTTGGTGAGAAAGGGGGAAAAAAAGGTTTTTTTTAGAAAAAGTGCTTGACGGGACATGACCCGCTCCTACGTATCTCCCGGTGCGATGGAGAATTCAAAGCTACGTAGTTCTTGGTTGTCCTTTTTGAAAAGTTTTTGCTTTTTTATCCTTTTTGGTGAGTTTTTGAAATAGGACGAGCATTAGTGAATGATTAAACTAGCAGAGGCTATGATGAATCACTACTAAATGCTCAAAAAGGAGTGTGGTACCGCTAGTCAAACGAACAAAGGTTCTGATGGACTAATGATAACAACTCGTTTTTATTATCTTTTTAGAAAGTGATTTTCGAAAGAGATTGATTTGTATGATGATCAAACTAACAAAGGTTATGATGGATCATCGTTTATTATTCTTGTGAGAAAAGGACATTGCCAATAATAGCTAAACGAACAAAGGCTCTGATGAGCTACTAGCAACAATGAGTTTGAAAATGATTTTTGTCTGTTTTATGAAAATGATTGGTTTAGGGTGGTGAAAAGGATTTTTATTTGTTGCGCTTGACGAGAACGTGACTCGCTCCTACGTATCCCAAACGAGAATCAAAGCGACGTAGTTCTAATAAATGTTTTTGAAAGGGGTTGAAAGGGGAAGAGTTTTCATAACGATCGAGCAAGCAAAGGCTTTGAGCGATCATTACTAATAACCCTTGATGGCATTCACGACAATCAAACAAGCCAAGGCTTTGAGTGATAGTCACTAATAACTCGCGTTAATTGGAAAAAGGTTTGAAAGATTTTTTGGAAGAAAGGGTGAAGGTATTATCAATGATTGATTATAAAAGTTCAAACACGTTCAATAATCACGAAATCATGCATATGTTGAACATTTAATCAAGACTAAACATGCCAATATAATCAAAAGACCCACTTATCAGGGATGCAAGGTAAAGTTCTCAAAGCAAGTGTGTGTGTGTAGGAGGGAGTGTATTTACCCTAATGACTCTATGCTACAACAGGCATGTAGACTTACGTCTTCATTAGGAGGTCATACACATGGATGGAATGACATATTGAATCAAGACTTTAAAGTGCATCAAAACAAGCAAGCAATTGAACATAGGCATAGAATGGTCTTAATTAAACTGAGGAACATATGAGCAACGATTTCTCGATAACATGAACGAAAGGGGGAAATTGCATCAAGGCTAAGGTAAGCCTATCCTTTGCATTTATGAATAAGTGCCCAAAGGCTAATAACACAATCAAAGATGAGGGAGCATCAAGGTTTTGAATAACCTATCCTTTGCAATACCCCATGGACCTTAAACCATAAACCTAACTATCTTTTATTCATTAGGAAGTTAAAAAGGGGGAGGTTGAATCATCTGAGACCATCTTCACCACTTAGAACATGATGCACTAGGCATAAGTGGCAATCATGTGGTTCATCATCAACAATGGCACTATAGCTAAGTCAAATCACATAGGGCAATTTTGGCATGGATCACAATGATTAATAAATATAAAGACAGAAATACCTCTGATGAAGGCAGATACTACAACTTTGAAGAACGCAACTCCAACTAACTCTTGCAGTAGATCAGCTCTGACGGACCAACGGAACGAAGAGAGCACCAATAAAAAATAGGAGAGTTTTTTCTGAAAAGATGAGATTTTCGGAAACTGCCTCTGATCTCGTGAAAGAATCTGTCCCAAAATGTGTGTCTTGAGGCTGCCTATTTATAGGCTTAGGAAAGCGTAGAAATTTGGAAAAATATTTATTGCAAAGATGAATCGATTGTTTGATGGAGTGAAATATGAGAGAATCGATTCTTTACCTTTGAAAAATCACATGAATCGATTCCAAGCTTAGTTAGATGAGTGAGGAATCGATTCTTGGCTCTTTGAAATTGCTTGAAAATCGATTTCATGCTTTGATAAAATAGGGAGGAATCGATTCTTGGCTCTTTAAAATGGCCTGAAAATCGATTTCATGCTTTGATAACATAAGGAGGAATCGATTCTTGGCTCCTTAAAATGGCCTGAAAATCGATTTCATGCTTTGACAAAATAAGGAGGAATCGATTCTTGGCTCCTTAAAATGGCCTGAAAATCGATTTCATGGTTTAATATTGGATTAAGGAATCGATTTCACGGCCTTTACAAAATAGTATAAATCGATTCTTGGCCATTGGAACAGAATGGAAATCAATTCATGCTTTCCACAAAAATGTTTTTAGGTCTTTGCCATGCATGCATAAAATATTTTCCAAAGCTTGCCATGCATGCATAACATATTTTTCAAAACTTGCCATGCATACATAACACATTTTCAAAAACCCTAATTTGATGCATGAGGCTTATTGCAAAAATTATTTTTATAGACCCTTTTGTGAGAAATGACCAAAATGCCCCTTTTTGACCCTAATTTCCCATAACGTGCATTCTAACCCTAAAAAAAAACTTTGGAATGGTTTCTAGGACCCAAAATGCAATGCATAATTTATTATATATTTTTTTGTGTGGAAAATTAGGGTTTTGACCTAAGCCGGACAAAATTGGGGTATGACACCTAATCAAAAGAATTTAGCTACACATGGTGAAAATAGTACAACTTAAGATAAAGGAGAAGAAGCAATTAGAGGAAGTCATAGAAACCTTCAATCCTTGTTCTCAAGTGATTGGAAGACTCCAAAATCGCACCTCCAGGCTGTTCCAAACCCTAGCTGCGCTCCCCTGACCAACCTACTGTTATTTTCGCTGAAAAATCCTTAAAACCCTAATTTCTGGTCTCCATCGCGACGCGACACGATACATTCGCGACGCGATGCTGCTGAAAAGTAGCTGGTCGCGACGCGAACCCTCCTGGTCGCGACGCGAAATTGCATAGAAACAAATTCCTCCTTTTTCATGCTACCTTCGCGACGCGAACCCTCCTGGTCGCGACGCGAAATTAGACAGAACCAAAATCCTTCCAATTGTGCTGCACTTTCAGGCAAGTGTCTGGTTCGCCGAATGATGCCACAACAATTTGGAAGTCTTCAAGTACAAATTGACTCCAAAACTGAAGGAATGACTTACAAAAGGACTTCCTACTACAATGCTCTAATACTAAGCTAAATCCCCAAATAATGACTACGATACAATCAAAAACCCGCACAATTGGTCCTAAAATTGGACAACTTACATCATATGACAGAGAGTCAACATCCATATTACTATTATTCACAACACATCCGTTATTGTCTCTCTTAACTTTTAATACTGCTTAAAAGCGCTATAAAAGATCCAAAAGAGTGCTACTAAAAGTCATGGAAGACTAAAATTGATCAAAAAAAATTGGAAGCCAAATATAGGTGAATTGTTTTGAGAAACTAAAATAAATAAATCTAAATTTTATAGGAAGCAAAAACATATTTAACCCGGACTAACAATATAAATATATATATATGATATATTGTTTTGACGAGGATTTATTTAATAGATGGCAGTAGAGAGTTTTAATGAAAATGGTGATGGTAGGAAGACCTTGGATCCTCTCCTTCTCTTTCTCCTACATCTTCCTCCATCATCTCTATCTCTCTCTTAATTCACTCTCTCTCATGATTAAAATAATTGAAAGATAATGATGAGAGAGAATGAATTAAGAGAGAGATAGAGAGGATGGAGGGAGATGTAGGGAGAAATGGAAGGAGAGGATCCAAATCCATGGTAGGAATAACAGAAAGACTAACACGCAATAAATTATTTAAGTTGAAATTTTACTTAAAAATAGTGTATAAAAATGTTATAAATTAATTAAAAAAATAATATAAGCTCATGAGATAAAGTTGTGTTCTGTTCTGGACTGGACCAAGAGGCCCATCCAGTAATTAGACATGGATAGGCCCAATCATTTTGATCCACATCCACAATAAATCAGCCCACTTATGGCTCTCACGCTTGGATGACTCAGATTCATCCGATCGATTCAACGACTCAAATCCTGCACGACTCTCTATAAATACTAGCTCACATTGCCGTAAATAGGTACATTCTCATTCCTAGATTATACTACTCTCTTATTCCCTATACTGACTTGGGCGTCGGAGTGGCATCGCAGGTGCCCACCTGTGATTCTTTTAACACTCCGCTTGGACTGCAAGAGACCTACCAACAGCAGTCACCGCAGGGCTACTAGGTACTGAACATTGGCGACCACAGTGGGAGATGTCTAGCTTTCACCTCATCTCTACCTCCTAAGACTTCTCTCCTGCATTTCGATGGCACTCAAGGCAGACCCCGGGTCCGAAGCATTGCCGTGTCTCAACCCCAACCTGAAGACACGCCACAAGGTGTTGCTGCCACTCTTCCAGGCGACATGATAACTCTATTTTATATAGAGTTATTTATGCATCTAAACATAACTAATTTCTTGAAATCAAGTGTAATATGTGTTAAATATAGTAGTACGAATAAAATAACAACATTTATGGTTTCAAGATGAATGCCATTCATAACTTAGCACTTTGTATATATATTGGTATGTTTGATGTGTTTGTTCAGTGCATCTGCAGTTGATGCACCTGCACCAGGAAAACAACAGTGCATCTGCACTAAAAGCCTTAACAACAGTGCATCTGCACTAAATACATTTACAACAGGGCAACTGCACTAAGGTGCATCTGCACCATCCCGCACTAAAGACAAATTACCCAACATTGGAAGCACCTCAAACCATACCAATGCATAAACACCTCAATGGCATCATGCTTAGTCATAAGTCACATGGAGGCACATGCCAACATGCAAAAGGAGGCGCCTACAATAAAAGACCATCATGAAGGGTCATTCATAAGGGACACATTGTAACACCCCGATTTTCATATTAGTACGTTTTTGCTTTATGCGCAAATATAATAGTAATTCTTATGATATATTGTGCGTCTTAGTAATTATGTATTTTAATAATATTTAGTGATTTAATCGATTTTATATATTCATGTGTGTTGGAGTTATCAAATATGTCTAAATGATATTAAACCGTATTTTTATACTATGTTGGTACTATATTATTGTTAGTATTTATTTATGTTGTTTATAGAATATTTATATTTGAAATATGATTGTTTTAGTTGATTATTTTATTTTATAAAATAATTGTATTCGAGATATTATTTATTTATAGAAATTATTTTGGCCTATTGAGGTGTTAAAATAATGGGTATAGAGAAGTTAGGCTTTAAAAATGATTTGAAAGTGATTTTTGGACTTTACTACTCGCATACACCTCCCTCCTGTCTGCTAAACGCACCCCTACACTAAGTGAACAACTCCAGCCCATGCGAACAACAGAGCCCAAACGCGAAATCCATGGACCGTGACCCGACCCGCTCCTATCATCTTCTCCCTCAGCAAAGAAGCGCTGTTTTACACGCAGAAACAACAAAAACCCTCATGGCCTTCTTCATCTTTTTCGTTCTCCACCTCCAAGCCATGGCCAAGTCCCAAACTTCAGAGCCCAACTTGAAATCGCCCTATGAATTCGATTCCGGACTCGGTTTTACCGTTTGAAGCCTTCATCTCGTCTTTTAATTCTCCCCTTCTCATTGAAAGACAACAACGCCGCACAACCCCTCTTTCCTCTCTACATTTCACAACCCACCAATTAAAAGAACCGACAGTGGAGACTTGCATTTTGCGCTAGACAATCACCGCAGTGAGTTTTCCTTCCCAACTTGAGTCTGCTCCTTTTCCAGTAACAGCTTTCTTTTGTGGGTCCGAGAGCAAGGTTCCTTCTTACGATTTTGTTTAGGACATAAACAAATAAAAACTGGATGGAAGATTATTTCAGGTAGGTAATCTTTATAATCTGTGATGCTTGTGGTTCGACATTCACCTTATTTCTCCCATGTCACTATGTTAGTTTTCTATTTTAGACATTAGAATACTCATGATACATGCTACTTCGCGTTTCCCTGCAAGGTCAAAAGAAAATATAAGTTTAAGAGTTTATATCAAGTTTTATGTATTGATTAACATGCTTATATATACGTGTATACATATACACATATGCATATTAGATTTATCCAATCTTATTCAAAGAATTATATTATTAAAACTGTGACTTTGTTTTATTAGAATGACTTGCCTAAGTATATGAATTTAACGGTGGACAATGATTTCAATTATTTAATATTCTAGTTTCAGAATTATTTTAATATAAATTTAGTATCAATATTTTTAGTATATTTTTACAGTAGCTAGTCCCTTATGCTAACATTATTATTTTTACGGTAGGACTATGATTTCGAATAATTTAATAATGTTAGTATCTTATTTTTAGATTGTCGTTGTTGTCACATAACGGTACGCATTCGAGTCAAACATTGTCCTGCTGGAATTGATTCACGCTTGAGAACTCGTAATCTGTCTCTGTAGAGATTTGCCTTGGAAGACGCTTCGATATCAGTTAAGGGTGAGATCTCTCTTTCACTATAATGGTGGGTATGATGGGTATTAGGGTAGGGGCTTAGACCTATGATGCCTAGTATTTGATTGACGTTGATTAGATGATAGAGATAACATGAATGTGCTAATTGGAGAAAGAATGCCTTGTGATTGAAAATCCATGACTTGCATGCCAAGTGCTTGAATATTTGTTGATGGTGTCTTTCAATTGATGTTAATTGGGTGGACTATGATAATTGATGTTCATGTTGGTGATTTGACCTTGGTGATTTGAATTGGTGTTTTAAATTGATGATGAAACAAGAATTTGTGAAAACTAGGCGCCTTGGGCGCCATGTCTAAGTGTGCTGATTTTGGCGCCCTGTGAATGGGCGCCGTGGCCAAGGATGTTGCGTTTTGGTGTCTTGGCGTGTTGCTGTTTTTGGCGCCCAGTGCATGGGCATCGTGTTTAAGTGTGTTGCGTGTGGTGTTTGTGTCGCAGGAAATGGCGCCCTGTGCCTGGGCGCTGTGCCTGTCTGTGTTGGCCTGGTGTTCTATTGCTGTTTTTGGCGCCCAGTGCCTGGGCGCCGTGTCTGGGTGTGTCTCGCGTGCCAATGTGTTGTGTGCGTGTGTTGCTGGCTTGGCGCCCTGGGTGTGGGCGCCGTGTGCCAAGATGTGGTGTTGCTGTTTTTGGCGCCCTGGGTGTGGGCGCCGTGTGCCAGGGTGTGTGGCTGTGCGTGGGTGTGTTTGTTGTGGTGTCTTGGCGCAGGGGCGCCTAGGCGCCCTGTGCCTGGGCGCCAGAATCGTGTTGTTGGCGCAGAGGGGCGCCAAGGGCGCCAATGTTGCTGCCCGCGCCAGTTTCTGCTTTGTGTTGCTTGTGGGCGCCATGGGCGCCAAATCTTGTGTCTGGTTGCGTTTTGGTGCTGCCTGGGCGCCAATGGCGCCAGTTCCTGTTGCTGGCCAGTTTCCAGCGTGTTCCCTGCTAGGCGCCCAGTGCCGGGGCGCCATTTTCAGGATGTTGCCCAAATGTTCCCCGGTTTTGTTTTTGACATATCTTTTGACTCGGGTGTCCGTTTTAGGTGTTTCAAAGTGCGTTGTGAAACTTATTCAGTTTCCTACTGGTATATTCTATTTTAAGGTAAAAATTATTATTTTTCTGATGGTTTCTGGGCGCCTCAAGTGGCTGTCCCCGGTGGTCGTTGTTGTTGGCGTTGTAAAATTATTTCGGTGTCTAAAACCCTTTTTGGTGTCCTTTTTGGTGTCGTGAACTGGAGTAAAACCTTTTGGTGTAATCGGTAATATTAGTGTCCCGGTGTCAATAATGATGTGTTGATGTTTTTGACGACAATGCCCCTAGTGGCTATTATTTTGATTGACGATGGTATTGATGATGAATATAAGTTGCGGTCTTATCAGTGACGATGACGCCATAACGGCTATTAGTGATGATGATATTAACGACGATGAATGTTAGTGGCAATGATATGTGTGATGATAACCTGACAGGTGATGTGCCTTTTATTGGCAAATTGGTAAGTGATGGATCACTAAGTTGATTGTGATTGTATGTGACTGTCCGTGGTGCATATCATGGTGCTTCATGCATCTCATGTGCATAAACAAGTGACGATGATGCCATAAAGGCTATTTAGTGACGATGATGCCATAAAGGCTATTTAGTGACGATGATGACAGGTACCTCATGCATACGCCTGTTGTGATGGGTTGCATTTCATACATGTTCATGACATTGTGATGACTTGCAGTGATGAATGATTTGATGTTGCGATGTGGTTTATATAGTTTTTGTAGCTCTAGCATAATACTTATCATATGCACTATTATATTGTTAGATGAACTCACCCCTTCTGTTTGAATGTTACCCCTATGCGGTAACGTGCATGTGATCTCGAGTGAAGGCTTAGATACCTTCGTTAGTTGGGTCGGGTCGTCTGCTCTGATACGTAGCACCTAAGGGGGGATGAACGCTTGTCTTTATTCATTGCACTACTGTTTTATTTTGCAAAGATGCTATGGTTGTTTCATTTGAATCCTTAAATTTTATTCCGCTGCGTAGTGATGGAGTTTATTACTGTGTTGACTGAACAGGTGTTTTGGGTTCGTCCCATTAGCAGGGTGTTATGTATCGTATTTCCTTAATACGGTGAATTTTATGATCGACACTGTTATTTGCGAGTTGTGATGTTTTTAAGTTGAAATGTGACATTCCTTTAGTTGACAAAAAAAGAACTCTGATTTTATTAATATTTTACCGGGTAGAAAAAGGGGTGTTACACACATGGCTTTCCACGATTGGACCTCTCTTTGAGGTTGAGTGTTGGACTCAATCCCCTTCATCAACATTCTGAAAAGTAACCATGGTTAAACCTCCTTAGGTTAACTTGATCTCCAAGCAAAACCTCACTTGAAGGAAACCTCCAAGGCTATATAAAGGCTTCCACTTCTCACTTGAAAGACATCCATATACATTCCAATATAATCCATAATCATTTCCTATCTTGTATTTTATTTCTTTTCATAGTTTTAATTTAGTAGTTAGTTTGTAAGAAGGTAAGGAAGGAATTGACGACTTCTCCCTTCACTTCTTCATCAAGTTAGTTAGGTGCAGGAAATCAGTGCATCTGCACTGCTGGGCAACTTATGCAAGAGTTCTTCAATCGGTGTAATCTCTTCCCTATTGGTATCTCTTGTACTTTCCATTATATCAACATGTTTCATTTCATCTATTTTTGCCTTGCAATGCATATTATGAGCTAAACCTCTTTGGTTGAGATGTTCTAACTTTATAATGAGCTTTTGAGTAAGTTATTGTGCTTTTAAGTGTTGTATGCATTTTGGTTTTTGTGTTATACTACATCCATCTTATTTTAAGGTTGATCGCTTAGAATAAGTAGAGTTATATTCACAGACATTGTTTATAACTAGAAATCAAGAACTAATAAGAGTGAGTGTTTTAATGAAGGCTTTGTTAACTTGTGTAATAAAGAAAACTTTGTTAAAACCATGTTAAGTCCTAGACATAGGATAACATAGTCCTTAGGGTGATACAGTGGGTACTTTAAAGGCAGGAGTGAACTTATTTAGCAAGCCCAGACATAGGAAGCTTGTAACGAAACTCTGAAGAAAGTAGCTGAAAGGCACATACTGATGCAGCTGCACTCAATGCTTCTGCACCACATAAACACACAAAACTCTCAGAAGTGATTTATTTAGTAAAAACATCTCAACTATCATTCTCAACTGATTTCCTCTACATTTTATTACTTATTTGCATTCTGTTTACTTGTCACCATCATCCCAATTTGTGAGTAGTATAGTTCACACTAATTTATACACTTTTAAACTACAAGAGTTAATCCAATCCCTGTGGGTTCGATCTTTTATACTACTTGTTAGTGACTGTGTATACTTGCACATATTTTTCACACACCAAGTTTTTGGCGCCGTTGCCGGGGATTGCCATTAATTTTTGTTGTTTAGAATTATAAATTAGTGTTTTATTATTTTGGTATTTTGTTTTTTGTGGAGAAGCATTAGGTGTAGATGCACTAGCATATGCGCAGAGCAAAAACACCAGAAGTTGAATTAGATCCAGAGATAGAGAGAAGGTTTAAAAAGTTGCTTAGACTCTAGAAACAAAGACTTCAAAGCTGCAGAATCACAATGTCTCAACAAAGTGAAGAAGAGATATCTAGACCAAGTTCCATTGGAGGATCAGTCAGAGGTGGTCCAGGCTCACATCATGAACCTGAAGATGATCACAGAAATCAATTCATCAACATGGGACCAATAGGTATGATTAATCATAGAAATAGACCCATGAGAGATTATGATATGTTTGATCATCAGAATATGCAAACAAGTATAGCAAGACCTCATATTGATGCTGTACATTTTGAATTCAAACCCATGATGTTCCAAATGCTACAAACAATTGGTCAATTTGGTGGATCTCCCCATGAGCATTTAAAACAGTTTTTAGAAATATGTAGTAACTTTATCATTCCTGGTGTTGGTGAAGATGCATTTAGACTTAAGCTATTTCCATATTCTTTGAAAGATAGGGCTAAATCTTGATTGAATTCATTAGAGCCTAATTCTATTCATTCATTGAATGAAATGGCTGAAAACTTTTTAGCAAAATATTTTACACCCATCAAAAATGCTAGAATGAGAAATGATATTACATCTTTTAGACAAAAAGAATTTGAATCATTGTTTGAAGCATGAGAAAGATGGAAAGAGCTTTTAAGAAAATGTCCACATCATGGTCTGCCTGTCATTATTCAAATGAAATTTTTTTATAATGGTTTAGAACCCCAAACCAGAATAATGCTTGATGCATCATCTGAGGGTGTGTTATTAAACTTGTCTTATAATGAAGCGTGTGAATTGATTGATAGAATTGCAACAAATAGCTCTAGTTGGCCTACTGAGAGGGTGAGTGCCCAAAAGAGACCATCAGGGGTACATGAAATTAGTGATGTAACAGCCCTATCCGCTCAGTTAGCCTCACCGACAAACATGTTTAAAAACTTCACTTCAACCAGTGCACCTACACCTGGTGCAGCTGCACCAACAGAAAACACTGCAGCAGCCATAGAACAGGCCCCCAGGTGATACAAGTTGTGTGTATTGTGGAGGAGGTCACTTGTATGAGGAATGTCCTAGCAACCCTATCTCTGTCAATTATGTAGGATACAATAGGAATAACAACCCTTACTCTAACACCTATAACCCTGGCTGGAAGAACCACCCAAATTTTAAATGGAACAATACTAGTGCACCTGCACCTAATGCAGCTGCCCCAGTCACACCACCAGGATTTCAATCTCAGAACTACCAAAGACAACAACCACCTGCCAATGATAACTCCTTGGGGACGGGTCACCTCACGTCTCTCCATGGCTCTCCCACGAGGGACCCTTCACCTGGAAGATTGATGATTGTCCAATTCCTAAGGCCCTAGAGAAGCTTCCAGCCTTCAATATGTACGATGGGACTGGGGACCCTGACAGCCACTTGGCATACTTCTTTCTCATGATGCGCTACCGGGGGGCAATGGAACCCGTCCACAGCAAAATCTTCCCCCTCACTCTCGAGAAGTCAGCACTAGCTTGGTTCTAGGAGATGAAGCCAAACTCGGTCTCACCCTAGGGACAGCTAGCTATGATATTCACAATTCGTTTTGCCGCTTCCCGCGTAAAGCCCAAGTCTGAAGAGGTACTCAGGGCGATTAGGCAGGGAGAGAAATAAACACTTAGAGAATATCTAGAAAGGTTCAATAAAGAAGCTGTGAATGTTAGGAACCTTGAATACAAGATGAGGCTCTTTTGGATGAAGGATGGTCTCCGGAAAGGAAGCTTATTCCAAAGAGAAATTGGGATCAACAAGCCCCGCGACTTGGTCGATTTCCTTCAAATATCCCAGAGGCACATGGACTACGAAGAGGACGAGCTGGTCTACAAGGCCATTGAAGAACCATGACTGGAGCAAGCCCAAGCAAAAGGGACGCCTTGTGAGTCTCGACTCCGACAAGGCCGTTTTTTAGAGTACACCTTGCTGAACACATCTCAGGCGGAGATCCTTGCCAAATGCGCTGGCGCGGAGTTTCTAGACATCAAACAACCCGAACCTCTTGTGCAAAGGAAGGGCTGAACCTCTAAGAAGTACTGTCGTTATCAAAGAAGTTATGGACACGACACCAACAAGTGGAACACTTTAAGAGACGACATTGAAGAGCTGATTCGCGAGGGGAAGCTCGCCCAGTACATGAAGGAAGAAGAAAACGAGACTCCCGACTCTGATATGGCTTACAAAGCAGCTGCAAAGGAGGGAAACGAAAATGAAGAACCTTGCAATTCCAAACCCAAGAGGGATGCTGGAGGAGGACAACGTGAAAGTCAACCGCGACGCTTTGCCGAGCACACCCTGTTGAACATTTCTCGGGCAAACATCCTGGCCGAGTGTGCAACACAGAGTTTAAAGATGTCAAGAGGCCAGAGCCTTTGGTGCTGAAGGAGGGACAGTACCCCTCGAGGAAGTATTGTCGCTACCATTGAAGTAACAGACATGATACCAACAACTGTCGAGCTTTGAGAGATGACATCGAAGAGCTGATCCAGAAGGGGAAACTTCAGCAATACGTGAAATGCAAGGAGAAGGGAGAGACTAGTGGCACCCAAAAACGATCACGGCCCCCCGAAAGAGATCCAGATTGCTCCGCAAGGGAAAAGCAGTGGCAAGCGAGGCCGCCAAAGCTACAGAGGAGGATGACAGTGATGCTTCTGAAAAGTCAGACACCCGGAAATCCAAAGGAAGACCAGTCGCCATGGTCATCCTCGGAGGAGACTTTTTAGAAGGCGGCCTGACAAATAAATCAATGAAGAGAAGGTGGAAGGAAATCATGAATGTTGCTTCAACTTCGAAGCCCATGGAGGGACCATCCAGGCCAGCCCTAACCTTTGAGACCAAGATCTGCTGGATGGAAAACCCAACAAATACGCCCACTATCGATTTCCGCTGTCATGGCCAATGTCGAAGTGCGAAGGATCCTGGTCGATCAGGGTAGCTCCGCGGACAACATCTTTGATGACTTGCTGAAAGTGTTGCACATCTCTGCTGATGACATCACTCCTTACCATGGAACTCCACTGACTGGTTTCAATGGATCAATAGTCGAGCCACTTGACCATGTAAAACTGATGGTCACTTATGGAGACCCAGATGGTGAACAACTGTTGTGTTAAACTGTAAAACCTTCTTCCTAGTCCTCCCATGCAAATCAATATACCAGTGCATAATTGGGAGACTGGCACTAGGCAGGCTGGGAGCAGTAACCTTAACTGTACATCTGAAGATGAAGTTTTACTCCTTGGACAATAGGGTTGTAACCCTGCAAGCTGACTTGGGAGCAGCCCGCAAATGCTACTACCTAAGCATGAAGAATCTACAAGAGGTTGAGGGAGTTAAAGAACCATGCAAGAAGATAGACAAGGAAAGAGAGGTGAACCTGGTTGACCTAGATACTCAGTACGACCCAGACAGTGAGGAAGACGAAAGCGATGACATCCTAGCCAGGAAGCTGAAGAAGCGCACCAAGATACCTAAAGCAGATGATGAGCCTAACCCCACACAATCGAACAAGGATCTCGAAGACACTGTGAGAGCAGCCGCAAATCTCCCCAAGGAAATAATGGAGAAGCTCATGATCAGCCCAAGGAGCAATGCAGGCTTGCCCCTCCTGCGGCGGACATGATGGCCATGCCACTTGGAACACTCACCATTTAGCCGGAGTCCCTCAAGTCATTGAAGAAAAGCACGTTTGAGATTGGAGATGCCGAGAGGAGCGTAGAAGACCTTCTAGTTGTGTAGAATCAAGTGTACCATTTGGCCATCCAATTCCGCAGCTGACTCGAGACTATGGAGCAACACGAGTTGGACTCCGCGCAACTCACTTTCTAGGGTCAAACAAATTTCCCGCACACAATATATTCACTAAGCCAAGACTTGAGAGGCTGCAGTGGAGTTACGAGGCTCCGGCTCAACACTCCCATTAAAAGGAATAAAAGCAGCTGATGTAACGCCCAAAATATTTAATTAAATTGTTTAATTAAATATTTAGGTATCCAATTATTTATTTAATTAATTACTTAAAATATGTTAGTTGATATAAATATATTAGCACTATTTAAGAGGTGTGTAAATAAATTTTAGGTGATGGCGTTAGTGATCAGGCTTAAGCTGGAGAAAGCCCGTGATCCAAGCCCAAGGCATAGGCGCATGAGGGGTTAGTTAGGGTTGGGGAGCATTTCGCATTTGTGGGAGAAAAGAAAAGAAATTGCGAATAGAGAGAAGAGAGAAGAGAGAAAGAAAGTTTGCGAAGAGAGTGAGAAGAGAGAAGAGGTGCGATCGGCCAAGAGAGAAGAGGAGCAAGGAGCTGTTGCTGTGGTTACTTCGGTGCTTTCGTAGAGGTCTCATCATCTTTGGAAAATCTAAGGTAAGGGTGGGTCTTGCTTTATAATAGGGTTTATAATGGGTTGTATGTAGGGGTTTAGGAATTATATCGTTCTCCGTATGATTGTAATGTTGTGTGACGTGTATGAATATGTTGATGAAGATTTGTTGTTCAATAGATGGTTGTTAGGTAGAATGCGAATGGCTAAGTGTATGTGAGGATCGAAAATGCAAGCTAAGTGCTCGATATAATGTGTATATGATGATGTGGTTGCTATAATATATACACTGTTGCGGTTTTCTTGAAACTGGGACAGTTCGGTCAGTCCAAAAATTTCGTGTTTAATTGTTCTTGAAAATAGACTTCACGCCGGTCGTTTTGGCGCCGGTTTCGTTCGATTTGGAGTTGTGTAGCTCTAGTTATAGGCTCCACAAGTTAGGGTAATAATCTGGGAGCATTCTGGACATAGGTTCTGTATTTTTAAAACTGGAACCTTTCGTTTGTCCAAAAATTATGGGACATATTTTGTTAGAAAATAGACTTAATTTTGGTCATTTTGGCACTTGTTTGGTTAAATTTGGATTTGTGTAGCTCAAGTTATGAGTCTCCAAAGTTAGGTCAAATTTCTGGAAATAATATGTGAGTAGGTTCTGTTTTTGCAAGTTTTGTGTTCTCAATTAAACTCCGTTTTGAATGATTCTCGTTTAATTAGAAAATAGACTGAAACCTCTACAAGGTAGGCACTGGTTTCACCGAATTTCATTAAGAAATGAGAAAGAAAACTTGGTCGCAAGTTGCGTAAGAAATTTTGTCTGGCGCTGGCGCCAATGTTGCTCCTGCGCCAGTTTCTGTGTTGCTGTGTCTAGGCGCTGTTGCTCCTGCGCCAGTTTCTGTGTTGCTGTGTCTAGGCGCTGTTGCTCCTGCGCCAGTTTTCTGTGTTGCTGTTGTGTCTAAGTTGCGCCAGTTTTTTGTGTTGCTGTGTTGCTGTTTCTGTCTAAGCTGCGCCAGTTTTCTGTGTTGCTGTTGTGTCTAAGTTGCGCCAGTTTTTGTGTTGCTGTGTTGCTGTTTCTGTCTAAGCTGCGCCAGTTTTCTGTGTTGCTGTTGTGTCTAAGTTGCGCCAGTTTTTGTGTTGCTGTGTTGCTGTTTCTGTCTAAGTTGCGCCAGTTTTTGTGTTGCTGTTTCTGTATAAGTTGCGCCAGTTTTCCTGCGCCAGTTTTCCTGCGCCAGTTTTGGGTGCTGCTGTTCCCTGCTAGGCGCCCAGTGCCTGGGCGCCATTTTCAGCATGTGTCTCAGTTTTGTTCCTAATTTGTTTTTGACGTATCTTTTGACTCGGGTGTCCGTTTTAAATGCTTCAAAGTGCGTTTCGAAGTTTGTTCAACCCTCTATCTGTGTATGCTACTGTAAGGTGAAAAATGATTACGTTTCTAATAGTTTCTGGACACCAATATTGTGTTGCCATGTTGATGCTAATGATGATGGGTCTATTGACCAAACATTATTGATGTTGTTAAGTGACGGTGGGTCTATTTGGCCAAAATAAGTGACGATGTTATTGATGATGGGCTTAATGCCAAAGTGACGATGATGTTATAGATGATGTTGATGATGTGGAAATTATAATTGTTGGTTGTTTATGAAGTCACATGCATACATAAGGCTGCGGTCTCGACGATTTAAGTCTGCGGTCTCGACGATATGCCCAATTGGCAATAATAAGTTACGATGATGGTACCACATGCATACTTGCACTTCATACATTCATGTTCATCATTGGTAATTATTATTTTGGTTGGTGTGTAATATGATTGTGTGGCAAATATATATATATATATATATATATATATATATATATATATATATATATAAATTGTTGAAGTTGTTATATGTATAAAAATATATATATATATATATATATATATATATATATATATATACATAAATTGTTGAAGCTGTCATGCGTATATTTATAAATATAAAGATATAAATTGTGAAAGTTATTATATATAAATATATAGATGTATATGTATATGTATGTATAGATGTGATTGGTATAGTTCTGAGCTCTAGCATACTGCTCATTATAAACTTTATTATACGGTTTAGACTCACCACTTTGTTGTTCATTACTACAGGTAACCGTGAGTGAAGGCTTGTCTCCCTTCATTCCTGAGTCGGTCTTATGCTCTGATACGTAACACTCAGGGGATGGGCGCTAGATTTTATTCGTTTTGTTTATTTGGCTGTTGAATAATTTTTACTGAGGATATTATGTTATTGTTGAGACTATGATTTGTTTATGAGATTTTATTCTATTCCGCTGCTTGATGTTGAAGTTTCTGTTATGAGAACTGAATTAATGTATTTTTGAGGATTCCATCCCACTTGCCATGTGTTACGTATTATACTGATTTATAAGAAAATTTGTTATTATATTGTCGATGTTTAAATGAAGTGAATGTAGCATCCCGTTTGGATGAATCGAAAAATAATTGTTAAACTCTGATATTTATGATTTAAATTGCCGGGTAGAAATGGGGTGTTACAGCTGAAACTCAACTAATTCTCACTAAAATCCAAGGAGAGGATTTGCGGGGTCACGAGCTGCGCAACATAGTAGTCTCGGGCGAGAAGATCTCGCGCGAGGAGCGCCGCGCGGAGTCACGAACTGCGCGGCAGAGCAGTCTCGCTCCGCAGCATAGCAGTCTCGCGCGGAGGAGATCCCGCGCAAGGAGCGCCGCGGGCAGTCACGAGTTGCGTGGCAGAGAACCATCTCGGGCCTCGGATGCCCGCTCTCTTCCAAGGATGCGCAGGCAAAGATCAACAGTGTTAAAGCAAGGCGCGAGACGTCACTAAGAAACCACAATGCTAACTACCGCAAACCAGGGTAATCTTGCAAGTGTTACTTTGTAAATTCTTATTGTTATATGCAGCGAATAAAATTGAGCCCCGAGGCAATAACAAGGGGCATGACTCCTAAGCCCGACGGTATAAAGGGGTGGTAGGAGGACAACACCTTGATGGGTTGCGTTTTTCCTATGTACCGAGGCAGGAATCTCATGACTTTCTCAATTAAGTTGGCCTTGGTGGTCACGACCCCATTAGATGAGTTCTATCCGGGCCGAGTCCTGGTAAATTTAGCGATGGGTATACTTTAAGCTGACCTTGGTGGTCACAACCCCGTTGGACGAGTTCTATCCGGGCCGTCCTAGTAAACTGTGCCAAGGGTATACTTTAAGATGACCTTGGTGGTCACAACCCCGTTGGATGAGTTCTATCCAGGTCGAGCCCCGGTAAATTGTGCTAAGGGTGTACTTCATTACAAACAGTCCAAGCAGACGCGGTAACCCAGCACGAAAAGCGAGCTAAACCTGGCGACTATCTACTCGAAAAAAACAAAAAGCCTAAGTCCAACGAAAAGGCACACCGGCGCAAAAATCAAGCAGGAGTGAGACCATGAGGTCACAGACACCAGGCGCGTTGACGGGCGCTGAGAGGAACGAGGGCGAGATCCCACTATGTCATGCCTAGGCGAGGTACTGTCTATTCTACAGACCATAACTTTGTCCGTGGTTACCCGATTAAGGCGTGCAAGCATGCGTTAGAAAGCAAAGAAGCAGAGCTACAATTCTTCTGTTGAGCTCGAAACACAATTCTGATGTCCTGAAGGTCGAAACTGCGAAATACGTTCCAGGACGAAATGCACTTGTCTCCTACCCACAAACATGCTGAACGGATACAAAAGATAGATGTTGGGGGGGAACAAGATTTGTTGGTCTCGGGCGATGCGGCAACAATCTTGTATCTCAAGTCCCTGACAATAGGAGGCCTACGAAGGCATGAAGATTGTTAAAAGACGTTGCAAAATATCATGTCTCAAGTCTAAAGTCTCATGAGAAGAACAAAGTGAGGCGCCTCAGACGCCACAGACTCAGACTCACTAGGTTCCTCTGACGGACCACCAATCGAATAGCCATCCTCCCTCAAAGCATGAATGGGCCCTCAATGCGGTCCATAGACTCGAGCTGTCTTCTTCGTTCTAGACTTCAATCACAACCTGCAGGACAGGGGCAGGCAGTCAAAAGAAGTATTATGGGATAGAAAGATAACTTGATTGACAACCCCCTTCTCCCGAGGTCGCCATTGAAAGCTATGAGAAAGGCATGGCACGCACACATAAAAATGCTCTCGCTAACCAGACTCAAAAACTCGCGTCGACTCATCCACTTACTACTCAAAGCCTAAGCAACACGAGGTCTAAAGATCATCATTTTCCTACATCAATGGTTATTCCCCTGGCTAAAAATTAGATACACGAGTATTCAAAGACTAGAAATTAGAAACAGTACTTGAACAAGCAAACAACAGGCACAAGCTTGGCTGACTGACTGTAACAAGCAAGCCTCGGATCTGAGGCGCTTACAAGCTGCGAAACCACAAACAGGCGCAAAGCAAAGCGAAGAGGGAAAGACCGACCCCTCATTTCCCAGAACATCGACACAAAAGCAGAAAACTTAGGCCAATAGCGAGGCGAAGCTTCGCATCTCGGGCCTCAGGTGTGTTGAGATCCCGCGCGAAGAGCGCCTTGCGGAGTCATGAGCTGCGCGGTAGAGCAGCGTAGCAGTCTCGAGCGAGAGGATCCCGCGCGAGGAGCGCCGCGCGGAGCCACGAGCTGCGTGGCAGAGAAGGCGTCAGCAGCTATCTTCTTTGTTCTAGACATCGATCACAACCTGCAGGACAGGGGGCAGGCAGTCAAGACAAGTGTTATAAAATGGAAAGATAACTTGTTGACGAACCCCCTTTCCCGAGGTCGTCGTTGAAAGCTGTGAGGAAGGCATGACATACTCACACAAAGACCCTCTCATAACTAGATTCAAAAATGATCACAACTCTACTCATAGACCCAAAAAAAGAAACAAATTTTTCAAGAAACAAATTTTTCAATACATGAGCTTAAAGGTCCGAAATTGAAATTGGTACCTGTGAGGTGACGATCTGAGACTCTGTGAAGTTTCGAAGCTACAGGCAGACGCAAGGACAGGCTCTGTAATGCGTAAGAGGAGAATATTCACGCCTCGGATGGCGTAGATGCGTCGAGCGACATAGAGTCTGGAGCGGATTTGAGAAGGATCTTCACGCCTCAAAGAGCGTAGATGCGTCGAGGGAAAGAAGAGTCCTCACGCCTCAAAAAGCAAAGATGCGCTGCGCGTGAGAGAAGAGTCTGGAGCTGATTTGAGAAGGTGCCTCACGCCTCAGTTTCCTTAGATGCGTCGAGGGAAAGAAGGATCTTCACACCTCAAAAAGCGCAGATGCGTCGAATGAGAGGAGAGTTTTCACGCCTCAAAGAGCGCAAATGCGTCGAGGGAAAGAAGAGTCCTCACGCCTCAAAAAGCAAAGATACGTTGCGCGTGAGAGAAGAGTCTGGAGCTGATTTAAGAAGAGTCCTCACGCCTCAAAAAGCAAAGATGCGCTGCGCGTGAGAGAAGAGTCTGGAGCTGATTTGAGAAGGCGCCTCACGCCTCAGTTTGCTTAGATGAGTCGAGTGAAAGAAGAATCTTCACGCCTCAGTTTGCTTAAATGCGTCGAGTAAGAGGAGAATCTTCACGCCTCAGTTTGCTTAAATGCGTCGAGTAAGAGGAGAATCCTCGTAGAGTAAGAGTCTGGAGCTGATTTAAGAAGAGTTTTCACGCCTCAAAAAGCAAAGATGCGCTGCGCGTGAGAGAAGAGTCTGGAGCTGATTTGAGAAGGCGCCTCACGCCTCAGTTTGCTTAGATGAGTCGAGTGGGAGAAGAATCTTCACGCCTCAATTTGCTTAAATGCGTCGAGTAAGAGGAGAATCCTCGTGCCTCAAGTTGGCAAGTTCTGCGTCGAGCTAGTCTCAGATCACAGATTGATGAAATTTTGCAAAAGGCTCAATTAACAGATGCTCACATATTTACAGCAATCAGAAAGTTATTCTCCACAAGGAAGTGGGAAAAAATGCAACTACAAAGCGATAGTTAGACTCAATATGGCCTACCAAGGTAGACAAGCAGGCGGGAAGCCAAAGCAAAAAGGGGATCCAATCCAATTCAAAAAGATTGGGTTTTTGCATCTCATACTTAATCTTTGGTGCATTCTAATGATCAAGGAAAGACCAGCATGTCTACCTTAAACTATCCACTCAATCAAAGGTCCAAGGAAAAGGCGTACAGGCGTGAAGTCATCAGCAAGGCATGAGACCATGAGGTCTCACGCATCATGCAAGAGACCACGAGGTCTCGGGTATCAGGCACCAAGGCAGACGTAGCAAGTAAGCAGCAGAGCGAGACCCTATGCTCCCAGACCCCAGACGCCGAGATGGGCGCAGATCTCAGACAACACGGTGAGACCCCATGGTCTCAGTCATCAGACACGGAGACAAGCGCAAGCAGGGGACCTTGGGGTCTCAGTCCTATTCTCCCTCTTTCTCACTCGTTGGGTCTCGCCTCTCCCTCTCTCGTGGAGTGAGTTAGATTTTGCAAAGGGTAAGAGTTCACTTCCTTGGCCGAAGCCATGAAAACAGTTACTAGGCGATAAGAAGACGTCTCGTTACCACAAACTATCAGGTGCTTCCGGGAGCAATGACACTGTCGGCAGCAACAAGCCATCTCGTCGGGACGGCCCGAGATAACCTGCAGAGGCGGATTAACCGGCAATTACGATGTTAGCAAAGACTTCAAGCCAAGACCATCCTCTGGAATAATCTCGGTTTAGGGGACAACTGTTCTGGACTGGACCAAGAGGCCCATCCAACAATTAGACATGGATAGGCCCAATCATTTGGATCCATATCCACAATAAATCAGCGCACTTATGGCTCTCGCACTTGGATGACTCAGATTCATCCGATCGATCCAACGACTCAAATCGTGCACGAATCTCTATAAATACCGGCTCACATTGCCATAAATAGGTACATTCTCATTCCTAGATTATACTACTCTCTTATTCCTTATACTGACTTGGGCGTCGTAGTGACATCGCAGGTGCCCCACCCGAGATTCTTTCAATACTCCGCTCGGACTGCAAGAGACCTATTCCAAACAACTATATTTTTTTTTATATTCGCTTATCAACTCGCCTATAAGCTGGCCGATGAGACTTGGCAAATATAGTTAATTTTACAAAATTAGTAGTGTCATTTGCTAGTTCGACTATTCACCCACACTAACACGATATCTCAACCATGAAATCATTTGGAGTTGCGATGAGGAGAGTATAAACACATGTTCAATTTGAAGTTGCTAAAGATAGCTTCCCCATTGAATTTGTCTAGGGACGTGATATTTGATAGCCCCATCTATGATCCAAATATGCAATAAGTCAATTACCAATCCGAATTTTAAATTAGTGTAATCTTAACTTTCCCTCTATTTTTCTAGAGGAAACTACTATCTAAAAATCTTCGGTACTAGTTGACAATTTTAACAATATGTGAACACGGATTCCAAAGTTCAAACCCTGGTATCACCGTGTAAAATTATATTTGATGTTTATTTTCCATTTTATTTAAATTTGGAAAAAAATACTAGCTATAATAAACATTGAAGTTAAACTTTCCTAAAAAAAAGCTAGAAGCATTAAAATAAGCATTGAAATATGTTCGGTACCGTATCTCCGGCTAGGTATCCGATCCTGGATAATTAGTCCGGTCCGAGATAGTTGGTACGTATGTCCTTGGTCGTCCGAGTTGGTGCTCCGGTCCGAGGTGGGGTGGTACCTGCAATGACACTTCGACGCTCAAGTCAGTGAGTGAGTCAATTACAAGTGAGAGTAAGTGAGAGATGAGTACCATTAATGTGAGCAATCAATGCTTATTTATAGGTATCTAGGAAGGAGGAGGGCTGTTGGATCTAGGTCTGCAATCTCCACCGTTGGATGGATTGGGTCCTTTGGTATTGGGCCTTTTTGGTGGATTGGCCATCGAGGCCCAATCCATAACAGTAGCCCCCCAAGTCGGGTCGCCTCAAGGCGAGCTAGACTTGTCGTTTATAGATCGCGTCGGGCCCAAACTCGGGTGAGTTACTTCACGGTATGCCGGGACGATCTGAGGGACTCAGGTCGTGTCGAGTGACTCGAGGCTGTCCGCTTTTGAGGGATTCCGGCCATGGCGGGGTCAAGAGACCGGGGCGAGCCGAGGGAAACGAAGCGGTCCGGTCAAACCTGCGCCTTGATTTCTGTGCCAGCTGGCAAAGTCATTGATGGGACGCGTCGTTCGAGGATGATTAGGGTAATGATGGCGCATGGAACGACGCGCCTGCCTAGGGGCTAGCTTTGGAACGACGCGCCTGCCCAGTCCCATTGGTGGCCTTCATGCTCCCTATAAATAGAAAGGGGGATCCCCCTTATTTTGGACTTTTGTTCTGCGAATTGCTCTGTTTCCGGTCTTAAAATCGATCCGGAGCTTATTTCGTCTTTCAGAGTTGTGCTGAGTCTCGGTGAGACCTTTGCTGTTTGCGACCTGCTTCAAGTGTTCGACGAGCTTCGTTTTTTACAAGGTTAGTTTTCCTCTTTTTCTTTATGGCTTCCGGCTTTAGATCACGACCGGGTTCTCTCCGAACCCGTATTTATAGATACAGAGTGGGGGTCGTCAGGTCGGGTTCCAACTTGGTTGTGGACCCACTGTTTACGTATCAACCTGACTCGTCAAGCCCCCATTTCTGCAGGATCGATCTGGCGAGGACGAAACAAACCCGTCGGGTTGCTGACACAGATCGCCCTAATCTCGCTAAAACAATGGCTTCCGGTATTGGAGAGTCGATGGAAATTCGTGCTAGTCTCTCCGGGTCGGTTATTCCCGAGGTTCGAGACGACTTGGGCTCCGCTCCTACTCACGCAGAAGACCGGTCTCCCGGGGTTCCCAGCAACGAGCCGGTAGATGAAGATAACACAGAGGTAGTGGTCCTTGATTCAGATGATTCTGACGCCGAGCCCGACCGTGAAGAACAAGGTAGTACTAGCTGGAGTTCGGATGATAGTGAGGCGGAGGTTGCTGAGAGCCGCAACAATGAAGACGGTCTTGGGCATTGCGGGGAGCCCGCGTATGAAGAAGGTGATTCCGACCAATACCCCCGAGCCGGAGTAGGGCCGGTCGATGTTCCATTGTCCCAACCTCTCACTGTTCCCCGGGAGTATTCATGGGTGTCGGAGGCGTTGAGGGGGATTCCGTCCCTCTATAGGACCGGGGACGACATGAGTTTCTTTGTCAATCGCCTTTCCCGGAAAGATCAGATCTGGAATGTGGAGGGAATGGCTGAAGGCCAACATGTGGCCGTCTGGCCGAAAGCTCTGAAATTTGTTATGTACGGGGTGACGATCCTTGATATGCACGTTAGCCCGCCTTTCACCGCCTTTCAGCAAGAGGCTTTGGAGATCTTGAACCTCGCTCCTTCCCAACTACATCCTAACTCATGGGCGTTCCTCCGGGCTTTTGAGTTGATGTGCATTCATCTGGAGAGGCCGATCTCCTGTGACCTCTTCTTCCACCTTTTTGAGGTCAACCGGAGGCACGAGGATGGCACTAAGGATCGGTGGGAGCACGTGAGCTTTCGGGCTAAGAGGGGAGTAAAGATTTTCATGCCCTATTCCGACTCTCTGAAGAACTGGAAAAATAAGTACTTCTTTGTGGAGCCCGTGAACGAGGAGGCAGTGAGGCATGTCGGCCAATACTCTGCGGACGGGAAATCACTGGAGTTCACAAAGTTTCAACTGGGGTGGTCTCTCTCCCATTTCAACCGGCGGCCTCATTCCTACACCGTCAGCTTAGGGCGGCTATCCCAGGTTGATCAGGATTCGCTGGCGATCTTGACGAATTTTGCCGACCTGATTGTCTACCGGGATCCCAAAAAATTTGGGATTGACGTATCCCGATTAGTTGGGGCCGGGTCGAGATCTCAAGTAGCCGCCGTTCTTGGTAGGTTTTTTGGTAGATAACCCCGCCCATAATTTTTGACTGCCGTTTCTTTTAACATTGTTTATTTTCCTTATTTTGCAGATAGCATGGGGCCTGCCAAGTTCTCTCGCCTTGCGGCTCTTGCGGAAAGGAAGGCCGGGGTTCAAAAGGAGAAACCTGTTGCTGCCGTTCCAATCAATACAATCCCGGAGGCCAGCTCGGCTGGTGCAGAGGATCGGGCTGCGGATCTCTTGCATCGGAAAAGGGAGCGCCCCCTGCTGTATCTCCGGCTAGGTATCCGATCCTGGATAATTAGTCCGGTCCGAGATAGTTGGTACGTATGTCCTTGGTCGTCCGAGTTGGTGCTCCGGTCCGAGGTGGGGTGGTACCTGCAATGACACTCCGACGCTCAAGTCAGTGAGTGAGTCAATTACAAGTGAGAGTAAGTGAGAGATGAGTACCATTAATGTGAGCAATCAATGCTTATTTATAGGTATCTAGGAAGGAGGAGGGCTGTTGGATCTAGGTCTGCAATCTCCACCGTTGGATGGATTGAGTCCTTTGGTATTGGGCCTTTTTGGTGGATTGGCCATCGAGGCCCAATCCATAACAAAATATTATGGTTATATTGTTTTTTCTATTTGGATTTTATATGCATGTTATGAAACCTTTCCTTGCCTTTTGTATTTCTTTCAAATTTTCCTATGTGCAGCCAAAGAACCTTGAAGGGTATTTACTTGTTATTTGAGTTGATTTGATGTTTATGTCATTGATACTTATAGCTATAGAGTTTAATGTGCATATCTTTTAGTTATAATCTCGATGGATACTTTTTCACTTTTTCGTCGCTTTTTTGTATAATCCTCGTTTTTTCACTTTTTTTCTTTCGCTTTTAACTAAAATCCAAGGTAATCAAAACCGGACCGGACATTGAACCGGAAGAGGTGGCGGTTCAGGGGTTCTTGGGTTCAACCGGTTGAACCGGGGGTTCAACCGGAATTAATTAAATATATTATTTAATATTTTTATTACAATATATAAAGGATAAAAAACCATAATACCCAAAATTTCACACCACAAACAATTAAATTATGCTTAACTTAGGCTCAACAATATAACATCCAAGTCATTAGTTAAAGTTACACATAAAATTGGTAGGTATAAAAAAACTCAAAGTTTGACATGTTTAAAATATATATATTTTAATGCATTATTTAGAAAGAATCTAATGTCGCTTTATTTAGAAAAGATCACATCATGTAAGAAAATTGCAAACAATGAAGCTAATGTTGTTGAAAGGTGAATATCTAGTCCCACATCGGATGGCAAATAAGAAGAATGAGCTGTGTTTCTCTATAAATAGAGCTAGAGTGTGCACAGCAAAATATAAGTGAGATTCTTGACTTTCATAATATATAAAATATATAAATAGAGCCCTGACACTCATTTTGTTTTACAAAAAATAGTTTAAATTTTTTTATTTCAGTTAAAAAAATAAAAAAAAATAAAAAAAGTCATTTCTCAGAACCGGTATCTGGCCGGTTCTTGACCGGTTCTGGCCGGTTTTCCCGGTTCTGGACCGGTTTTCCGGTTTTTCCACCGGTTCTGCGCGTATCCGGTTCTGTGGTCCAATTGGACCGGACAGGGGTCCGGTTCCCGGTTCAACCGGTCGGACCGGCCGGTCCGGTCCGGTTTTGATTACCTTGCTAAAATCTTGAAATTAAGCTAAAAATATATTTTGCATCTTATTTTGTTGTCATTATTTAATTAATAAATATTACATTAAAAATATTTCTAATTATATCCAAATTAAACAAAGAGATTAAAAATTAATAACGAAAACAATTTTACCAAACAAGTTTTAAGTTTTTTAGTTCTTAAATCATATTTTGAAAATAATTAAACCAAACGAGTTTTGAGTTTTCTCATCATTAAAACAGTTTTTAAAAATTGTTTGTCAAACAAGTTTTTTCTAATTTTTTCTTGAAAACAATTTTCAAAAATTGGTTTATAAAACAATTTAAAAAAAAACACAATCAAAGTCTCAAATCCATGGGTCCACGCAACAATAATAATTAATTTCCTGGTTGATCATTCCCATCTTCCACACCTCACAAGCCGTGCTCATTGCTCAATCACGTTCACACTACCTTGTTGCCTTGCCTTGATTGAAAACCCTCAAAGTTCAACCACAACCCCCAGTCAAACTCTCTAACAATCGAAACAAACATGACCGAAGAAGATAAACCCAGAGCCTTCTCCGGCGATCAACACCACCCTCCTCCGCCACAACCTCAGCCCTTTCCAGCTGCTCAGTACGGTACCTTCCAAGGTGTCTCTAACTACCCTCCTCCTCGACCTGGACCTTACCCCGCCATCGGATTCCCTCAACCTGTTCCTCCTCCTGGCGTCGACCCCTCCGCCGCTCCCTCGCCCTATTACCCTCATGGCTACCAAGCAGTTCCCGGTATCGCTCTACCCTCTCGCTCTTCTTCAATTTTTCAAAGCTTATTTATTTATTATTTATATTTATATTTATAGGGCTTGATTTGTCTTTGGAAATAAAAAGTGAAAATTTTCATTTCTAAGATAATATATTGAATGATCTGTGTGTGATGGGTCGGATCAAAAATTGGAACTTTCCTGCGTACAGTGCGGCTGCTTCTGATTTCCATCTTCTTATCTGATTGTTATCGACATAGGTTTATTTAGCAGTAGGTCAACTGTTCCTAAGCTTGAGTTGACTTAATTTTTTAGCTGTGGAGTATTAGGTTTGCTTGTTATTTTTCATTATATACTTTATTGTTGAAGGTTGGAAATGGTTCTGAGTGTGATGATGGGAATGAATGATAAGGGATATGTTTTTGACTGTTTGATGTTGTAGAACACAATGAATCTTGTCTTTGTAGTGTAACCGATTTCATTATCAAGAGGGCTAGATTTTGATACCTGTTTCCTATGTGAATCGTGATATTGATTCAGGTTATGCAGTTGCTGAAGGAAGACCTGTGAGAGAACGTCGACTTGGTTGCTGTGGTATTGGTTGTGGCTGGTGCTTGTAAGTATATTTCTTATGTAGTTGCAGATTACTTCGCAATAACAGCTTGCCTAATTAGATAACTAGATATGAGGTTGGATTTTGTTTTTGTTTTACGACATTCAAAACCAATATAAATATATTTGAAGCAAAATCCGAGCTATACTACCTAGCAAGTTCTTTTGATGATATATCCATGCAATTAGAGAAGGCTCTTTGTTTTCTATTCGTTGTAGAGTATGTCATTTATGGTCTTTGGCTTTCACTATTCAGGAAGATATGTATACACACACACATATGTCCCTATTGGTGTCAACTTTCAATGCTTTGCACCATTATAATAAAATCCTTCAGAATGACAAATTCTCATGAGAGAATAAGATAGAGAGAGAAAAATTTAATCTGCCATGAATTTCATTGAATGAATGATTGAGATACAATGGTATTGACAAATGTTCATTTTTGGGGAGAACTTAAATCTCAAATTTGTCTGCTGCGCTGTGCATGTGGAAAATACTCATATTTGATTTCTCATTATGCTCGTCTATACAGAGCTGAACTTTTAAAAATATTCCAGCTTGAGAGGGAGAGAAGAAGGAAGTGGCATAGGATTTGCCATTTCATGAGACCCATCTCGAACATCAGTTCATAGCTTTAGGCAAAAGGTCACCTTCCAGCAACCTGCTTTGAGTTTTAGCAGTTTGTGTCAATTGGTGTCTACATTTTTGTAATTAAGTCCCCTTCCTATATCTTCCAAGTCCCAACTTTACTGTTCAAACTTCAAAGGAAAATGGATTTAGCTTTTATTTTGACCAGCATATGATGCCTTGAACTAATAACTCTTTCTTTTACATTTCAAGTTATAGTCAATGAGAAGAGAACACATTACACTGTAGGTGTCAACTGACAAATTCTGTGCTTTGGACCATTATACATGTTAACCTCAATTTTATGTTTGTGGATAATTGCTCTCAATTATTTAATCTTCTATCATCAGTAACATCTTCATTTTATTTTCTGGGGAAAACTTAAATATCAAATTTGTCTATTGTGCATGAGAAAATTAATAAGATTTCTAATGTTAATTTCTTTTATTTTTGATCTTATGAATGAGGGTACATGCACCACAAACACGTTGAAATGTTAAAGTCATTCTTATATAATGTTGATGTTGGGTATACCTTGTGTAATACTAAGCTGAGAAATTTGTCACCCTAGTATACAAATTATTGATAGCAGCAAATTACTTTACTTGGAGTAGAGTATCACAGTTTTCTCATTCTAATTGTCTTTGAAGAGCGGGGCTATTAAAAATATTACAATTTGAGTGGGAGGGAAAAGGGAAACGGCATAGGATTTGCCATTTCATGGAACCCATCTCGAACATCACTCATAGCTTTGTGAAAAGGGTCACCTTCCAGCAACCTGCTATGAATATTCAGCAGTTTGTGTTAATTGGTGTCTATATTTTTTTTTAATTAAGCCCCCTTTACTATGGAGTTGAACTAATAATTTTTTATAGTCAATCCACACACATTTCACCATCGTTGTCAACTTTCAGTGCTTTGAACCATTATACATGTTAACCTGAATTTTATGTTTGTGGATAATTGCTCCCAGTTATTCTATTGTATTTAACAATTCCAGCAACAAAAGTTCGTTTGGGGGAAAACTTAAATATCAAATTTGTCTACTGTGCACGAGGAAAACACTCTTTGATTTCTAATATTAATTTCTTTTATCTTTGATCCAATTGGACAAGGGTATATGCACCAAGAAATAATAATTTTTTCAATGCGTTCTTATTTTAATGTTGATGGTGGGTCTACCTTATGTAATTTCGAGCTGAGAAATTGGTCATCATAGTATATAGATTTATGATAGCAAATATTTTTTTACTGGGAGTAGAATATCTTAGTTTTCACATTATACTCCACTTTAAAGAGTTGGACTATTAAAAATAGTACAATTTGAGAGGGAGAGAAGAAGGAAATGGCATAGGATTTGCCATTTCATGAGACCCATCTCGAACATCAATTCATAGAAAAAGGTCACCTTCCAGCAAGCTGCTTTGAATTTTCAGCAGTTTGTATCAATTGGTGTCTACATTTTTTTATTAAGCCCACTTCTACAATGCTTAGAGGAACTGTGGACAGTTTCCTCGACATAGGACTTGGGCATCGTCCTCCTCTCCCTCTTCACATCTGATTTCCCCAAAGAAGCAATGCTACTCTTAAAGAGAGCTTAGAGATTCCATTCCTGTACCTCAAACTCACTCTCAGCATGCAGAAGAACCCTAACCATAACCATGGTTTCTCCATATTCTCTGCTTGTTGGCACTGACACACTGCTGATCAGCCAGATTCTTAACCTCAGGAGCTTTTGCAAATAATTGGTCATATTCTGATTGAAAGGTTGGTGCATGAGTTTTTGCAAATCGATTGGAAGTGAGGTTTAGGTTGGACATGGCTTTCCATTTGGCACATAGGGATTTCTGACTGATGGGGTTACAAACCGAGACCAAAAGCTGACGAAATTTTTTTGGCAAACCAAAAGCAATGATGACCTTATTTTGGGGGACTAAAAAAATGTTTAAGCCAAAATTTTAAAAAAGACAAATAAAGAATATAATATTACCGGTCATGGTTTTACCGGTCATGTATATATGGTTCAGTTTGGTGCAGTTCTTGCACCATGCACACCCCTAAGGAGAGTAGATACTACTAGAGTTCTTAAGATTTTTTCACCATTCCACCTTTTCCCCCGTTATAGTATCATCTTATAACCACTTACCTTAACATTTGGTTCTTGATTTCCAATACTTTTTTTTTTGCTGCTATGAAGGTTTATATTAGGTTTCTTTCTTGCTGCTATCCCGTGGTACATTGGGGCTATAATCATGCTTTGTTCCAGAGTAGACTATCGAGAGAAACCTGGATATATCGCTTGTATAGTTGCTGTAAGTGATTCTATCCTTTGATTTTTTCACTTGAAGCCTGTACAGTTCTTAAATTCTGCATATTCTTTAGCTGTGCCATTACTTGTTTGCATTTCATTAGATGCCCGTCAGACCATCAATTACCCAAACTATACAATAGAGTATGTTATAAGCTGATAGCACTAGTTCCCTTTGTAGTTTTTATGTCCTCTTCACACAAGCTTTTGTCTAGTTAGTTGCTAACACGAGCTCATGATATGTAATTAGATTCTGCATTAAATTGTTTGTATTACTTGTATCAAATCATTCTGTACCGCACGAAAAAGGTACCTCACTTTGTCATACAATAACACTACCTTTGTGAGACTGCTTTTGCAGGCTATTGTGGCTACAATCGCGATTGTTCTTGGCGGGACAAGTGCCGCGGATGCCTGGTGATCTTCACTTAAAGAGTTGTAAAGTTTGCTAGAGGAGTGTATCTAAAGTGTATTAGTTGCTGGAAGCCTGAGCTCGATATACATGTCATATTCATTGAAATCTGCTGCGACCTTATGGACTTTGTAATTGTATTGTTTTATTTGTTACAAAATTGTTCTTCTCCTCCCTAAATATATGAATAGCCAAGACGTTTTGTGCTTTATTAATATTTATATTTATTATATTTATATGAAACATTTTTTTAAACCATTGATATTTGGTGGCTTAACAATCATAACATTAACGCCCCCTTTGTTAAAAATAAGGTCCATGCCTGTTGCTATTGCAATTGTGAATCTGGTTTGTTGATTGAATTCTAAGTGATTGCTTAGTTAATTTTTTTTTGTCAATAATTGCAGTGTTATTTTGAATTGATAGAGATGCATAAGAATTTGTATCTATTGAACCATAAGAGAGTCTATCACATGATTATAACACCATGAATTGATGCTTTAATCAATTTGATTATCTGTTAAGAGATTTTTTTATAGTATTTGTTTATAAATTGTTTAATTTTGATTGCACAAAAATCACAAACCCTTGGTTTTTTAGTACTAAGATTTGAAACATATATTTTGTGCTTTTAGAAGAATGACCCAGGTCTGCACTTGTATGTAAGGGGATTCAGAGTATTTTGATAGTGACTGTGAGTTATTGCAAATAAAGGTAATTTTATTTAGTAGACAAGAATATATTACCAACTAATAATTATTCTGCAATTGTTTGAGTAATTTAAATTTTTTAAAAAATATTCATAATTATAAGAGATGAATACATTATGTTTTGATGGAGGGATGAATACATTAATAATTTAAGTAAATAAAATCTTTTTGGTTACCATGTCATTGGTGCGTAGTTTTCATCAGCTTTGTCGATGACTAATCTACGCCGGGGAACTTGGTTGGCCACGAGTTTCTGGCTTTGCCGGCCCATGTAGTCCTCTCCTCCTCTCCTCCTAACAAATATAAACTAAAACGCAAAAATCTATAATAAAAGTATACCAATAATTACTTTAAAATATTCAAATTTTAAATTAAAACATGAAAACGACATTACTTCTTTTATTTTTGGTACAAAACGACATTACTTTTTTTTTTTTGAAGAAAAGACATTACTTAGATTAAAAAGGTTTGGTCACTTATAATCAATGTTTTGAATTTGTCAAAAAAAAAGTTTTGAAAACTGGAATGGACATCAAACCGGCGAGCCTCTAAATCATGGTTCAATCACTTTAAATCGTTCGAACGGCTCAAATACTTGATTTTATTATTTTTCATTGTGGAAAAATGAAAACAATTCTCAAAATTTTATGTAGTGTTAGATCTTAAATAGTCTATAAATCCAGAATCGATCATGTTAATCATTAGAAAATACAGAAGCAGAAGCGTACCTGAATCATAGCGAAAGCGTACCGAATGTTGATGTTGATTGGTTTGGCCTTCCAGGTCAACACGCACTCTCTCCGAGAGAACCCTTTAAATTTCTCTGTAGCTTACTGATAATGGGATGTCAAGTAAGAACGGCTCCAAAAGTTGTAGTGTGACCCGGGGGACCATAACCTTCTTATTTATAGAACCCTCACTAGGGTTGTCTATTGGTGCTTCTAATTTAGCCCATCACAAAATTAGAATTACCCTTTAGTCTCTACACAATAAATGCCCATATCCTATTAGATACTCATAAGCTCACATTAGCCTAACCTTATTAGATCACTTTAATTGGGCTTAATCTTAAGTGACAGTCCACAATACCTAATTATTAACATATAAGGCCAACGTTGGATTAATGATCCAACAATCTCCCACTTGGACTATATGTGTAACCTTATAATTATGCATTGCAAGAATAAACCGTATGAGCTCAAATGACTGTTGTTACTGAATGTATCTATAACCAATCCGGTCCATCAATCATACAAACATAGGACCAAAGCGGTCTTTGTTACATCTATCGTAACTAAACCCATCAATGGTCACATATGCTGACACAAAAGAATGACATGGATCATGATGTAGATGTGTATCATGGAATTTTCATGTAATGTGATCTTAACATGCCTAATTCCAATTGGTCCTCCTTAAACTTTAGTGAGATCAGACTGTAACAGAATCAGAGTGTAATAAATACCAAAACTTAATTTCTGCAGAAAATATTCTTAAACCTTACATAAACTGAAATATGTCTATATCCTTAAAGCATTAAAAATAACAAACTCCCACAAAAACTGAACATCACTTAATGATGTGACACCCATACGAGCAGTGTGCTCATGAGACCTTTTGGGTGGTAATCCTTTAATGAGTGAGTTCGCAATAAATTGAGTTTGTTCTGATATGCGTTATAGACAATTGTTCACTTTGAATTTGTAAACTGCTGATTTATTGTCACAAAATAATCTTAGTGGTCTTTCAATACCATATACTAAATGCAGCCCCGTGACAAAATTTCGTAATCAAATTCCACGATTTGGATACCGTATAACACTCTATGAACTCTGCTGCCACAACGAAAGAGGCTATAATAGACTGTTTAGCGCTCTTCCAAAAATTGCCCTTATCCAACAGATACACATAGCCCAACGTAGATTTTATACTATCTTGGCATCCAACGAAAATCGGAGTCAGTATACCTAATGATCTCAAGCTGATCTGATCTCCGACATGAGAGCATATATTCTTTTGTTCTCTATAAGTGTCATATGATCCATTTGGCTGCTTTCTAGTAGTCTAATCTTGAATTACTAAAAATATTCCCAACATCTCATAATACACGCCACATCTGGATGCGTACAAACGTAAGCATACATTAGACTCCCTACTATGCATAATGAATCTTCTGCATTTCCTTTTCTTCAAAATCTTTCTTAGGACACTGATCGAGACTAAACTTGTCTCCCTTAGCCACAGGGGTATCACCTGGTTTACAATCATGCATGCCATATCTCTTGAGAACCTTTTCAATATAGCCTTTTTGGGACAATCCAAGAAGACCCCGAGAACGATCTCGGTGTATCTGTATGCCCAATACAAAACATTCATCATCAAGATCTTTCATCTCAAAATTCCTACTTAGAAATCTCTTGATTTCGTGCAATAAGCCTATATCGTTGCTGGCAAGCAAAATGTCATCAACATATAAAACTAGAAAATATATTTGCTCCCACAGAACTTATGGTATACGCAATTACCAACCAAATCTACTATAACTTTATACAATCTAATAAATTTATAAATTTATACAATCTAATCTCCTATGAAAATACCTATTTACCCATTTGGCAAAATTGACATATGTCTTTTTTGAGGGCATTTTGGCCTCAAAGAAAAAGACACATTTTCCAATTCACTTTTTATTTCAATCATTTTCTTTTACCCCATCAATCATTCTCTCTTTCTCAAACTCTATCATTTCTTTTCATTTCAATTATTTTCTCTCTCCCCATCAATCATTCCCATTTTCTCAAATTCTCACATTTCTTTTTTCTTTATATTTGTCTCTATTTCTTCTCCCTTCTTTCTATTTATCTCAACAATTTTTCTAACTATTGTTTTTTTATTTTTGCAAAAAAAAAATAGCTGTTTTTGGAATTTATAAGGGAAAACATTTCATATTATTAATTTAGGGATAATAATGACATTTTTTAATTTATATTTATTATTAATTAGTCACTTAATATGAAAGGCATTAATGATGGGTACTATATGTTATATTTTTTTGTTTACATACTAAAAGTTATATTGAATGCATGCATTGATAAACATATTAAATATAAAAGATAATATAGGCTTGTGTCAAAAAAAAGATAACATAGGCTCCGTTTGATTAAAAGTAGCGGATAGCGGATAAGCTAGCGAATAGCAGATGAGCGGATGAGCTAGCGGATAGTCGATAAGCTAGCTTATAGAAAATGATGTGTTTGGTAAAACTACCGGTTAAACTAATTAATAAATGTAAAATGACATAAAAGTTAGGAACTTAAAATTGTTTGATTTATTTTAATGAGGATAGAGAAAAAATTTAAGAAAAATAATGAGGATAATAAAGACAAAAAAGTGAAATGCATACGTTATAATTATTCAAAAGATGCTACTTGAAGTAGCGTTTGAAAAAACGCTAAACGCGACTCAAAAAATGCTAAACGCTAGTGCTTTCCAAACACCCGTATTTGTCATCCGCTAGTGAAATCTGTTAGTCAAATTCATTATCCACTAGCGGATGAGACTTTCTGAACAGATCCATTCTATTGGACTTTTTGACGAGTAGAGTAATAAAAACAATATATTTTCAATGGAAAACACAATGTATTTGATTTTCATACAATTAATTATGAAATTATTATGTATAGTAATTGATGTGTGATGGAAATGCTTATATTGAAAATATTGATACAAATAAGTTATAATTCTAATAATTTGATAGTTTTAATAAGTTATTATGTAAAGTAAACATTGTATTTGATTTTCATACAATTAATTATCAAAGAACTATATGTTCAAAATTATTTAATAGTTCAAGTTTCATTGTTAAATTCATAATAAAAGTATGTTACTGTTTTGGTCAAAAAATATTACTACGTACCTCCAGTTTATAATATAATAAACAATGTTGATTCAAAATAAAAATAACAAGCAATTTTACTCCTTGATATGTGTGATGTAAGAGCTACGAAGCCCGGATACGGGATACGATACGGGATACGACACGATACGGATACGAGGATACGGGAAAATTTTGAAAATCAAGATACGACACGACTGGGATATTTTAATAAAAAATTAAATTAAAATTTAAATATATAAAAACATAATAGAAAAAATAAAATAGAATAGAAACACAAATAGAAAAAACAAAGATGAAAAACTGAAATATTGTATTTTACAGATATGAAAAACAACTGCCAAATAGATAAAAAAAATCACACAAAATATATGGATGAAAGGAAGAGGACACCGACACACCTATGTATGAGTGACTAGTCATAAAAAGTAAGGGTGGACAAGTAACTGAGACCACCCGAAATCGTATAATCTGAATAGTCAGTGGCAAAAATAGATGACTTTTTATAGACTAAGATATTCATATTAGTACATAGTTGCTCAATAAAACATAAGCATATTATTAGTCAATATATGATTATCACATTGTAGAAATAAATACTTGTTGTCAAAAAAAAAAAGAAATAAATACTTGTGATCATATCAAGTAGAGATAGTTACGTATATTTATCTCACCCATATCACAATGTATTATTTCTTCTATTATTGTATTACGAAAAAACATATAATTTTGTCTTTTAGTTATTGAGGTATTAAAGTGTATCATATATGAGTGACAATCACGTGCTTAGTTGGTAAGAGGTATCGAAAAAGTATCCTTAGTTGATAAAGTGTATCATATATAAGAAGTATCAAAGATGTATCTGAAAATTATCGAGTCAAATAATTTTTAAAAAGAATTAAAAAAATTATTGGATACTCTTTGGGTACGCATTAGGAAGTATTGGTTGCGTGTCGGTATCGGATACGTATCCGACACGGGAACGTCTCTATTTTTGAAGTATCGGGCTTCATAGTGTAAGAGTTTGTTTCTTATATTTTAGACCAAATAGAGTCTTCTACGACAATTGGAATGTTCTTATTCAATGGTAATATTAAATGATCAAACCTATTTAATAATTTCTAATTCATTATTCAATATCAGAAAAAGTTATTCTTAATTATAATAATGAAAGAACTATAAAGGCAAATTATAAAATAATTTTTTTAATTATAATAAATTAATTATAATCAAAAATGAAATTTAATTTATTAAACGATATTTAGCATTATATACTTATATAATAGGTTTTCTGTATACTTACATCATTTAGAACAACTGAATTTTTCAAATGGAAAAAGAACAATTGCATTTATAAAGTAATATGATTAAAAATATCAAATTTGTATGAGAAAATAATAATATCAAATTATTATAAAGATAAAAAAGTAGGAGTATTAAATTATAGATGGAAGTATGGATAAAACTACTAAATAAAATTATTAATATAAGAAAATTATTCTTCATTCGAAAAAATTATCATATTGAGTATTTTATTAAAAAATAGGCATTATGAGTAGTTTGTAGAATTTCATATTTTTGATAAAATGATTAATTTTTTTATCATGTCTTTGGTGCGTAGTTTCTACCGGCTTTGCCGATGACTAATCTACGCTGAAGAACTTGACTGACAATGAGTACCCGGCTTTATCGGCTCGTGTGGTTATTCCCCCAATAAAGTTTTTACCACACCCAAGATTCAAACCCGAGACCCTGGGGTGGTTTCTGAGTCCAGTTACCACTCGGACCAATCCTTGTTGGTGATAAAATGAATTAATAAAATTGTCTAGAATTAATTATAGTCTTATCTAATTAATATAGGGATAATAATGACATTTTTTAATTTTTATTTATTATTAATTACTTATTTAATATAAAAGGCATTAATGATGAGTATTAAATGTTATATTGAATGCATTGATAAACATATTAAATAAAATTGATAATATAATACTTTTTGACTTTTATTTGACCCAAATAATACTTTTGACTTGTAAATATGATAAAAAATACTTTAATTATATTGATGAGAAATTTGTTTTCAATATAAATTACCATAAGATAAACAACCTCTGATCACCCACAAGAGTCATACGATCTGTTGGGAATTTTAGTGCTTTGATAAAGAAAAAAATGAAAAGAGCAAAAACAAGAAGGGGAGTGATAAATCAACTCCCTGATGAAATTTTGAGTTGCATTATCTCTTCCCTTTCCATTGATGAAGCAGTGAGAAGCAGCATCCTTTCCAAGAGATGGAAACCCTTATGGAAGCATGCAACTCAACTTAACGTTGATATGTTTCAAATGAGAAAACCCTTATCAACACTTAAGAAATCAAAATCAGGTAAGATATCTTCTGATGAGCATATTAAAAATGCTGCTAATATATATGGTGAAATTGTTGACACCATATTGCATAATCACCTTGGTGATTTGACTTGTTGTAGCTTCAAACATTACTCTCAAAACCTTGAGTTTGGTCATTTGAAAGCTTGGGTTGAGTTTTTAGTTGAGAAACACAAAAAATTAAGTTCTTTGATCTTAGAGTGTTTGCCTTCAATGCTAGATTTTGATCATTTTTCTTCAGCTCATGAGACAACTGATGAAATTGTGAAGGCTTACTTTCAACCTGGGATCTTTTCAAATTTGTGTGCACTAGAGTTGACTAACTATGTCTTGGATAGTTCAGTTTCTTATGCTTTTGAATATTGTGAAAAGTTGAAAAATTTGAAAATGAAGAAAATGTTTATGGAGGATGAAACCATCAATGGTATTTTGGAAAATTGTTCGAGTTTGGAGAAGTTTAGTCTTGTTGAGTCAACTGGGTTCAACACACTCAAAGTTCAAAATTCAAGTCTTAAATTTTTGGAGCTTATATGGTTGATAATTGAGGAGATAGATGTTTCTGTTGAGGACCTTCAAGATGTGGTTCTTGATTCTTTAATTTGCCCACCAAAGGGTCTCAGAATTTATGCTCAGAATCTCAGAACATTCCATTCTGCTTGTAATCCAATAGTTCAAAAAATTCAAACTGATTGCAATGGGCAAAGCGTTCTGAAATCTAAGGATATTCTTGAAAATTGCAGCGATCTTTTTGTAAGTTCTCTCCATCTTTACTTTTTTTAATGGTTATCAATTGTAGTTATTTTCATGGTTTTCTTTAAAAGCAATTATTCGATTTATTTAAACTTCGGCTGTGTTTGGCAAATCTCATCCGCTAGCGGATAGCGAATTTGAGTAGCGGATGATGAATAGACGTGTTTGGTGAGCACTAGCATTTAATATTTTTTGGGTACCGTTTAGCGTTTTTTGAAACGCCATCTCCAACAGGGTTTTTTTGAAGTTTTTTTTGTCATTTTTACCCTTATTATTTATCTTAAATTATTTCTCTATCCTCTTTAAATTAAACAATTTTTTTTAAATCCCCATTTTTAATGTTACATTTATTAGTTAGATTAACCGTTAATTTAACCAACAACATGATTTGCTATCTGCTAGTTTATCCACTCATCCGCTATCCGCTATTTTTTTACCATCTGTTTGGCAAGTCCCATCCGCTAGCGGATGATGAAGAGACATGTTGTGTAACCACTAGCGTTTAGTGTTTTTTAGGTAGCGTTTTTTGAAACGCTAGCGGATAGCGTATAACGTCTCACTTTTTTTTGTCATTTTTACGCTCATTATCTCTCTTAAATTACTTCTCTATCCTCTTTAAATGAAAGTGAACAATTTTAAATCCTTATCTTTATATCATTTTACATTTATTAGTTAGTTTAACCGCTAATTTTACAAAACATTTTCTATTCGCTAGCTTATCCGCTATCCGCTAGCTCATCCTCTATCCACTCATCCGATAGCTTTTTCGTTATCCACTACTTTTTACTAAACCGAGCCTAAAAGTTGTTATATTTATCTATAAATAATTTGCTATGTCATTTAAATGCGTCAAGATTAAGGTTGATGGTGTGGTTGCATACAACGTTAATCATGACGCATCTTGATGACATGACAAACAATTATGAAATTAATTTAAATCTACAGATTTACCTTGGAAAATATATTTATCCAATAGGATGCTATTAAATATATATACGAGTATAATCTGTTCTCTTCGAAATATCACTACTGGAAAAAGCTAAATTAATACCAACAAATTTTGGTCAATATGACTCATCTCGATCAGAAAGTGTAAGTTCAAATTCTGCTCTTGATTTGAGAATTTGACTCTTCTATAAGTGCTTGTTGAGCCCTGAAACTATCCCCTGATGAGCGCTTACAACCCAACTAACCTAAACTTATTATTAGATTGAGAGAAATTAAAAAAAAGGTTTCTTTTTTCTATCTAAAAGGCGAAGAATATTTTACTTATTAGCGACTAGCAATGAGTAACCAAGAGGGTTGTTACAAGCGGTAACTAGGCTCGGATTCCACCTCAAGGTTTTGGGTTTGAATCTTGGGTGGAAAAAATTCTGTTGAGAGGGGAGAACCACTCGGACTGACAAAGTCAGGTATACACGCGGCCATCTGGGTTTTCCGGGGTAGATTAGTCACTGACAAAATTGGTGGATACTGCACACGAATAACACCGTAAAAAAAGAAACTAGCAATGCGTAATTTTTGTCAAAAAAAAAAGTAGCATTGTAATAGAGGCAAAAAAAACTTCTACAAATAGTCATACAGATAGAAACAGAGCAGACAAAAACTCAAACCTAATAGTATAGCGACCCGCAAAAAAATATGCTTCTAATTTTGTCACAAAAAAAAAATTGTCCCTAAAATGTTGTTTTTTTTTTGACAAAACGCTAAAATGTTAGATATACCAAATTTTTAGTTTTCCTTTAATTTTGCCCGGTAATTTAACTTTTCTAGTAATGATCATAATTTGAAAACCTTATGTTTTTCTTGGATTACATGATATTGTTTATTTTTTGAATAACACATATTGATGTATTTTGTTAAGAGGCGCTAACTATCTCTTTAATTGCAGGAATCTCGAAATAGCACTATTTTTCGAAATCTATTAACCTTGTCAATTGATTTGGATTTGAATAACATAAGGGAAGCCATGGCACTTTCATACATACTAAAATCGTGCATCTATCTTGAAACTCTTCAAATTACAATCCCAGTAAGTCTTGTAATTTAATTTTCATCTTTGTAATTAATTAGTCAAATTAAAACTACATTGAAGAATGACATATTTTACTATAAGAATGTGATGCATGCAATGTAATTGTGTTTAGGTTGAGGAAGCCTCAAATTCCCTTGGTACTTCTGATGAAGGTGCTCTACCATTTCCTAAGTCAATGTTTTGGGAGAGACGTGATATGTATAATTGTATTAATAACAAGCTAATTTTTTTGACTGTGAGGGGATTCATGGGCAAAGAACAAGAAGTGAAATTTCTTGAACATGTGATTAAAAGAGCCACCATGATCAAAGAGATATGTGTAATATGTGACTCATTTTCGGCTATGGAAGAGGCAAAAGATTTGTTGTTACTAAAGAGAGCTTCAGTTTATCTCTCCATCGTATTGAAGCCAAAAAACAATAATTTTATGGATGTTTACAAAGTTCGGGAGAAAGTCTCAATCCTCAAGGGTGGTTATCCATTCATCTAACCAAAGTGTTGCAAAAGAAATGGTGGAGGTGTATGTGTATCTCGAGGAAATAAGAGTATTTGTTTATGTAGTGTTTGCTATCTACTGGTTTCGGGGTTGCCCTACTACCTGTTTCAGAGCTTAGTCTCTTATTTCAGTTGGAATTTATTTATGTAGTGTTTGTTTTAGTAATAAAATATCTTTGACTTTTTTTTAATAAATTGGGTGAATATTAAAGGAAAATTTTATTTCATTAATTTGGTTTTCCCATGGCTACGGTCTCCCTTAATCATGAGTACGTGCTAGCAATTTCTCTATTCTTTGGAATGGTGCAACGACCAAGAAGTTTAAACCCTCACGGGGTCTCCGTCAGGAGGATTCCCTATCTCCTTATCTTTTTGTTATTGGTATAGAGAAACTTGCATTGTCTATTCAGAATAAGGTAGTTGCGGGGACTTGGAAACCAGTCAATGTTTCCAAAAATGGATCGGGTTTGACACATCTCTTGTTTGTTGACGATGTCTTGCTCTTTTGTGAGGCTACTTCTCAACAAATTAAGGTGGTCACAAATACCTCCGGAATGCTTCTATTGGGTGTGCTGAAAAGAGCGGTAATTCTTCCCTAATCTAGAAGTTGAGGCTTTAAAAGAAGGTTTTAGATACCATTTTGGTGATGGAGATTCTTCCTTTTGTTACTCTAATTGGACAGGTAGGGGCCCCCTTTGTCGGTGGGTTGATTTTATTAACATCTCATACTCAATTATGGATAAATAATGCGTGTCAACTAGCACTTGGGCTTGGGAGAAATTCATGACTATGATTCCTACTTCTGTTCTGTGGTTGGTGGACTCCCACTCCCCCCTAGTATTTTTAATCATGTCCACCACCAATGGGTCTAGTCAGCTATAGGTAACGACGTGTATACGCCTTCTTCAGCTTATAAATGGCTCATCTCTCATAACAGGTCGTGGGGAAATGACGACTGGCGTTGAATAGGGAAGTTGAAGGCTCCTGCTAAGCTTCAACGTTTTGTTTGGCTTTGTATGCAACAGGGTCTTTCCACTAACCAATTGAGACATCGTTGCAACATGGCTGAGTCACCTCGTTGTACTCGGTGTTCAACTGGGGCGAGTGAAGACTTGATGCACTATTTTCGTGATTGTTTGTTGATCGTGCAGGCTTGGCGTCATTTTCATTTAATGGATGTGCAAGGATTTAAGGCTAACACTTTCACTACGTGGTTCTTGCATATGTTCCAGGGTGATATGTCTCTTCCTTGTGTCGTGATTCTTTGGTGGCTGTGGAGATGGAGGAACTATTTTTTGCTTGGTCATTCACCATATTAACCTCATGCATGTGGAGGTCATCAACCAGTATCATTCCCATAATCCTTCTCCCCCTCGAGTTGGGATTAGGCGGCGTCATCGTAACCTTGGTGTTGTACCATAATTTTGTCCAGCTAATTAAAATTTTCTTTAAAATATAGATTAATATCACATTTTTGGTTCTTGGTTTTTATGCTTATTTTTATGATTATTGGTATTTCATTTTGTTAAAAATACAAGACAAAACAAAAATAGGAAAAAAGTCAAAATAAAATTATTCCTTTTTCTTTATATTCCAAATAGTTAAATAAATATTACAAAACATAAATACAAAAAATACAAAATAAAAAGATGGAAAAATAATCAAAGTGCAGACGTTAAAAAATACAAAAGATTACAACAAAGTAAAAATAAAAATTAATACAAAAAAAGAAAAAACTAAATTGGACATTTAGCGTCGGTTATCGCCCGACGCTAAATCGACCGATGCTAAATGTCATACATTTAGCATCGGTTATTTAACCGACGCTATATGTCACTTTTAGCATCGGGTTCTCAGATAACCGATGCTAAATGTCACATTAAAAACCATTTCAAAGGTCTAAAAATGACATTTAGCGTCGGTTGTTTCAAACAACCGATGCTAAATGTCCATCAGTGAGACATTTAGCGTTGGTTGTTTCAAACAACCGACGCTAAATGTCTCAAAGGGGACTTTTAGCATCGGTTGTTTCAAACAACCGACGCTAAAAGTCTCACTGATGGACATTTAGCATCGGTTGTTTCAAACAACCGACGCTAAATGTCTCACTGATGGACATTTAGCATCGGTTGTTTCAAACAACCGACGCTAAATGTCTCTAAACGTCATTAAAAATGACATTTAGCATCGGTTATTCAAACAACCGATGCTAAATGTCATTTTACACATTTTAGTTTCCTTCGTTTTTTATCATACCGTTACTATTCACGTTAAAAGAAAACCTGCAGATTACACAAAACCAGCTTCACATTTCTAATACCTCAGTGCAGTTCTAAACCTGGAGATTGCATCACAGACATACACAAAACCAGCTTCACATTTCTAATACCTCATTTTACACAAAACCAGCTCACATACAGTTCTAATACAATATGCAGTCACAATTCTAATACATTACACAAAACCAGCTTCACATTTCATCTAGTACAATTCTAATACCTCAGTGTTTACATTAACAGAAGACCAGACCATATAAAAAATTTGTTCACATTTCATCTAAACTAGAAATAGAAATAGAAAACCAGACCAAATAAAAAATTTGTTCACAATTCTAATACTATCAATTCACAAAGACTAGAAATAGAGAATAAATTGAACAAGTTTAAACAATGCTAAACAATGTATCTTTTTGCTCCGTACGAATCTTCATATAGAATTCTGCCCAAAGCTGACGAACCTTAAGAAGCTCCTCTTCGGTGTATGCCTTTGAGTCATCAAATACCTACAAGTTTAAAAATTACTCAAACAAATTATATTCAATCATTCTATAATTCTAAATAGATGTGTAAAGTATAATTTTAACCAAAAATTTATACCTGCTCCCAATTATCAACAACACTAGCATTCACAATGGTCAGCATAAAGTTCATCACATAATATCCACAATGAAAACCATTCCGTTGTGTTGGCATCTACACACAAATGAATTAACAAAGTTAACCAAATATATATATATATATATATATATATATATATATATATATATATATATATATATATATATATATATCATATATGAATTCACTCCAAATTAAATCAACTCCATATTTTAAATTACTTACTTTAGGGTACAACCACGTGGGGGCATGTGTAGAATAACCTTTGACAGCTCTAATAACATAATATAAAAGTATTTATAAAATTTCAACCCAACTTAAGTTCAAATACTATAATCTAAACCAAGATAAAAAATACAAACTTACTTGCTAAACATTTCTTTGATTGTTTTGTTTGGTTTGCGGCATAAGGAACACATCCAGACCACAGTATTTTGAGATGGGATTAAGACAACTAGTTGCCAATGTCCGCTGCAACATCGATAAACTTAAAATTAAGCAACACACAAAGAAATGCATGTTACACACAATAAACTCAGAATGACACAAGAAAATCAGAATCAGAAGACTAACATGCATTTCACCATTCACCAACAAAACAACTAGTAATCAAAACAAGGAACTATGTTGCTGTTACCTATGGCAAAATGGAGCAATATATACTCCCTTATTGGTGGTCATCAATTTGTCTTGAAGGTTTTGAAGGACAACATTCATGGGTATATCCTTCACGTTAAGCTTGTAAGGACACACAAATCCATATAAGTCATCAATACCTCTTTCAACACATTGACGATGCAAATATCTAGTGGCAAGTAAGAAAAACTATCAGATCGATTAATATATGTAAAATGTGAGAAATTTATATAATGGAATAGACTTTACTACTTACGTGCACCATATGGCCAAATGGCTCAATTCAAGCCACTCTTCACCAGAAATCATGTCCGTGATCTCTTTGAAGGAGACAAAGCACTCATGATCTTCATGCTGCAACCATATCCTAGCATGTCTCTTATCAGCATACCCTGTCACAAGCATCTCTTTCATCCAATCGATATTGGCCTCCTCCTCCACATGAGATGGTGAGTAGCTAGCCTTAGATCCAACAGTTGTCATGGGAGAGGGAACCTGAACACCCGCATTTTGAATTCCTCCACATGAGATGGTGTGCTGAATAATTAAAACATACATATAAATTAAGTTAGTATTTATGAATTGATTCAAATAATAAAACAAATCTAGTAATATAAACATATACCTCTGCCAACGCTTTGCGAACTCGGTCTTGCACCATCACTTCCACATCCTCCATAATTTCTTTCATCAACTCCGCTTTGTCAACTTGTGAGCTACTCGAGGCAAAACGTGCCACACCTCCAAAGTATCTCTTTATCCCGACACCTTTTCCAGCTCCCCGAACACGACCGGGATGCTCAGGTGTTCCAATGGCAACAGTCAAAATATCATTCTTTCCTTGAGGAACGAAAGATCCTTGGCTACTCATAACCGCAAGTTCATCCTGCAACAAAAGCATGTTCACATGTTACAATTTAACAAATTAAACAAAACATACTAAGTTCCACAGCTTCCACACAACATTTTACTTACAATCTTAGATCCAACTGATGCTGACGACTCGGATACATAAGATCCAGACTTTCTTTTGCGGCCAGCCTTCCACAGCTCATGACGCTCTGGAGATGTAGGCTCCACCTCCAAATCAGGATCACCAGACTCCTCCTGGATTTTTTTGATTTGTTCTTCTTTCAAAGCCTTCTTCAACTTTTTATAACCACCTGGCCCCATTGTGTGGTTATATTTATTATTTTTTTGAATATTCTTGGCAGCTTCTCTCTTAGCCTGTTACAAAGGACAAACACCACCATATTTACAACATATCGTTAATGTTTAAGAAACTAAAATAGTTATAGTTAAAACAATACCACAAACTCCTCAGTAATGCGACTGTTATAAAATGCGGCCCATGTCTCGAGAGATATGTTGCTGTACTTGTGACATGGATTTTTTTGACCATCTGTATCCCCACTACCAAAGACATATATTCTGGTGAGACTTGTCTTGAACTGTCTCCAACAAAGATTGATATGAGACATCCAAGTCTTCTTGAATTCATTACTCTCGGGAACATCAAATGTTAGCAGTACATCATCCCAAGCAATCTTTTTTGTCTCGTCATCAACATCACTCCACTTCATTGGCAATATGCTTATCTTTGTTCGTGCAACCACCCCTAAATAGGTCTTGAATTTGTTAGCATACGGACCAATAAGATCTCCTTTACTATCAATATCCACTCTGAATTTTTGACCATCTGGGCACCTAGAAGTGAACTTTTTTAATGATGTTGGACGTCTGGTATTCTTTTTTGGAGGATCACTGAAATCATCCATGATAGCTGTTTAAACAAAGGAAACAAATTATATCAGTCATATACTAAAACCAATATGAGCTTGATACCAATAAGAGAAGTAAACAACACATATCAATCTATGCTATGATTAAGAATTGGTATAACAGAATTGGTTGCTGAAAAGAGCATGAGAGAGGGAAAACGTAACAGAAAATACTTCCCTTTCTATAAAGTATCAAATTTGGGAATGATTGGGCATTGAATAAGTATGATGGCTATTCTCTTCACTTGGTTGCTACTGCAGATTCTTCTTCTCCTAGTATTTTCATTTCAATATTGTAATTGTTTGCTTTCTACAAATTGGCTTCTGCCATCATTGTATTCACTTAGTACTTAGTGACAAATCAAGTTGAATACAGAATTTATCCCCAAATTTAGTATATAGTTTGATTGAATTCGTTACAACATACAATATCCCCAAGTTGAATACAGAAAATAAGTAGATTAGATACAACTTGATACCAAACAAAATCTATCACATGCTCAAAAGGAAATAATAGAAACAAACCATCATTGTTACTAAGTTCAAAATTACAATTTCATAGGTTTAAAAAAAAAACAAATCTAAACTCCTTCGTATAAAATTCCTTCATTATGATCATTGCGAGTGGCATGTTCATTGTCAACTTCATTGTCATCAACTGAAGTCGGCACTTGTGTTAACAAACAAGGTGTTTCCGAAATTGCAAGACTTGAATCTTCATTTTCATCACTGCCTATTTTTCCTTGTAGGACAACTGACCACTTTTTGTTAGAAGGATCTTTGACATAGAAAACTTGTTTTGCTTGGTCAGCCATGATGAAGGGTTCATCATTATAACTTACCTTGTCAAGGTCCACTGGTGTAAATCCCATTTCGTCAGTACGTACACCACTATTGTTGTTAACCCACTTACATTTAAAAAGAGGCACTTTAAATATACAGTAATCAAGCACCCAAATCTCTTCAATGACACCAAAGTAAGCAATGGATGCGAGTACAGGTTTTGTATCATTTGAACTAGAGAAGTGCATCGAGGAAGCCATGACCATAACTCCACTATTTTGCATGGTGCTTTTGTCATCTTTAGACTTTGTGTAAAAGGAAAACTTATTTATGTCGTACCCGCTCCAACATACGACATTAAAGTGAGGGTCATGTGCTAACCATCTCAAAGTCTCAGAGGCACTCACATCTTTCTTAATCTCTGATTTAAACCAATCTATGAATGTGTTGTTATGCTCGTTCAATAACAATATTTCTTTCATTCGAGGGTTTTTGGCCTTTACTATCTCTTTATGGAGAGACAAGTAAGGTAATACCTCATCTGTATTATTCAAAACATACAAATGTGCTTGAAGCACTTCAGCTCGGCCCATGCATTTAGTGGTTATACCATGTGTACCTTTACCTTGACCTCTCCCTGCATAACGAGACTTTGGTAGTCCCACAGATTTTGCTTCTGACAAGTAGTCAGAACAAAACTCAATCGCTTCTTCTGTGACGTACCTTTCGACAATGGATGCTTCAGGACGATATTGGTTCTTCACATACCCTTTCAAGATCTTCATGTATCGCTCGATTGGGTACATCCACCTTAAATAAACAGGGCCGCATAATCTAATCTCCCTAACCAGATGAACAATTAAATGAACCATGATATCAAAGAATGAGGGAGGAAAAAACATCTCCAATTGACACAAGATAATAGCAGCCTCATTTTCCAACGCGTCCAATTTTTGAGGATCGATGACTTTAGCACATATACTATTGAAGAATAAGCACAACCTAGTTATGGTATATCGAACATCTTTCGGTAAGATGCCACGAATTGCCACAGGTAGCAGTTGTTGCATCAAGACATGACAGTCGTGAGACTTCAAGCCAACTAATTTGAGATCTTTCATTGAAACAAGTCGCTTTACATTTGACGAGTAACCATGTGGGACTTTGATTCCCCGTAGAGACTCGCAAAAGCTCATTTTCTCTTTTCTTGATAAGGTATAACATGCTGGAGGTAAATATGTGCCTTTACCTCGTTCCACTGGATGTAATTGTTCTCTTATGCCCATCTCACGCAAATCTAGACGAGAATTTATGCCATCCTTTGTCCCTTGAACGTTGAGAAGCGTCCCGATGACACTATCACAAACGTTTTTCTCGACGTGCATAACATCAAGACAATGCCTTACATCAAGATTGGACCAATACGGAAGATCAAAGAACACCGACCTCTTCTTCCACTTGCTTTTTTCCTTAGGCTGCTTCTGCTTTTTGCCGAATACAACTTTGATGTCTTTAACCACTTGATAGACTTCTTCTCCAGTCAAGGCATTCAGAGCAATGTCATTTTCCGAGCACCCATTAAAAGCCTTTTTCAACTTACGATATCTGTGATTAGGTTTGAGAAATTTCCGATGCCCAAGGTAGACAGTCTTCCTTCCATATTTGAGTTGATGGTGACACGTGTCTTCTGCACAAATAGGACAACCTTTATGCCCTTTGACACTATACCCAGACAAGTTTCCGTATGCAGGAAAGTCATTGATCGTGCAAAATAACATGGCTCGCAGCTTGAAAGTTTCATTAGAATACCCGTCAAACACATCCACGCCTTCATCCCACATTTTTCTCAAGTCTTCAATCAATGGACTAAGGTAAACATCTATGTCATTACCAGGTTGTCTCGGGCCAGAAATCATCATGCATAGCATCACATATTTGCGCTTCATGCACAACCATGGAGATAGGTTGTAAATTAAAAGGAGAACAGGCCACGAGCTATGATTCGTACTTAAGTTACCATATGGATTCATCCCATCTGAAGCAAGTGCGAGCCTAAGATTTCTTGACTCAGTGCCAAAATCCGAATACAAATTATCAATTTTCTTCCATTGCAAAGAATCAGCTGGATGGCGAAGCTGCCCATCACATTTCCTCTCATCTGCATGCCATCTAATGCTCTTCGCGTCATTTGCATTAGCAAACAAGCGTTTGAACCTGGGTATTATTGGAAGATACCATAAAACCTTCGCAGGGGAACCCTTTGTGTTGTTGTCGTCACAATTAGATTCACCCGACTTCACTTTGTAGCGCGACCAACCACACGTAGGACAGTTATGCAACTTCTCAAAGTCTTTCCGATACAATATGCAGTCATTGGGACATGCATGTATTTTCTGATACCCCACACCCATCGGACACAATATCTTCTTTGCATCGTACGTTCGTTTTGGCAATGTGTTACCTATGGGAAGCATGTCTTCCAACAGCTCAAGCAATTCGGTGAATCCCTTATCAGTCCACCCATTTATCGCCTTCAGATTGATCAATTTTAACGACGCAGACAACCGGGTGTATTTTGTGCAACCCAAATACAAAGGTTGATCTTTGTCTTTGCACAAATTATCATATTCATGCGCTCGCTTAAAAGATTCAAGACCAATGTCACGTATCATATCCTCCATTCGATCATCCATATCTTCATCGACTTTCTCACTTTTGGACACACTTGGGTTGCCGGTTGATTCACCATGCCACATCCATGTGGTATAACTCGGACAGATCCCATAAACAAAGAGATGGTCCCGTATTACACTTGGTCGTTGTGGGGCCCGATTCACACAATTACAACAAGGGCAGGAATAAGTTACATCAGTTTCAGGAACATCAGTTTTGGCAACATCATTTTTGCGAAAATTTGCTTGAGAAAAACTTATAAATTCTTCGACTCCTTTCGCATACTCATCACTCAGACGATTACTTTGCATCCAACTACGATTCATGACTACGCTCCACAAAAAAATAGACCAAGTATTAATAAAATGGACTAAGATCAGCAATGTGATAGTTTAAGGCAACTAATAATTCAGTCATTCAGTCATTCAGTAATTCAGCAATGTGATAGTTTATAGATTGTGTGTCTTCAGTATTGCTATTGATATTTCTAAATATTTGGTACATGATAATTACTTTCAACTGATGGTTCACAGAAATTCAATTGTGAGCCTTCTTTGCAGATTTTCAATTGAGTATTGCATATTTATGGTAAGATATTGCCTTTAATAATCTCCTCCTTAAATCAAGTGGTTCAGGCATTTCAGATATTCTTTCCGTGACACGAGTCCTTAAATCAACTATCGACAGTAGCATTAAAAGCAACATTGGATCATCATACAATGCTTTTGCAAAATGATTTTAGTGTTTTTCTAACTTGGTGATTATTGATGCTCCCTCCCTCCCTAATCCTGATTGTGAAATAAGGTAATGCAGGCTAAGGTAATGCAAATTATGATCAATATAACGTAATGCAGGTTCTTTACCTTAAGCAACTTATGGTTGTGATCACTCAATTGGCATTTTTCCAATAGCAGACCTAATCAAATTTCCTACTTTTAACTTTAATAGAACATGTTTTAACAAACTTGAGGAAATATGCCTGTGAAAATTTCTTCACTTAAAATTGAGTCCAAATTTCTTCACTTTAATGTGAGTATTCATAGGCTATTAGTCTTCATTGTTATAGGCCATTAGTTTTCTTTACAATCTTCATTTAATTATATTTTTAACATCTTTTTACTACATTGAATTTTCAGACTTTGAATTTAAAATTGAGTCCAAATTGTAACACGCAACGTGGTCGACCCGTGCGGATGCACGGGTATGTTACTAGTCTTAGCTAAGCTGAAACAACAAACAGTAATTTTCACTACAAACAGCAATGTGATAGTTTAAGGCAACTAATAATTCAGTCATTCAGTAATTCAGCAATTTTTAGTAATTCAGTAATTCAGTAACAAACAATAATTCAGTAATGAATAATAAACAATGAATAACAAACAGTAATTCAGTAACAAACAGTAATTTTCAGTAATCTTAGCTAAGCTGAAACAGTAAACAGCAAGATCTGGATCAAACAAACAACAATTCAGGAATCTTAGCTAAGCTGAAACAACAAACAGTAATTTTCACTACAAACAGCAAACAGCAAACAAACCTCATACAACAAACAGCAAACAGTAATTTGCTCTTACTCGTATTCTGAATGACGATCAGACCTTCTTGTTTGGAAAAGCAATCTCCTGCACCAACAGTTGCGCCAATATAGTCAGCAACAGATCCCACTGGAAGCCCAAAAAGATAACCACCACCAAGCTGAAAAAGAAGTATCAAGTAAAGAGACTTGTTATAGAGAAGGAAAACAAAGGCATGAAACTATTAGAAGTGTGTAAGAAACAATCACAACAAACAAACAAAGCATTTTGTGGTAACTAATATTTAATGACTAGTACTACTACAACTTACTATTCTAGATTAGGCAGAGCATCCAGTATGGGCTCAACTTCTTCTGCCTCTCTCCCTGAAACATATGCCAAAATCAACAACAAATATGTGATGAGAATCAACAACAACTTAGGTGAACATCTCTATCTTTACCATCAACAACAAAACCAATGATGAGAATCCAGGGTTGATCCACCAAATTAGAAGACTGAATAACAAACAATGAATCAATCAACTGAACACATTTTAAGAGATTATATTCTTCTTAAAAGAGTTGCTGCCTAAAATCATTTTGAAAGAACTAACTTCTGTCAAGGTAAGGCAATTTGAACAATGTCAAAAACGTAAAATAGTCACTACGATTTGTTGCTATAATTCTTAATTACACTAACTTCTGTCAAGGCAAGGCAATAATTTACAAATGCAGAAAGACTACCTTACAGCATGTTTACTCTAGAACCACAACTCCCAAAACACATCAAAAGGGACAATAGTTAAAGGAAAGCAATTTCCAAGGTTATGACTTCAATTAATAGTGATTCTAATACTTATGATGTTAAGACTATAGTAAGTTGTAAGAAGGATCAAGTGGTTACTCGCATTTTAGCAAAACATGTTTTTCCTACTGTGATAAACACAGTCAAGCATATCCTTTCAACTCATATATGGAAAACGCAACATGTAATTTAGGAACCATTTTCAATATATAATTTCATAGCATCTGATTCAATATATTCATATCATAAGGACCGTGATATTTATTATCCCAACCTTTTCCAAAACAATGGACATCCATAGTAAAGTACTTCACACATCAATATAAGAGTATTTCAAACATGCATTTCAGAAATCAACAAACTTACGTTTTCAATCAGCATATCCCGAGACAAAAGAGGAGTGACGAATTCCCTTCCAACACTATACCACCTCAATCACCAGTCGTCCATACACATAATTCCAACAAAACATGCTGAAGTACATTTAAGAAGAACCAGAGAGTATTGGGGCTTAGGGTTCGGATTGAAGCTGTAAATTTAGGAAGAGGATGTTAGGGTTTTCAGTAAGTCAAAAATTAGGGTTTTGATTAGGATACAGTAAAATAGAAGTACAATACTTACCACAGATGAAGAAGAAGTAGTAGAACTCTTGGCCAGCAGTGGAAGAGGAGCGACGGCAGCAGTGGAAGAGGAGCGATGGGTTATGGGTTTTTGGCTCGGTGGGTCGCACGAAGGGGTTGAAGTGAGGAGGAGAGGGAGCGGTTCTGGCCGGCGACAAGGAGGCGAGAGTGGCGGTAGTGGGTGGTGGTTGTGGAAGAGAGTGGAGAGTGTTGACGGCGAGGGGAAGAGGAAGAGGGTTCAGCGATGTTTGCGAGAATGGAAGAGGTTGAGAAAGAGCTAGGTTCGCGATAGATGAATGTATGCGATGGAAAATGGAAAAATAAAAAGGGACTTTTAGCATCGGTTGTTTTAACAACCGATGCTAAAGGTGTTAAGATACACACATTTAGCGTCGGTTGTTTCAACACCCGATGCTAAATGTATTTGCTTTAGACATTTAGCATCGGTTGTTTAAACACCCGATGCTAAATGTCTAAAGCAAACACATTTAGCATCGGTTGTTTAAACACCCGACGCTAAATGTAGGCGCGAAAACTAAAAACTTCAGTTTAATTGCAAAATTGCCACCGCGCCTACTTTTAGCATCGGTTGTTCAAACAACCGATGCTAAATGATGCTTTTTAATGTCAAATTTCCACTAGTGGTCCTCCAAATTTCAAAAATATTTCAATAATAAAAAACACCAACACAACTATTTTCTACCCAAGAACTACGTAGTCTTTAAATTCTCCATCGCACCAGGAGATACATAGGAGCGGGGGCACACTCCCGTCAAGTGCAATAATAAAAAAATTTTTTTTACGTATTTTCTAAAACGTTTCCATGTTAATTCCCAATAAAAACACGCAAAAATAAATAAATTTTATTTAGTCTTTTAAATTCATTTTTAATACATAATAAAAGGGAAATTAATATTTTCAAAGTTAGTATAGTTTTACATAATTAATTAAAAGGTAACCTTTTTCAAAATGATGTTTTGGGGTGCTAATACCTTCCATAGGCATAATCGACTCCCGAACCCAAAATATGGTTTTCAAGACCATTTTCGTCTTTAAAGGGATTTTTCAATATTTTTCCTTATAATTAAATATTGATGGCGACTTCATTAACAACAAGGAATCCGTCGGATTTTCGGGTGCAACACCTGGAGACTTCAATGGGGATATTTTGTGAGTCAAACCTAACACGAATAGTTGTGCAAAACTTTTAACTTTTTCTATATTTATTTCCTTTTCATATTTATTAGTTAATTATTCTAATTGTTGTAAATAATATTGTTATGCTTAAACCATAGGTTAGACAACCATATTCTATATTTCATGTTGTAAATATTATATATGTTTTGTTTGTTTTATGGTTTAAGTAATCACATGTTTTTCTCCCGTCACACACATCACTTACACATTTGCACACACACACACTTATGAGTGAGGCCCTATACCCTGATCTGTGTGAAACTTAAGACGAGTGGAGATTATTAGTGGTAGTCATTTTGGATTTTTTGTTTGAATATCACGTGAATCTCATTCAGAGTGTGCTCTTTTGTGATATTCCACACCTCCTAACAAATATAAACTAAAACGCAAAAATTTATAATAAAAAGTATACCAATAATTACTTTAAAATATTCAAATTTTAAATTAAAACATGAAAACTACATTACTTAGATTAAAAAGGTTTGGTCACTTATAATCAATGTTTTGAATTTGTCAAAAAAAAAGTTTTGAAAACTGGAATGGACATCAAACCGGCGAGCCTCTAAGTCATGGTTCAATCACTTTAAATCGTTCGAACGACTCAAATACTTGATTTTATTATTTTTCATTGTGGAAAAATGAAAACAATTCTCAAAATTTTACGTAGTGTTAGATCTTAAATAGTCTATAAATCCAGAATCGATCATGTTAATCATTAGAAAATACCTAAGCGGAAGCGTACCTGAATCATAGCGGAAGCGTACCGGATCTTGATGTTGATTGGTTTGGCCTTCCAGGTCAACACGTACTATCTCTGAGAGAACCCTTTAAATTTCTCTCTGTAGCTTACTGATAATGGGATGTCAAGTAAGAACGGCTCCAAAAGTTGTAGTGTGACCCGGGGACCATAACCTTCTTATTTATAGAACCCTCACTAGGGTTGTCTATTGGTGCTTCTAATTTAGCCCATCACAAAATTAGAATTACCCTTTAGTCTCTACACATTAAATGCCCATATACTATTAGATACTCATAAGCTCACATTAGCCTAACATTATTAGATCACTTTAATTGGGTTTAATCTTAAGTGACAGTCCACAATACATAATTATTAACATATAAGGCCAACGTTGGATTAATGATCCAACAATCTCCCACTTGGACTATATGTGTAACCTTATAATTATGCATTGCAAGAATAAACCGTATGAGCTCAAATGACTGTCGTTACTGAATATATCTATAACCAATCCGGTCCATCAATCATACAAACATAGGATCAAGGCAGTCTTCGTTACATCTATCGTAACGAAACCCATCAATGGTCACATATGCTGACACAAAAGAATGACATGTGTAACATCCCGGTATTTCTAACATGTAGAGAGACCGAAGATGCACAGATTTTGGAAATTCAGAGGACACCGTTCCTGTTTAAGTATTGGACATACAAAATTTTTCCGAAATAAACACAAGGTCGGAAATAACAATACTTCATACAATAGAAGTTCATCGGTTCCATACCGAAGGTAATACAATATCCAAGTCCAAATACCAAACAGAAACATAAAACGGTTCGTAAAACTCATAACCAATACAAGTTATACAACCAAAAAGAACGACAAAAGAGCGAAGGATAATGTGACTAAGTCTTCAGCACCTCCGAGAGTATACCAACTACTCGTGCACAATAGTCTTCCTTTTTCCCTGCTTCTCTGAAAAACAACAAATATGGATTGGGTGAGATAACATTATCTCAGTGAGTCCTACCGTGCCCCCTCACTGACACTCGGTTCAATTTATGAAACTGTTACAACAAAAGCTGACATAACAATGTCTTATTTATTAATCGAATTGCCGACCGCACAACGACTGCTAATCTCGGCAATTCGTGTTCTTAATTTATTACTCGAAATGCTGACCGCACAACAATTGCTAATCCCGGCAAGTCGTGAGTTGAACTTAACATGATCCGGCCGCACAACAATTTGCTAATCCCGGTAACCCACGAATTGACCACGCCAAGACGTATACAGGGCCTAGGGTGAGGGTTCATGACTTCCCTTCCTAGTATGCTACTTGTCGGGTCGTCACCCGACGCGATACATATGACAATACGCATCAAATTCTCGAGAGTTAAATAATTTATATCTTTTTCGATCACCAAAGGATCAATCACATAATAGTTGGATAAACAATTTCCATATCGATCTATAACCCGTTTTGAGGAATTCATATATTTGTCCTCCGACATTATAATCATATTCAATTGACATATATAACATATATATTCAGTGAGTCCATCAGTCGGTGTACCCACACGTATCCTAGGGTTTCGGTTTTTCAATCAAATATGCTTTCGAAGCTTTATTTCAAAATCATGAGTTGAATAAGTTCAAAATACGGTTTTCAATAAGGCAATATCCTTAAAATTGGTTGGGAAGAAGATTAGAAGTGATTCGGGATCGAAAGGAGCGACGAAATGAGAAATCGGAGTCTGGTAACAGAAGCTCACGCACGGTCCGTGCCCAGGGGCGCACGACCCGTTCGTGATGCACCAGTTTTTATACTGCCAACCCGAAGGTCATGCACGATCCGTGCCCAGAGGCGCACGATCCGTGCGTGATGCTTTATTCCTTCATTCAGCCAATTGCGAAGCAGACGCACGGTCCGTGCCCAGGGGCGCACGACCCGTGCGGTCTGTTCTGATTCTCTATTTTCAATCCGATTCTCATTTCGCTTTTCCGTTTCTCGCCCGAATCGATTTCCGATCGTAATCCAACCTAAAAATAGATTTAATAAACCACATTCCAGTGAAAACGTTTAAATCACAATTTCGTAATTTGTTCAACAATTCATTAAAAACCGTAAAAACGCGATATTGCTCGAAACGGTTTTCGGTTCCAAAATCTTTCGAAAACTGTTAAATGCCTTATGACTCAAACCGATATATTTTCAAGTCACGAAAAATAGCCCTATCCGTGAGTAGAACTCACCGTTACACCGTAGTCCGAGAGTTCGGCCGAAAAGCGAAGTCACCGAATCGAAAAGTACACGAACGATCCCCGCTCGAACTCGAACCGATTTCCAAAACGGCAATCTCTACCACTAGAGCAACTGAAACAGCAACTAGGATGACTGAAATCCTTCCAAATTCGAAATGCAAGGGTAGTACTTCACCTTCAACATCTACAACATGACATGCAATCCATCAACACACAAGTCTACCATTTTCACCACTTGGAGCTTCAAGGAGTGGAAAATGGCAAGGTACAATGTAGGGGGAGTTAGCTTCAGATGGTGGTACCAATGGAAAGAGAATGAAAAATGAGAGAGAAAGGTGTGAAGAAGGCTTACATGCAACAATGGTGGATGAGATCCTTCTCTCTTTTCTTCTTCTCCCTCACGCCTCCTCCTTCTTCTCTCTCTACCTTTCATTTTTGTTTTTCTTTCTTTCAGCTGGAGACAATGCTTTAGTGTGAGGGTGAGTTCAGTTGGTGAATATGGGCTGGGGGTTTAATGATGGTGAAAAGACCGTTTTGCCCTTGGCCCATAAAATGATAGTTTAGGTGCTGAAATTTCCCTTCGGCACAAAACTTACTCGGTTAATCCGGCTCCGACCCGAAATTCCTCAATTCTTTCGGTTCGTGCTTAATTATAATCTTCATAATTCAATTTTAAGAATTAGGAATGTGAAAAGACAGATTTGCCCTTCAGTCCCAATTCCTTATTTAAGTTATGAATAGGCCACACTTTAATGGAGAATAGGATTTCTTGACACTTTCTCGACTATTAATCCCTGAGACACGACCAATTATTCCCACAAATAATTTATCGGTCTTAGGTATCATAGTACGAGTCTTTAAAATTTAGGGATGTTACAACATGGATTATGATGTAGATGTGTAGCATGGAATTTTCATGTAATGTGATCTTAACATGCCTAATTCCAATTGGTCCTCCTTAAACTTTAGTGAGATCAGACTGTAACAGAATCAGAGTGTAATAAATACCAAAACTTAATTTCTGCAGAAAATATTCTTAAACCTTACATAAACTAAAATATGTTTATATCCTTAAAGCATTAAAAATAACAAACTCCCACAAAAACTGAACATCACTTAATGATGTGACACCCATACGAGTAGTGTGCTCATGAGACCTTTTGGGTGGTAATCCTTTAATGAGCGAATTCGCAATAAATTGAGTTTGTTCTGATATGCGTTATAGACAACTGTTCACTCTGAATTTGTAAACTGCTGATTTATTGCCACAAAATAATCTTAGTGGTCATTCAATACCATCTACTATATGCAGCCACGTGACAAAATTTCGTAGTCAAATTCCACGATTTGGATGCCATATAACACTCTATGAACTCTGCTGCCACAACGAAAGAGGCTATAATAGACTGTTTAGCGCTCTTCCAAAAATTGCCCTTATCCAACAGATACACATAGCCCAACGTAGATTTTATACTATCTTGGCATCCAACGAAAATCGGAGTCAGTATACCTAATGATCTCAAGCTGATCTGATCTCCGACATGAGAGCATATATTCCTTTGTTCTCTATAAGTGTCATATGATCCATTTGGCTCCTTTCCAGTAGTCTAATCTTGAATTACTAAAAATATTCCCAACATCTCATAATGCACGCCACATCTGGATGCGTACAAACCTAAGCATACATTAGACTCCCTACTCTGCATAAGGAATCTTCTGCATTTCCTTTTCTTCAAAATCTTTCTTAGGACACTGATCGAGACTAAACTTTTCTCCCTTAGCCACAGGGGTATCACCTGGTTTACAATCATGCATGCCATATCTCTTGAGAACCTTTTCAATATAGCCTTTTTGGGACAGTCCAAGAATACCCCGAGAACGATCTCGGTGTATCTGTATGCCCAATACAAAAGATGCATCATCAAGATCTTTCATCTCAAAATTCCTACTAGGAAATCTCTTGATTTCGTGCAATAAGCCTATATCGTTGCTGGCAAGCAAAATGTCATCAACATATCAAACTAGAAAAATATATTTGCTCCCACAGAACTTATGGTATACACAATCACCAACCAAATCTACTATAAATTTATACAATCTAATCTAATCTCCTATGAAAATACCTATTTACCCATTTGGCAAAATTGACACATGTCTTTTTTGAGGGCATTTTGCCCTCAAAGAAAAAGACACATTTTCCAATTCACTTTTTATTTCAATCATTTTCTTTTACCCTATCAATCATTCTCTCTTTCTCAAATTATATTATTTCTTTTCATTTTAATTATTTTCTCTCTCCCCATCAATCCTTCCCTTTTTCTCAAATTCTCACATTTCTTTTTTCTTTATATTTCTCTCTATTTCTTCTCCCTTCTCTCTATTTATCAAATGAGAGTCATACTACTTAGTACAAATTTATCCTCTAATTTTCATTTTTTCTTTCTCTTTTTTATCTCAACAATTTTTCTTACTATTGTTTTTTTTTTATTTTTGCGAAAAATAGCTCTGTTTTTTGAATTTATAAGGGAAAACATTTCATATTGTTGGTATAATTTTTTTTTAGACTCCCAACGAGAAACATTATACGTAGTCAGAATAGTTATTTTGTACATTTTTCTTAAGGATGTTTTTGTTTGATATTTGGTTTTTGAGTCCTGATGAAAAATATTATGAGTTGTCGGGATAATTATTTATAAATTATATTTTACTTTTTTTATAAACCTCTATTTTTCTTTTAAGTCTCGGCAAGAAAACTTCATCTTTTGTTGAAGTAGTTTTTTTTTTTATATTTTATCTTTATAATTCAAACACTGACATGGCTTCGGAATAATAATTTTATATTTATATAATCTATATATATATATATATATATATATATATATATATATATATATATATATATATACTATAAGTCACCAAAAATACCACTTTAGACATCCTAGATTTTTGCCAAGTTTTATTTTTAGGGTTAAAATTGTAAATTGATTTCTTTTCTTTACTTTTTCTCCTACTCGCTTTTCACCTTGATACACTTTTACAATTTTATATTATTTTTTGTCTTTTACTTTTTCTCATTTCCTGTCTTTTCAATGTCTCCTTTTTCTTCAATATATTTATACTATAAGCCACCAAAAATACCACTTTAGACATCCTAGATTTTTGCCAGGTTTTATTTTTAGGGTTAAAATTGTAAATTGATTTCTTTTCTTTACTTTTTCTCCTACTCACTTTTCACCTTTATACAGTTTTACAATTTTATATGGTTTTTTTGTCTTTTATTTTTTCTCAGGCTTTTCAATGTCTCCTTTATCTAACAATTTTATATTGTTCTTTTGTCCTTTACTTTTTTACCTTAATTTATACACATTTATTTTTTGTTTATAATTTATTTTTCATATTATGCCTTTATATACGTATATACTACTTTTGAGTTCCAATATGAAAGGGTTATACGTTGTCTAAATGATTATTTTATATATTTTATCTTTATATTTTTTGTCACTTTAATTGTTTTTAATTTAATATTTTTGTTTAAGTTCATACAAGAAAAATTACTTTTTGTTGGAATAATTATTTTTTATATTTAAGATTGAATGAGGTGGTAGTGAAAAGTGGAAACCATGGTTGTAAGCAAGAAGTAATTAAATGTACACGAAAGAATAAGAATGATTGTAATGAGTCTCTGTGGTGTTGAATATTTGTATGCATTATGGTATTGAGCTTATTTATGCATGTGGTAAGTTCTTCACTTTGTTTTTGATTATGAGAATATGTTGGTTTAGCCCTAAGTTGTTCTAGGGCAGTAATTACAATTGCATGTGTGTTTGATACAAGTCATTTGCCATGAACATGCTTACGATGAAGTTTTTACTACTTGCCTTTCAACTTAAAGATTGTTTGAACCATATGCTATTAATTGATTTTGTTTAAAGATTACTTACAAATTAAGGAAGTAATTGAGATAATTTTGTTTGTATATATGTTATTCTTGTTGTTTTATGTGTGTTCATTCTTGGATGTCTTTTCTAGTGAATGAAATGATACCTTTGGTTTCGGCTAAATATTCACTACGCCAAAAGCTAAAAAAAAGAGCGCACCCTTTAGTAGCGCTTTTAAAAAAGCGCTCCTTATTTAGCAACAACAGTAGCGCTTTTATGGAAAGCGCTCCTCATTCTTTATCAGGCTAAAACATCAGTAGCGCTTTCCAAAAAAGCGCTCCTCATTCAAAAATCTCGCATACCCCATAAGGAGCGCTTTCTAAGAAAGCGCTCCTTATTCTTGATCTCGCATACCCCATCAGGAGCACTTTCTAAAAAGTGCTCCTCATTCAAAATCTCGCATACCCATCAGGAGCGCTTTTTAGAAAGCGCTACCTATGCTTAATTTTCTAAAATATTATTTCCTCGCGCGTTGTATCTCCTCCCGTTGCAGAAACCCAAAAGCCCTCCTTCCAGTACACAGTACCCTCCTTCTTCCCAAAACATTCCAAACGAAACGCTCCACGACCCTCGCCTCCTCCACCCCGCGCCGCCTCCTTAGACCACGCTCTCCTTCGACCACGCTGTCCAAAAGCCTTCCTTCCAGTACACAGTACCCTCCTTCTTCGCAAAACGTTCCAAACGCAGAAACGCTCCACGACCCTCGCCTCCTCCACCCTGCGCCGCCGCCTTAGACCACGCTCTCCTTCGACCACGCCGTCTCTCCTTCGACCACGCTCTCCTTCGACCACGCCTCCACCCTCGCCTCTCCTCCCTCCGCCGCGTACGCTCTCCACTCTCCGCCGTCCTTCCGCGTTTGCTGCGACCACACCGTCCTTCCATTCAACTTCCACGCCGTCCTGTGGGTTAGTTTTTTTCTTGCTCTTCTTCTTTTTCTTCCATTTTTAAGCATTACGATGTTTTGCTGTACATGGAGTATACATATTTTTTTTCTTAGTGGAAACTGAATGAATAACACATAGCTGAGAAGCAACCCTTTGGTTTGTTGCTTTCCTGTTTGTTTGGTGCTCTTCCATAAGTTTATCTACACTAGCTCTCCAGATTACCTAGACCGAAACCCTTTGGTTTGTTGCTTTCCTGTTTGTTTGGTGCTCTTCCAAACATGTTTTATTAAATGATTCAAACTTCTGGTATGTCACTTTCAGTTACTCTATAACTTGACTATTAAATAGGTTAACTAATAGGGCATTAGCAACTGAACATTTGGCTTTAAGGTTTGTAGTCTTTTTATTGTTTAATACTGAGAAATTTCCAATAGCCTGAAATTTTTTTAACAATTGTAAGAATTTCAAAGTTACATATATATTTTTGGCAATTGTAAGAATTTGAAAATACCACAATCCATGACCAGATTTTGAATGCATTGCACTTCTAAGCTCCAATATCCTGTATGGTGCTTTTTGACATGGATTAGGGTGCATTTGGATAAGCTAAATTTGTGGATTTTGACATTTGTATTTGAGACCTATCTATGCTAACAAGGTCACTTGATGTTGCACAAGTTCTTGTAAATCTGTTTGTCTATAAGCAAATGCAATTGGTACAATGCCACTATCCTTCACTTGATTAATCACCTGCCCAAAATCGATTTCTTATTTTCCATGGCATTACATTTTCCTTCACTATCTTATTATACATGGTTGTTGTTCCTGTCTTGATTTCCCATTCTTTGTTTGAATTTATTTCCACGTGTTCCTACTTCCTAGTCATACTCTACCTTACTAGCATGTAGTAAACATAGTTATATTTCTCATGATAATGGTCTGTAATTCTATTGCAACATGCTTTCTCTTCACATCCTTTTATCCACTACTTTCCCTTAGTGGAGTCTAATATCTCAGCAAACATAGTTATATTGCTCACGAGTCTTACATTCTCTTATTGTACTTGGGGTGATGTCTGCAATCATTTCTTTAAAATAGACTTTGTTTTATATATATTAAAGAAAAGATTATTTGCATGATTATTTTCTGCATTGGACTAAGGAAACTTTCTCCGTGTACAGCCAAGACAATTGCATATAAATATTAAAATGAAGTTGAATTTGTAATTAACCAGAATTCAGAATTATTCATTATATTTGTATATCTAAGCTTTTGCAGATTTTAAATTAAGACTTGGTTTTTATGGTTTTTTTTTCAATCTTTATTGTACACCAATCATAAATCTCTCCACTTTCGTTTCCAGCAAACTCATTCTCTAACTTCCCACAAACCCTTTCTCTAACTTCCCACAAACCCTAAAGAAGATTAGAGGAAACCCTCCCTCCGCCAAGATCAGAGTTTCCAACAAACCAAATAAATAAATAAATAAGTAAATGCTGACTATTGAACTTCTTCCCTGTTTAAATATGCAATATCATTGATTTACTTTATTTTTCCCTGTTTGACTGTTTGTGTTTGTGTTGGATGATTCTATTGCTAATAAGCTTCCTTGGATGTGCTTGCTATAGGGAAGCAAGTGGCCTTTTTACCCTCAAGTGCAAACTGTCATCTTAATTTGCAAGAGAGACTTGTTGAAGGTCAGGGAAATAATTTCCTTGAGAGCCATTGTTTATACAATACCAGATGATTATCATAATTTATGTTTGTGGCATAATAATTTGAATTTATGATCTTTTTCATCACAAACAAGCATCTATTAAATGAATTAGTATTGGCTTGAGTACTGAGAGTCAATTGTTTGTTATCTCTACTATGAAAAAGTTCAGTTAGTTGAACAATTTTCTTGTAATGGGTTCATTTTGAAGGTGTATTGAAGCTTGTTGCTTACAACACATGGCCTTTAGTCATAGTTAGTAACTGAATATTATTTCCTACATTCTTTTTTTTCCAACAAGGAATTACAAGTATTGCAGCCCCATCCAACCCCATCAGCTGTGAAGCATTTCAAGCCAGTTTGGATATGTTGTAATTTTTGTTGATCTTTTGGTACAAGAGGATTTATGTAATTTTTGTTGATCTTTTGGTACATGAAGATTTATATGTTGGCACATTTTTGTTGGCACATATGTTGATTGGTACATGAGGATGTATAATTAGTTGGAAATTGATTTGCAATTGGTTATTGATTTGGAATTTTATTTGGAATTTTGTTGCTGGTTGTTGGTTTCTGGTTGTTGTTGCTTTCTGATTGCAGGAGCTGAGAATTGGTAATATAGAAGAAACAGGCAAAACTTTCTTAAAAAAAAAATTAGGCATTGGTAGCGCTTTATGTAAAAAGCGCTACCTATTGTCTTAGCGCGCCTAGGAATAAGGAGCGCTTATAATAAAAAGCGCTCCCTTTTCTTAAGACCATGAGGAGCGCTTTATACGGTAAGCGCTTCTTATTGTCTTAGCGCGCCTAGGAATAAGGAGCGCTTATAATAAAAAGCGCTCCCTTTTCTTAAGACCATGGGGAGCGCTTTCTATTACAAGCGCTCCTTATTGTCTTAGCGCGCCTAAGAATAAGGAGCGCTTGTAATAAAAAGCGCTCCTCTTGCCTGTTTTTTGGGAGCGCTTTCCGAGCGCTACCTTTGGGTGATTTGCACAGGAGCGCTAGCTTTAGGAGCGCCCGAAAGCGCCCCTATGGCCTAAAAAAAGCGCTCCCAATGCTTGAATCTGTTGTAGTGATTAGCCCTGAAGTCTTAGTTTTCCCAATTTTAGAATGAATGATGAACTTAAGCACTAGAAACCGCTTTTTGAAAGTAATGTTGTTTTGTTTCAAGCATGTTCATGAATGCCACTATATTTTTTAGAGAGAATGCTATTCTCAAAGTAATAATTGTTGGAATTTTTCATACACACCACACTCACTCACACACGCACTGAGAGAGAGGGAAGAAGATGTAACTGAAAACAGTTAAGAGTAAAACTAAAATCCAGTGTTGTTATTACATCATTGTGAATGTTGCTTATATACTCAGTACATGTAAGCATGCTGAGTCAGCAAAAAATAGTAAACATACAACTGAACAAAAGAGTAATTTCGACTCCCTCACTTCGACAGATCAGTTAACATAGTCGAACTAGCAGGTGTCGAACTAGCCAGTTCTGTGAGTCAAACTAGCAGGTGTCGAACTAGCTTACTTTGTTAACCTAGTCGAACTAGCAGGTGTCGAACTAGCTTACTTATTTAACACACCCCCTTAAGCTAGTTTCTTTCACAAACAAACAACAACAAAATACAGCAAAATCTATCTAAGTAAACTTATTACAATCAACCACATTCAGCATGCTCCTTAGCCTTTTGAATGTCTCTACCTTCACTGCCTTGGTGAACAAATCTGCTGCCTGCATATCTGATCTGCAGTAGCTCAACTTTAGCCTTCCTTTTGTGACTTGATCTCTTAAGAAGTGATAGCGTGTCTCTATATGCTTCGACCATCCATGTGCCACTGGATGTTTGGCCAAGCTAATTGCAGATTTGTTATCCACATATAGCTCCACAGCACCTTCCTTCTTGATCTCAGTTCTTGCATCAAATTGTCGAGCCATATTGCTTGACAGGCTCCCATTGAAGCTGCAATATACTCAGCTTCGCATGAGGAGAATGCCACAACTGATTCTTTCTTTGAACTCCATGAGATGGGACCTGTGCCAAGAAGAAACACAGAGCCAGTAGTGCTCTTTCGATCAGATTTGTCACCTCCCCAATCTGCATCAGTGAAGCCATAGAGACATTTCTCATTGTCTCTGCATTTACTGGGCAACAGAATTCCATATGCCATAGTGCCTTTGACATATCTTAGGATTCGTTTTGCAGCAGCTAGGTGTGATGTTTTAGGCCTGACCATAACTCTGCTAATCAGTCCTACACTTAAACTGAGGTCAGGTCTGGTGTTGCAGAGATATCTCAATGCCCCAACCACCTGTCTGAACTCTGTAGCATCCACCTCTGGTTCATTAGCATCTTTGTCGAGCCATAGCCCTGCCTCTGCTGGTGTTTCAACACTGTTGCAGTGTAGCATATTGAACCTGTGCAGTATATCAGAAGCATACTTCTTCTGTGACAGCAGCATACCATCATCAGTACTTTGAAATTCAATTCCTAGGAAATAAGAGATCTCTCCTAGGTGTGTCATTTCAAAAGTATTCATCATTCTCTTCTTGAACTCAGCCACCTTGGCTTCATTGTTTCCAGTAACCAATAAATCATCAACATAGAGGCATAGGATTATCACATCTCCACCATCTGACTTCACATACACCCCATGCTCAGAAATACATCTCACATACCCCATGTTGATCAAGCTCTTATCTATCTTCTTGTTCCAAGCTCGTGGAGCTTGTTTTAGGCCATACAATGCCTTTCTCAATTTCAAGACTTTGTTCTCACTTCCTTGTTTCACAAAACCTGCTGGTTGTTTGACATAAACCTCCTCTTCCAATTCTCTATTTAAGAAGGCAGATTTTACATCAAGTTGATGTATCTGCCACCCTTGCATACTTGCATGACCTACCACAACTGTCACAGTTTCAAGTCTCGCAATGGGTGCAAAGACCTATAGTCAACACCATATCTTTGTAGGAAACCTCTAGCCACCAATCTTGCTTTGTGCTTCACCACTTCACCTTTAGGATTTACTTTCACTTTGTATATCCATTTCACACCTATTGCTTTCTTTCCTTTGGGCAATTCGACCAATTCCCAAGTCATGCTCTTCAATTCTCTATAGATTTGATCTCCTCTTGCATAGCTTCCAGCCACTTAGAATTTTTCATTGCTTCCCGCCAAGTTACTGGTTCTGTCTCCGCAAGAAGTGCAAAGTTCACTATATCACCTTCATCATTGACTGCACTATCAGTCATTACCTCACAATCACTTAGCCTTGCAAGAACCTGCCTTTGTCTCAGGGATCTTCTTAGTATCTCTAGACTACCTTCTTCACCATCATTCTCTTCGACAGGCTCAGTTTTACCTTCCAGTTCTAACTCTGTTTCACCAGCAGGCACCTCAAACAGATTCTGTTCGACAGCAGTGGAATCACTCCACTTCCATGTCTTACCCTCATCAAACACCACATCTCTACTTATCACAATTTTATTATTCACAGGATTCACTAACTTGTAACCTCCAGTCGAATGATAGCCTTTAATAACCATCACTTCTCCTTTATCATCTAACTTTGTTCTCTGCTGGTCAGACATGTGTCTGTAGCAAACAGACCCAAATATTCTGAAGTGTGATACATTTGGCTTGGCACCTGTCCAAGCCTCCTCAGGGGTGATATTCTCCATTCTCTTTGTTGGAATTCTATTAATGATATATGCAGCAGTATTAACAGCCTCTCCCCACCATCTCTTAGGCATATTCTTACTTTTTAACATGCTTCTCACCATATTAAGCAATGTCCTGTTTTTCTTCTCAGCCACTCCATTATGCTGAGGAGTGTATGGAGGTGTGATCTCATGTGTTATTCCTTCAGCTTCACAGAATTCATTAAACTCAGTATTTACATACTCCCCACCCCCATCAGTTCTTAGCACTTCTATGTTTTGTCCACACTGTTTTTCGACTAGGACTTTGAAATTTTTGAATACTCCCAACACATCATTCTTCCTCCTAATCAAATAAATCCAAAGCTTCCTAGTGAATTCATCAATGAATGTAACAAAATACTTGTTACCTGCAGGAGTTTCATGTTGTATTGGACCACACACATCTGAAAAAATCACCTGCAGCTTTCTCTTTGATCTACTTGGCACACTTGGATTGAAGGAACCTCTAGGCATCTTGCTCTCCACACACTCTGCACATACATCCTTTGGAACATGGATATGAGGCAGACCTTTCACAACTGTCTTGCTCTGCATCCTGTTCAGATCACCAAAATTCAAGTGTCCATATCTTAAATGCCACAGCCACTCTTCCTTGTCCACTGCTGTGGCTAACACTGTTGCATCAGCACACCCAATTCGACCTTAAATGTCCTGTTCTTGGAGACAGTCGCCTTTATCAACAGCCTCTGTTCAGTGTCATACACCTTCATAGCATTGTCTTCCAGCACCATCCTATATCCCTTCTCCAATAGCTGTCCAATACTCAGCAAATTGCTCTTCATCCCTGGCACATACAGTACACCAGAAATGAAGCACAGTGAACCATCCTTCTTTCTTATCATCACCTTCCACCTTCATGGTTCTATCATCAGCAAACCTTAATCTACTATTGATTGAGAAATCAAGTTCGACAAACCAGTCTCTCCTCCTTGTCATGTGCGTCGAGCAGCCTGTGTCGAGAAACCAGTGCTCACCACTCTCACCTTCCTCCTTAGTTGTCACCATTTTCATTATTTCATCACTGCTCTTTGTCTCCTCAATCACCATCAACAGAGATTCCTCGTTCTCTTCCTCTTCTTCAGCCATTTTAGCATCATTGCCATCAACATTGCTGTAGCACTCATCAGCAAAATGTCCATATTTCTCACAGTTATAACACTGTATATGGCTCTTATCAAATCTTCTCCCTCTTCCTCTAAAACCTCTACCACCTCTACCTCCTCTTCCTCTATAGCTATCACTACTACTACTTCCTTGCTCATTACTGTTACTGTTATCACTATTGTTTGATTTAGCAGAGTTTGAGTTATAGGAATTACCTCTTCCTCTTCCTCCTCTGTAATTGTTTCTACCTCTACCACGTCCTCTTTGATTTCCACCAGTTTTGTTGCCTGTTTATACTGCTAAAACTTGCTTTGTGCCAGGCTTCACCATCTTCTTCTCATTCATTCTCTGCTCATGCGCTTCAAGAGATCCTTGAAGTTCTTCTATCGTCATTGTTGACAGATCTTTCGCCAACTCAATCGCCACCGTGATGTGATCGAAGCGCGACGACACAGATCGCAAAATCTTCTCCACAATTGATTCATCAGATAACGTTTCACCACAATACAGCATCTGACTCGTCATAGTTTGGACTCTGGTGAAATACGCAGCAATCGATTCACTCTCCTCCATTCCTAGCAGTTCATATTGTCTTCTTAGGGTTTGAAGTCGCACCTTCTTCAATTTCTGATCTCCGGTGTAGGAATTCGCGAGAATGTCCCACGCTGCTTTGCTCGTTTTAGATCTAGCAATCTTCTCAAAAATTGCAGGACTCACACACTGATGGAGGATACATAGACCTTTCCAATCCTTCTTCCTCGATTCTCTGTAATTTGTTTGTTGCGCAACAGTTGCGTTCGTCGGTAACAGAGCTAGTCCGTTCTGCACCAAATCCCACACATCCTGATAACCAAGGATCGCCTTCATCTTCATACTCCACTGGTCGTAGTTTCTTCCATCGAGGATCGGGAAGTTCGCCGGAAAATGGCCGTTCGTCGTCATTGCAGTTTACTCTCACCGTTGAGACTTCACTCGTCTTCTCACATTGGATTCACTCTCGAAAAACTTCAACAATCACGCTCTGAATTCCATTTGTTGGAATTTTTCATACACACCACACTCACTCACACACGCACTGAGAGAGAGGAAAGAAGATGTAACTGAAAACGGTTAAGAGTAAAACTGAAATCCAGTGTTGTTATTGCATCACTGTGAATGTTGCTTATATACTCAGTACATGTAAGCATGCTGAGTCATCAAAAAATAGTAAACATACAACTGAGCAAAAGAGTAATTTCGACTCCCTCACTTCGACAGATCAGTTAATATAGTCGAACTAGCAGGTGTCGAACTAGCCAGTTCTGTGAGTCAAACTAGCAGGTGTCGAACTAGCATACTTTGTTAACCTAGTCGAACTAGCAGGTGTCGAACTAGCTTACTTATTTAACAATAATAGGTAAAACTTTTTGCTCAGTTGGGGTGAAATGTGATATCCAAAATAATTAGATAAATTAATTTGGATATTAGTCTATTGCTTTGTTTGAAATTATGTGATTGTTTCCTTAATTTAAGTGTTAATGGTGAAAGTGTTTCATGGAACTATGTGGCTATGGGTTTGTTAACTCGAATGATGTGTTAATTGAGATTACGGTTAAAATATGATGTTTGTGTGATATGTGTGTTTTATTTGGGTAGAAGTGAGATATAATAGGAGAATGGGGTTAGAAATAGAAATCTCCAAAAACAAGTTTATGAACACACTCCTACCATGTACCCTCACCTCACTTTAAGTTACTCTATTCTATATAACCGAAACTATCAGCTGTGAAAAGAAAAGAAAAGAAAGGAAAGAATAGAGAGAGTTCGAATGAGAAGGAAAGAGTGAGGGTTTGAGAGTGTCATTATTCCTCTCCTTCTTCAACTACACATTCCTTGCAAAAACCTTCAATTTAAACACACTTATTCTTTCTACTCATCTTCACATTTGTTTCAAGTCCTCATTTATCCATTTAACTCCAAAAATCTACACCTCAAATACATTTCCATCATCACCCAAAATTCTGCTTGCATGTCAATGATCTAGAACAATGGATGCTTGGGGTGAGTTGCTTATGATATAGTGAGGACTTCAAGCAAGAGAAATCAACCTAGGGTTACACTTGGAAGACCAATTTCGTGGTCATTAGGATTTGGTTGGGAATGGTTGTTGAATGAAATCCAACAAAATAGATTTTTGATGTTCACCTTGTGAGCTTTCACCAATAGATTGGATGTGGGTGTTGAGGATAGAAATGAAGATCTAGGAGCTTTATGTGGGTAGGGAAGTTAGCAAAGTGAAGTCTTGGAGCTAGAAGGTGTAGTTCATAGTCACATTGAGTTCAATCCAAGTTAGGGGAAAACTAATGTTGCTATCAATGAAGGTGCGTTGTAAAGGGAAGCATCAAAGGTGAGTTCTTTATCCCATTTGTATGTGTTAATTTGATGTCTTGGCTATAAGTCTCAAGTGCTGATTACATGAGTTTCAAAATCATGCTATGTGCCAATTGTTGTTTGATTGTTGTGAGAATTAAATTGAAGCATTGTTGATTATAAACACTTTCAATGATGTATGAAAATGTGTTTATTTACTGGTGTATTGCTGTTGTTTCGATTGGAACGTATTTGAGTAACAAGTAGTTGAAGTTGGAAGAGAAAAGGAACAAAATTGTTGTCAGGGCCAAAAACATGCCCATGTTTTGAAAACACAGGTGGCCGTGTTTTCTTCGGTGTGAACCATCATAAAATAATCAGAGATATTTTTCCTGTTTTAGATATTGAACATAAATAAAAACAGTTCATAACCTAGGGTCCAATATCCAAATACCAAGAAATAGCGGAAACGATTTTACAACTTTTACTGATACAAGTTATACAATCGGAAATACAAAAATCTCGAGGGAAAGACAATAACAATGAAAACTAAGTCTTCACCGTCTTCATAAGCACACCACCTAGCTGTGCTTCTTCACCTTTTCCTTTTCCCCTGCTTCTCTGTAAAAACCACAAATTATAAACAGTGAGATACAATCTCAGTGAGTTCTACCGAGACCCCTAACTACGCTCTCGGTTCATTTATGAATTCCCATACATTGGTAGTTTACTTTATAAATTACATTATTTTAATTTAGCACGACACCGACCCCAGCTTTGGTAATCCCGGTGACTCGTACTAGTCAACATAGTATGATACCAGCCCCAGCTTTGGTAATCCCGGTAACCATACTATTGATATCTTTAGAATGACACCGACCCCAGCTTTGGTAATCCCGGTGACCATTCTTTCTAACTTTAACACGGTACCGGCCCCAGCTTTGGTAATCCCGGTAACCCGCTTCATAACTTTATTACAGCACCGACCCCAGCTTTGGTAATCCCGGTGAACTGTTTTATAACTGTGACATAACACCGACCCCAGCTTTGGTAATCCCGGTGAACCCCCTTACCATTAGTACTTTCCCTAATGGCATACGGGCCTAGGGTAAGGGATCATGACTTCCCCGCCTGGTATGTCAACCTCATGGGTCGTCACCCAAACTCGATCTAGTATATATATATATATATATATATATATATATATATATATATATATATATATATATATATCCACCCGCATTTGGGCTAACTCCTATATTCGATATAATTTATATATCGTGAATCATAGACCGTTTTAGATGATTTAAATAATAATCATCCCGCGTCAGTTATACCATACCACGTCGGACTCATAGTCCGTTTTATTGTTAATAAAACATATTCGCACACGTGTACTATTGTTCGGCTTTTCGAAACAATTTCAACTTCAAAAACAGTTCATTTTACCTTAAAAATAGAATATTCAGTTAGGCCTCTGAATAAGCTTTCCAACGCATCTTAGAACACCTCAATCGGGTTCCGGAATCAAAAGATATCGCGAAAACAAAATCAGTGAAAAACTGTTGAAAATCTGCAAAGTGGCGCGCGAGTGGCGCGTGGCGCACAAGTGGCGCGCGAGCTGACAGTAGGTTCTGTCAAGTGGCGCGCGAGTGGCGCGCGGCGCGCAAGTGGCGCGTGGACTGACAGTAAGGGGGTCTGTCAAGTGCAGAATTTGGCGGTTTCGCGCGAAAACCGCGATTCCGCTTAATTCCGATTCTCGTTCCGATTGAAAACAGTCCAGACAAACAGAAAAACAGATTCAACCAATATCACACAATCATTCAAATCAATCAATGTCTCAATCAAAACGGTTTTTATCAAAAACGACATATTTTCCCATTAACGGTTTTTAAGTCAAAATCTTTCGAAATCAAATCACCAAAAATTCTGTTTCAACACGACACAACTCGAGACTCGCCCCGATCGATTCCTAACCCGAAACAGACAATATCAAGTAATATTCCAGACCAGTGAAAGCGATAAAATGATTAATCAATTAATTCGAAAACAAAAATCCTAAACGTGAGTAGAACTCACCCTTGAAGCGTGAACCACGATCGAGCCGAATTCACCGAGTAGCCACACGAACATTCCCCGCTCCGGCGACCTCCAATCCGCTTCCAAAGCTTTCCACTCGATCGCGAAACCTCTTGTTGACCGAAATACCGAATTCCCCGAAATTCTCCACGGATACTATTCATCATCTTCTTCCTCTAACCTCCATGACACTATTCACACATAACCCCAATAATTTTGATTTTTCAACCTAACTCACCCAACTAGCTCCCAATCATCCAATCGAACTCTAATACTCGAGCAATCCACCTTGGGTTCGTTCCTAACCGAACTTAAACCTTCAAAACCAACCCATAATCGGATTTCCCACAAAACCTCCAAAACACAAAAATGGCCAAGTGAGAGAGAGTGAGTTGATCGTCATGAAATTGGTACCAAAACGAAGAGGAAGGAACGCCGAACATTTTTCGTGTTGGAAGGAAGTCGTTTCGGTGAAGTCTTCTCACTCCCTCTTTTCTTCTCCCTCACGCCATTCTCTTCTTTTTCCTCTCTGTGACTCTCGCTTCCTTTCTTCTTTCTTTCTTCTTTTAATTAATTCTTTCTTCTTTTCACTCACACACACATTCACGTATACATATATATATATATATTTAATATATATAACTGGTAACGTGGTCCAATTACCATACTGATCTAAATCTCCTATTTCGATTCCGAAACTTCCTCGATCCGTATTATCTGGTTAACGATCCGATGACCACCAATAAATAATTTTAGCACTCAATAAATTTACCAGTCGAGTACTAAATTAGTTTAATTGGGTTAACATCCAAATAATTCCATTAATTATTTTGGGGATGTTACATCCTTAGGGATCAAGTATATATTTGCTTAGTCCCCCCTAGTTTGATATCATGTAATTTATATGTTTGAGGCTGTAACCTTTGATCTTTGTAATCAAAGCTAATGTACCATGTAAACCGTCTTTTGGATTTGGATCTATATTAGTCTTTCGACTCATGTACATTGAATTCAGTTATTACTGGATAGTTATCTGATGGGTTTTTATGCCTTTTGAAAGTTTAAAGTGAAGGATGAATTCCGTCTAGTTAAGAAATTCAAATCCATAAGTGGTTATAACTCTGATTTTTATTTAAATTGTTAACATTTTAGACGTTATGACGTCTAAAATTTAAGATGTTACAACAAACAACATAGTGTAACACATGCGTATACATGTATATGGCTAGTTCATATTAAAAAAATAAAAATGGAACTTATATAGTAAAATGATTTAAAAATATCAAATTTTGTACCAAAAAAATTAAAATATCAAATTTTGTACCAATAAAAAAAATGAAAATATCAACTAATAAAGATAAAAAACAATGAGTATTTAATTATTGTTTGGTTACAGAAAAGTTTAGGCGCGTTGGGTCCTAAGAGTTCACTAGGGATAGGGAAAGCCTCAATGTTCTTTGAACACTTATAGAGGCACTTACAAATTACCCACCAACAAAGTCCTCATATTGACAACGAGATTCAAACCCACGTCCTTGTGGGATGTGAGTTGAATCCTTACCACTGGACCAAGACCAACATTCGGTTCAGGTATTTAATTATAGATGGAAGTATGGATAAAATTACTAAATAAAATTATTAATATAAGAAAACTATCCTATTGATTATTTTCTTAAAAATAGGCATCCTTAGTAGTTTGTAGAATTTCATATTTTCAAATGAATTAATAAAATTTGTCTAGAATCAATATTTTTTGACAATTGTCTATAATCAATATTTGATCCTAAGCACGAGTGGAGATAAGTCTTTTGTTGAAAGCGTTGGGACACTCCGTGAGTAGCCAGTGATGGTCCGAACCAAAAAAAAAAATCTAATTAGTTTAGGGATAATAATGACATTTTTTAATTTATATTTATTATTAATTAGTCACTTAATATGAAAGGCATTAATGATGGGTATATATGTTATATTTTTTTTGTTTACATACTAAAAGTTATATTGAATGCATGCATTGATAAACATATTAAATATAGAAGATAATATAGGCTTATGTCAAAAAAAAGATAATATAGACTCCGTTTGATTAAAAGTAGCGGATAGCGGATAAGCTAGCGAATAGCAGATGAGCGGATGAGCTAGCGGATAGTCGATAAGCTAGCTAATAGAAATTGATGTGTTTGGTAAAACTACCAGTTAAACTAATTAATAAATGTAAAATGACATAAAAGTTAGGAACTTAAAATTGTTTGATTTATTTTAATGAGGATACAGAAAAAATTTAAGAAAAATAATGAGGATAATAATGACAAAAAAGTGAATGCACACGTTATAATTATTCAAAAGATGCTACTTGAAGTAGCATTTGAAAAAACGCTAAACGCGACTCAAAAAATGCTAAACGCTAGTGCTTTCCAAACACCTGTATTTGTCATCCGCTAATCAAATCTGTTAGTCAAATTCATTATCCACTAGCGGATGAGACTTTCTGAACAGAGCCATTATTGGACTTTTGACGAGTAGAGTAATAAAAACAATATATTTTCAATGGAAAACACAATGTAATTGATGTGTGATGGAAATGCTTATATCAAATAAGTTATAATTCTAATAATTTGATAGTTTTAATAAGTTATTATGTAAAGTAAACATTGTATTTGATTTTCATACAATTAATTATCAAAGAACTATATGTTCAAAATTATTTAATAGTTCAAGTTTCATTGTTAAATTCATAATAAAAGTAGGTTACTGTTTTGGTCAAAAAATATTACTACGTACCTCCAGTTTATAATATAATAAACAATGTTGATTCAAAATAAAAATAGCAAGCAATTTTACTCCTTGATATGTGTGATGTAAGAGCTACGAAGCCCGGATAAGGGATACTATACGGGATACGACACGATACGGATACGAAGTACACTTCAAAACCGGTCACATAATAATCATTTCAGAAATACAAAATGATCCTAAGCGTGAGTAGAACTCACCGTTTTGACGTGCTCGGAAGAAATCACATCCTCACACGAAACGACAGAACCGTAACCTCTCGAACGATCCCCGTAATCACGAACTCGTACCGAACGTGTATAGACTTTGAAACCGAACTTCTACAACTTCAATTTTCGAACTCAACCTCTTAGAGCTACTGGAATCACTCTCTATCACTTCCAATTTACAATAAGGTTGTTGAACTTGCTCAAAATAACAATGTGGCTTCACTATTCTACTCTCCCTAGCTCCAATTCAACATGCAAAGCTTTGAAACTCCAAGAGCACCATTTTGAGCTTCACAAACCAGAAATGGAAAAATGGAGAAGAGGATGAATGAGCTTATGAGTTTGGTATCATTGGATAGAGAATGAAAAATGGTGAAGAAGGAAGTAGAAAAAGCTTACATGCAATGGATAGATGGAGAGTTCCTCTTCCTTCTTTCTCCTTCCTCTCTTCGTGCCTCTCTTCTCTCCCTCTCTCTATGTTCTGAATAATTTCTGGTTTCTGAGTTGAATGAAGTTGGTTCAGCTGGGCAAGGCTTTAAGTGGATGGGAAATGACCAAAATGCCCTCCACTTAACTCCCCACCTTAGTTTACCCTTAAATAACCACTAACTCATAATTAACTCCTAAAAATTGTGATTATGGTCTTATGGAGTTAAGAGGTATGTTTTGGTGTTGGGTAATTTGGGTTAGGGTTCGAAAGATATGGAAATGACCAAAATACCCTTGGTCCCCTAATCCTCTCATAATTCTTTTTCTACCTCAAAACGACCACGTAATTCATGCTATTAGCAACTAAATTTTGTTTTCGGGCTTTTAACATGTCCTTGACTTGAATTATTATTTTATCGAATAACAATTCGCTAGTTAATTTCATAAAACGAAATCAACCGAAATTAGGGATGTTACATAATGGGGCCATGGTGAATTCATGCAGGGTAGGAAATAGGAATGAAGGGATAATCAAAGGGCTAAAAACAAGAAGCACATAGTAACCTTTGAATCCAAATATGGAGCTCCTATTTATTTTACAAATTTTGCCCAAACTCCAAATTAATTCCACTTCCATTCTTCATTGTTTTTCTTCTGAGTCAGGTTTTTTTTTCCTTTTCTCTTGAGTAGGTTCTTTTTGATTTGTCTTTGCTCTTGACAATTTTTTTCACTACAACAGAACTGCAAAAAAAGGGCGCACCCTTTAGAGGCGCTTTTTAAAAAGCGCCCCTGATGCCCAAATACGGAGGGCCTTTAGGGGCGCTTTTTAAAAAGCGCCCCTAAAGGCCCTCCGTATTTTGAGCATCAGGGACGCTTTTTAAAAAGCGCCCCTAAAGGCCCTGCGTGTTCTGGGCATCAGGGGCGCTTTTTAAAAAGCGCCCCTGATGCCCAGAACACGCAGGGCCTTTAGGGGCGCTTTTTAAAAGCGCCCCTGATGCTCAGAACACGCAGGGCCTTTAGGGGCGCTTTTTAAAAGCGCCCCTGATGCTCAGAACACGCAGGGCCTTTAGGGGCGCTTTTTAAAAGCGCCCCTGATGCTCAGGCTTTAGAGGCGCTTTCTAAAAGCGCTCCTGATGCCCAATTTCTCTCTTTAACCCTAACTCCCTCTCATTATTTGCGAAAATTCACACAGCCGCGCCTCCCTTACACTTCACACACACAATAGCCTCCATTTGCGAACCTTTGAAGCTTCCTCCGTGAACGTACGGCCTTCCCTCCTCCCTCCTCCCTCCTCCGTGAATCGAAGCAGCTTCTCCCTCCTTCCTTCCTTCGTGAGCGACGGCGCCTTCCCTCCTCCCTCCTCCGTGAACGGCCTTCCCTCCTCCGTGAAAACGAAGCAAGGCCTTCTCTCTCTTTCGTGAAAACAAAGCAGCGCCTCCTCCCTCCTCCGTGAAAACGAAGCAGCGCCTCCTCCCTCCTCCATGAACGTGAAAACTCAGAAGGTAAACGAAGCACAATCCCTCCTTCGTTTTTTTTGCCATGCCATAGTTTTATTCCTTTCATGAGTCATATGATTTTGAAGATTAGATTCTGATGTGAGTGCTGAAATGATTTGTATTTGGATGTTTTTTGTATTAAAATGTTGATTGATGAAAAACAAAAATTAGTTGTATGTTGTATTAAACTTGGAATAGATTTTGAAGAAGTGCCCCTGATTAGATTTTGAAGATTCTCTATTGTGTTTATATGTTGTATTAAACTTGGAATAGATTGGATTATTAAAGGAATGTTGAGTTTATATTGGTTGTTGTTGGTTCGTTTTTGTTTCTGTTTTATGCAGGCGGTGATATTGGTTGATGCAAAATATTGGATATACCAGAAAAATTTTTTTTTTTTTTAAAAAAACATAGAATCAGGGGCGCTTGCAGTAAAAAGCGCCCCTGTTGGTCTTAACGCACTTGGCAATCAGGGGCGCTTGCAGTTAGAAGCGCCCCTGTTGGCCTGACCAACAGGGGCGCTTTTTACTGCAAGCGCCCCTGATTGTCAAACGCGTTAAGGCCAACAGGGGCGCTTTTTACTGCAAGCGCCCCTGATTGTCAAACGCGCTAAGATCAATAGGGGCGCTTTTTACTGCGAGCGCCCCTGTTGCCTAATAATTAGAGGCGCTTGTTGGGCGCTCCTGTAGAAGGTTTGGCAACAGCAGCGCCAGATTTAGGGGCGCCCGAAAGCGCCCCTAATGGATTAAAAAAAGCGCCCCTGAAGGCTTTTTTCGTTGTAGTGTTTATTTGTCTTTTCCTCCTTCTTGCTTTCTTTCTTCTCTTTTTTTTTCAACTTTTCATTTTTCTATATTTTTCTTATCATTTGACACATTTGGTGCCTTTTTGAGTATTTTAATGATTCTGCTAAGTGCTGCAGCGGTAAGCGCTATAGCGCTATATGACGGTTGGCCACTTGGATATTTATGAAGCCTGCTGCTTGATGAGTCATCATTCTAATCTTCTTCTACTCAGCCTGACATTGAAGCCTCCAAGTGGATTCAATAAGACACTTGGCGCCTCCTAATTGAAGCTTATTTGATAGTTGGTGATGATTGTAATCATTGCCCTTTTTGTAAAGCTACTTTATGAGATGTGGATAATATCTATCTCACTTCCTCTTCCTCACAACTTAGAATTCGAAATAAGGATAGTTTTTGGAGAGGAAAACTTGACACCCTTCTCCTCCATTGATCCTCCACTTCTAGCTTTTATTTTTCAAGAGAAGATCATCATTTCCAACGCTGTGAAGCTGTGTTGTAGCATCACCAACCCGTCACATGAGAAGGAGGCCACTACGTGCATATTTTGCAACCTTGCTTCTTCTTTTCATTTTCGGTAATATGAGCTTTTTGGTTTGTATTATGTTGAAGATGCTCATCATGAGCTAAGGACTTAGTAGTTGGATTGCTTTAAGCTTTGTAATGACTCTTTAGTATTGTTCATATAACGTTATGATGTTTGTGTTTCAATCTTTTATGATAATGCTTTCAAACTTGTTTTGGGAATGACCAACAGAAATAAGTAGATCCGTAGGTACAGACATGGTATACGAACAAAACTCAAAGATTGATATGAATGAAAGGTTGTTTAAAGACATTTAGACAACTTGTGCTTAACTCTAGACATAGGGGAGTAATAGTTCATAAGGTAAAAGCTGTAAGTTCTTCATTATACAGGGGTGAACTTATTTAGAACCTAGACATAGGAGTCTTGTAACCAAACCCTGGCGACAGTGACTGAAAGGCACGCTTCCATACGCTACAGCGTCTAACGTTATAGTGCTTCACTACCGAGAAATTATTTAGCAAAGAGCAGTCCAACTCACTTTATCAACTCTTGAGCTTTCTTTACTTGTTTATTTACATTTATGTTACTCACAATACTTGTTGACAACTTGTTATTGTTACTTGTTTTCTCACTAGCTTAACTACTAACTTAAATATAGAAGTAAACTCAACAATCTCCGTGGGAACGATCTTTACTTATCAATATATTACTTGTTGCGATTGTGTATACTTGCACATCTACTTTTCGCACAACAAGTTTTTGGCGCCGTTGCCGGGGAATGTGAAAGTTAATTTCTATTGTTTAGTTAGTTTAGATTATTTTATTTAGCATGTTCTGTTTTTCCAGCAAATTTTTTTGTTATTGTGTTTTGTGTTTGTAGTGTGTTTCTCTTTGTTGTTATTTGTGTTTAGTGTTTGAAAAAAACAATCCACTTTATGCCATGGACCATTGGAGTTTTTCCTTTATGCAAGAATTGAATGCTCAACAACATTGTTTCAACTATGACTTCCATGGGGATGAACATGAAAGGGGCTGTTGTGAGAAAAATTTCATGCCCATGACAACCCAAAATATGGATTATGGCATGGAAAATGTTGTGTGTTAGCAAGATTCATATTCTCATGCTCAAACTGAAGGATTACATGAGGACAACTCTGATTTAAATGAACTCTTAGCTCAATTCCTTGAGGATATCAAAGTGGATAGAGGCAACTCTCAAGTGCCATGCAAGAATGTGGAAGAGAGTTGTATTGAAGAGGTGGGTGAGCAAAAGGAAGATAAAAGAACTCTTAGCTCATTCCATTGAATATATGAAGGTGGAGCGTGACAACTTTGAAGCTTCGTGTAAGAATATAGAGGCTCACTTTAACACTATAATGGAGCATCTAAAAGAAGAGTGTTGTATTGAAAAGGTGGTTGAGCAAAAGAAAGAAAAAAGTGTAGAGGTTGAAGATGAATGTTATCATTTGGGCAACTCTGATTTTAAAGAAATTTTTTCTCAATCCATTGAATCTACTGAGTTGGTTGAGCAAGAAGAAGAAAAAGAGAGTGTAGAGTGTGAACTTGAATTTGCAATTGGAAATGGTGGAAGAACAAAAAAATTGTGTAATTGTAGAAAAAGAAAAATTCAAAAATAGTGGCAAGGAAGAGAAACCAAGGTTGAGGTAAGAAAAGAGTCATGTGACAATTGAGACTCAACCTTTGGTAATTGAAGAAAATAGCCCTCCGCAAAATGAGCTTCAATTTTTTCAAGAGAGGGGGAATTCCTATCCCAAATGCTTATTGGTTGGGGCTTGGGAACACTTGCTTCCCTATGCCAAATACAGGGGATTTCTGACCAAAAAGAGAAAGCGGAAGGATGATATTTTCTTATTGTCCTATTATCCACCCTAACAAGGGTTTTGAATGTCAAGTCTAGCTAAGGACTCTTAAACTAAGCGCTACTGGGAGGCAACCCAAGGTTCTTAAACTAACAATTTTGTGTTTTGAATTTTTCTTTTGTGCAGGAGTGAATTTTGTGAAGTGAGAAAAGAAGCCACCAAAGGAGAAACCCTGGGACCAAGTTGGCAGATGACCCTCCACAAGAAGAAGTCCCAGTTAGCACTGTAGCAGCTGATGCTACAGCACCTAAAGCCCAGTCCCCGCACAAACCTGCATTTGAGGAGAATACTCTGGATCTTTCTACAGGGAGGGAAGCAGCAGAAAAGCTGGCTGAGATGAAAGCTTACAAGGAAGCAGAGGATCCCCAGAATGAGGCTACAACGCCTAGGGCTGTAGCGGTAGGAAAGAAAAAAAAATCGGTAGCAGAGCCACCACAGTGCCCACCAAAGCAAGCAATAGGCCTCTCCCATTAGAATTGCATGAGAAGTGGAGACACTGCTAGGTCTTAAGTTGGGGGGGGGGGACCTTAAATGTGTTTAATGTTATATGTGAAATGTTATGTTTGTTGAATAAAAAGCATGATCAGTTGCAATTCCTAGTTTTTCAATAATAGAATATGTTTCTTCCTAGGCTAAATTTAATGAGGATTATGTGTTTTGAGTAGAGTAGCCTTGTTTGAACAATGACTAGTCTTATTGCTGCTTCTACACAAAACTCTAGGCTTAGCAAGGAACCTAATTAGCTAGGGATGATCTGATGCTGAAGTTAGTCCTGGTTAACCAAGGTTTAGTCAAGTTTTTTTTAAAAATTGAGAGTAGCATTTGATACTAAGTTTGGGGGTGCGTCGGTTATATTAAGGCTAGGTATGAAGATTATAGGATGGTCAGTGCAATAGAAGCCAAAGTGTACAAATGGTGGTATAAAAAGCTGCAATTGCCTAAAACAAATGCTGAGCTGTTCCAGAAATGCATAAAAAGAAAAAAAAGAAAAGAAAAAGAAAAGAAATGCAAATAAGGAGTTCAGTAATAAGGGCATTGCAGCAGAATTTGTTCAAATGCAGCGCTATAGCGTTTAACGCTACAGCGCTTAGAAATCACCAAAACAAAGCTAAGTGCACTGACCAATGATCTGAAAAACCTAATCAAGCCCTTTGTTGTGCTTTGAAGCCCCCCAATCCTTATGTGAATTTGTTAATCTACTCTCCCTTTTGAAAAATTCTTTGGCTAAACCAAAAGAAGGCCACTCTTTCCAAGGCTAGGACAAATGTTGAAACTAGCTAGGAGCTAAACTAAGCCTAGTAGACACACACTCACAATTGAGCAGTAATAATTCTAAATGTTGTGAAAAACAATGGTGTGTGTGTCTGTCAGAGAGTGTGAATCTGAAAGTTTGGCCCACTAAGAACCTTTTTGAAAAATTGTTTGATTTAGGGATGCAACTGACCTTATCTTTCTATGTTGTTATTATTCTATTTTAAGTTATCTTGGTTGTCTTTATAATGTGTTATTACTTGAGGACAAGCAATGATTTAAGTTTGGGGGTGTGATAACTCTTATCTATAAGAGTTATGTATGCTTTCTAGACTTAAACAAATGCGAGTTCTAAAGTAATAATAATTTTTATTAAGAGTAAGATATTGTTGTTGTCTTGTTTGTGCAGTTAATCTATGTAATTGTTTCATTGTTGTTGTATTGTTTGTTCTTTGTCAGGCGTCATTACTGTTGAACCAAGGGTAAACACTCCTTTATTTTGTATGATAACAAATTACATCATATCTACTAATGTTTCAAGTTGAGCAAAGTGCGGGACTTAATTTAAAGAGAAGAAGACACAAAAGAAGAGAAGCTTGAAGAAGAAGCAACATATGAAGTTCAAAACCCAAATTTGTGTCTAAGCCTTCTTTAGGACACCTTGTAAGGTCCTATCACCTAAAGTGTATGACACTTTAGTTATTGAGAGAGATGATTTTTCAAAACATGCATGATGCATAAAAATAGTTTTTGAAAAATATTTTAAAATTGCATGCATGCATATGGTGGAAACCTAAACCCTAAAAATAATTTTGTGGAAAGCTTGGAACCAATTCCTACCTTTTTTTAATAGCATAATCGATTACCATCCTATTCCCATTACATACCATAATCGATTATTGTCCTGTTTGAAAGCAAATAATCGATTACTTGCTCAATTCCACTACAAAGGATAATCGATTATGATGCATTCCTCACCTTCCATTTTTAGAACAATAATCGATTAGTGACTCAAATGAACTCCATACCATAATCGATTATTGTCCTGATTGAAGGCAAATAATCGATTACTTGCTCAATTCCACTACAAAGGATAATCGATTATGAGCCTATTCCTTACCTTCCATATTGAGCCATAATCGATTATCACCAATTTGCACTACATGAGACAATCGATTATCTCAAGCCATAAATGATTTTGCAAAAATCGAACCTCACCTATCACTATAAATATGAGCCTGATTTCACTTCTCAAAACCACCTCCAACATCTCTTCATCTCACAATTTCTCTCTATACGATTCTAGATCTATACTTGTGCTTCATAGTTTTATTTTGTTAAAAGCTTTTGATTTCGAAATTGTCATATCATTTCCAAAAGCTTTTATGTTTTTATAAATCTAGATCTAAGATCTTGAGCTTCATTGTTTTGATCTTGTTAAAAGTTTTTTTAATTTCGAAATTGATATATCATTTCTAAAAGCTTTTATACTTTTGCAAAGTCAGCTTCCATTGTCATATCTTCTTTAAGCTTTTTGCAAAAACAAGATTTCATATTCCATATCATTTTTAGAGCATCTAAAAATCCTAAGATCACTCATCTCTCTCAGTATCTAAACTGACATACTACAAGAAGTGATTGGATCATAGATCTCAAACGTTGTACTCTTTATTTCGTAAAGTTGTTATTTTGAAATCCTGGGAGGTTCTCTTGGGTCTCTCAATCGGGTGATTGAGTTGGTTGAAATCCTTAGCGGATGCTTGGGTTCTCAGTTCAGGGGAATTGAGATTCACTAGTATTGAAGTCGACTGTTTGTATTAAACTCTCTTCAATATAGTGGTTGCTAAGTCCAAGGGTTGAAAAGCCTAAGGCCGAGGACGTAGGGGTTTTATCCCGAACCTCGCTAAATATCTGTGTCCCTCTATCCCTTCTCTCTTTATATTTTGCACTATTATTATTACCGTTTATTGTTAATATTACTGTGCTTAAATTATCAATACTCATCAATCATCTTCTACCCCTCTTCTCTAAGATATACTATATCTCTTATATCATCTTTATCTCACTAATAGATCTAATAAATTCAATATCCTGATTATCTATTATAATATCTTTATTGGCAATATTGAATACAATTTAAACAACTCCTGCTTGTTTTTATATCCAAAAGTTCAATTCACATTTTCCGCATCCGATTTGAAAAAGAATATAATCATCATTTGCGAAAAGAATCCATATTTACTCATAACCTTATTCACCCCCCCTCTAAGGTTATATAATAAGTCTAACAAGTGGTATCAGAGCTAGGAATTGCATATTAGAGCTTTACATCTCGCAATTCTAAATTTATCCTTTACATATCTGTAATTATGGGTTCTTTCATGAAAGAAGGAATGTCCTCTAATAGGCCTCCTCTATTTGATGGTACTAACTACGATTACTGGAGTAGTCGTATGAAATGTCATGTGCAGGCAATTGACTTCACTCTATGGAGAATCATAGTGGATGGTCCTCTAATCCCGATGAAGATCAAGATCACAAAACCAGGTAATACTGATGGTGACACTTCAAAAATTCAAGCCACCGGCAAAGCTGAAGAAGTACCGGTGGAAGACATCTACACCATCGACCTGAGTGAGTTAAGAAAATCTGAGCTTGACAAGATATCCCTAAATGCAAAGGCCATGAATATCCTTCATCTATCACTCTGTGAAGAAGAATATGGTAGAGTAAAAGGGTGTCAAAGTGCAAAGGAAATCTGGGACTGCCTACAAGCCACTCATGTCGGGACAAGCCAGGTAAAAGATACTAAAATTAGAATTCTCACCTCTGAATATGAAAGTTTTAAAATGAAAGAAGGTGAGTCTGTCGCAGCAATGCATCAGAGATTAAATTTAATTGTAAACAACTTGAGGGCCTTAGGAAAGAAATACACCAACAAGGATTTGAATGGAAAGATCCTTGAATCCTTAACTGATGATTTCTTCCCTAAGACTTGTGCTATAACCGAAGCCAAAGACATTGGCACTTTACCTCAAGAAGACCTTATTGGATCATTGCTAGCATTTGAGGTAGTTCTGGCTGCCAAAAAGAACCAAGAAAAAGAAACTGTAAAAGAGAAGAAATCTCTTGCCCTTGCTGCTAAAACTTCTAAAGTAGCAAGGAAAGAGGTTGAATCTGAAGAAGAAACCGATGATGAAGACATGACTATGCTTGCCAAAAATTTCAAAAAATTTATGAGATTCAAAAAGTTTGGAAAAGGTGACTTTTCAAAGAAGTCCAGATACAACAAAGAAGACAGGTATGAGAAAAAGGATGATCAACTAAAGTGTTTCGAATGCAACAAACCTGGTCACATCAAAGCAAACTGTCCAAAACTGAAATCCAAGTACAAGCAAAAGAAAGCAATGAAAGCAACATGGGACAACACTGATACTGAAAGTGAAACCGAAGAAGAAGAGGAAGTCGCAAATGCTGTCTGTCTCATGGCAAAGAACACAACTGAAGCAACATGGGATAATATCAGCACTGATGGTGAATCAGATGAAGATGAGCAGACTGACAATGCTATCTGCAATATGGCAAGTGACGCATCTAAGGAAAGCCTTAACTCCTCTAGTCTTTCTGATTCTTCTACACATGATGATTCATTTGATGATGCGTGTAGTAGTCACAATTTGAGTGAAGCTTTTGAAGCTCTTTATTTTGAACATGAAACTCTTTTGTTAAAATCTAAGAAATTGACAAAGAGAAACAAAAGCATGCTCACTCAAATCGAGACACTTGAAAATGAGGTAGTTAAATTGAAGAATGAGCTACATAAAACAAAACCTTTCAACCTTGAATTTCTTGAGCTTAAACAAAATTTTGAAAAAGTCAAGGTTGAAAATGAATTTTTGAAAGAATCTTTGAAAAAGTTTGAGGTTGGTGAAAAGACCTTGACTCAGTTGCTTCACTCTCAACATCAATATGTTGATAGGAGAGGAATTGGGTACATAGGTAATTCCACCTCCTCTGTTTTGAACAAGAAAATAACTTTTGTAGCTGCTACTTCAAGTTATACACCTACTGTTTTCTCATGCACCTATTGTCAAAAAGGGAACCATAGCTCTCTTAGATGTCCTATTCGTAAATTATGTGAGCTAGGTACCCTTATACCTGCCTGTAAGAAACCAAGGTGGATTGTGAAAGCAAACCCCTTGATGACTAACCCCCAAGGACCCAACAAAATTTGGGTACCTCGTACTAGTTGTTAAATGTTCCTCTTGTAGGTTGGTCCTTCATCTAAAAAGAAAAACGTGTGGATGGTTGATAGTGGATGCTCAAGGCATATGACTGGTGATGCCTCACTATTTCTGAAATTGAGCAACAAAGCTAGTGGATATGTAAAATTTGCCAACAATGAATCTGCTCAAGTAATAGGTAAAGGTTGTGTGGGTAAGGAAAACACAATTAAAATTAAAAATGCTTTATTAGTTGATGGCGTTAAATTTAACTTACTAAGTGTTAGCCAATTATGCGATAATGATTTTGATGTGCACTTTTCTGTTGATAAATGTGTTATTACCCATATGACTTCTAAACTCTACATTACTGGATTTCGAGAAAACAATGTATACTATGTTGATTTTGATAATGTAAGTGATGATATAGTATGTATGCCTACCTTGATTGATGATGTGGATTTGTGGCATAGACGCTTAGGACATGCTAGTGTAGAACATCTATCTAAGTTAAGTAAGAATGAGCATGTTAGAGGTCTACCTAAATTGAAATATGAAAAAGGCCAATTATGTGATGCATGTCAACTTGGTAAAATGCACAAAACCTCTTTTAAATCAAAACCGGTTATTTCCACCAAAAATGTTCTTGAACTGCTACATCTTGATTTGTTTGGTGAAATTGATGTCGTAAGTCTAGGAGGGTCTAAGTATGTATTTGTTATTGTTGATGATTATTCTAGATATACCTGGGTTATCCTACTTGCAAATAAAAGTGATGCTTTTAACGAGTTTGCTAAGTTGTGCAGAAAGCTACAAAATGAGAAAAACTAGCCATCAAAGAAATTAGAAGCGATCATGGAGGAGAGTACGAAAATTCATCATTCAAGACTTGGTGTGAAAAGTATGGCATTCATCATAACTTTTCAGCTCCAAGAACTCCTCAACAAAATGGTGTGGTAGAAAGAAAGAACAGAACTATACAAGAGATGAGCAGGACAATGCTGAATGAGCACAACCTTCCCAAGTACTTCTGGGGTCATGCAGTAGATACAGCTTGTCACGTGCTAAATCGAGTATACTTAAGGCCATCTCTCAACAAAACGCCATACGAGCTGTGGAATGGTAGAGCTCCTAATATTTCATATTTCAAAGTGTTTGGAAGTAAGTGCTTCATTCTCAACACAAAGGACAAGTTGGGTAAGTTTGATGCTAAATCAACTGAAGGTATTTTTATGGGTTATTCAAATCATAGTAGAGCTTATATCGTTTACAATAAAATTGATAAAACTATGCAAGAATCTATTCATGTTTATTTTGATGAAACTAACCCGTTTGTCAAGAAAGCTGATGATGAGGATGAAGTGATAGAAATGATCGAAAATAGATCACCTGAAACTAACAATGAAAGTGTAGAAGAAGCAGAGGTGGAAGTTGAAGCTCAAAATGAAATTGAAATGGAACGAGAGCCCCAAGACATCGACGACCATATCCATGGAAGAACACATGATGATCTGCCCAAGTCATGGAAATCAGTTCGAGATCATCCCCTGGAGCAGATTATCGGTAGTCCTTCAAAGGGAGTAAAAACTCGTTCTTCCCTTAATCTTTTATGCTTTCACAGTGCTTACGTCTCTCAAATAGTCCCAAATAATATGAAGGAAGCTTTAATTGATCCAGAGTGGGTTTTGTCAATGCAAAAAGAACTTGAACAGTTTGAAAGAAATAAAGTTTGGCACTTAGTTGAAAAACCGGTCGATCAGACCATCATAGGAACTAAATGGGTTTTTCGTAACAAACTTGACGAAAATGGAACAATTTTATTAAACAAAAGTCGTCTAGTAGTTCAGGGTTTTAATCAAATCGAAGGGGTGGATTTTGAAGAAACTTTTGCTCCTGTGGCTAGATTGGAGTCCATTAGGATAATTTTGGCATTTGCCTCCTACATGGATTTCAAACTACACCAAATGGATGTCAAAAGTGCCTTCCTAAATGGTTTCTTAGAAGAAGAAGTTTATGTAAAACAACCCCCTGGCTTTGAAGATTTTAAAAATCCCGATCACGTCTTTAAACTTGACAAAGCCCTCTATGGATTGAAACAAGCCCCTAGAGCTTGGTATGAGAGATTAAGCAAACATTTAACTGCCAATGGTTTCAAAAAGGGTAAGATTGATTCTACCTTATTCCTTAAAACCAAGGGCAAACATATCATAGTAGTTCAAATCTATGTTGATGATATTATCTTTGGATCTACTAATGATGATTTGTGCAAGGAATTTTCTGAGATGATGACTAGTGAATTTGAAATGAGTATGATGGGAGAACTTAACTTTTTCTTGGGACTTCAAGTGAAACAATCAAATGAAGGAATCTTCATATCCCAAACAAAGTTCTCAAAGGAATTGCTGAAGAAATATAACATGAATGACGCAAAAGAAATCAGCACTCCTATGGCAACAGCAACTAAACTAGATAAGGATGAGCAAGGTAAACCGGTAAATGAAACTATGTATCGAGGTATGATAGGTAGTCTCTTATACTTAACTGCATCTCGACCTGATATTATGTTTGCTGTATGCTTGTGTGCTCGATTTCAAGCATGCCCAAAAGAATCACATTTAAAAGTTGTAAAACGGATTCTTAGGTATGTTAAAGGGACCATAGACTTTGGTTTGTGGTACCCGAAATCGAGTACGTTTGATTTAGTTGGTTTTTCTGATGCTGATTTTGCAGGTTGCACTCTTGATAGAAAAAGTACTAGTGGAACTTGTCATTTTCTTGGTCCTTGTTTGACCTCCTGGTCTAGTAAGAAGCAGAACAGTGTTGCTTTGTCCACAGCTGAAGCTGAATATGTGGCTGTTGGAAACTGCGTCGCACAAGTTCTGTGGATGAAACAAACTTTGGAAGACTTTGGTCTAATTTTTGAAAGTGTGCCTGTTTTGTGTGATAATACAAGTGCTATTAATATTGCTAAGAACCCTATACAACACTCTAGAACTAAACACATTGACATACGACATCACTTTATTAGAGATCATGTGTCTAGGGGGAGCATTGCACTAAAATTTGTAGGCACGGATGACCAACTAGCGGATATCTTCACTAAACCCCTAGCCGAAGCTCCTTTTTGTAAAATCCGTAGAGAGCTAGGGATGCTTGATTATGCTAGTTTATAAAATGTTTTCTATTTGTTTTTTCACCCCCCCCTCCTTTTTGATGAAAACAAAGGGGGAGAAAATATGCAAGTTACTATTATATGTGGGGAGAAAATAGGAGAAAATATATGCTTATGCTTAGGGGGAGCTTTTTTAAAAGAATTTTCATTATTATCAAACCCTATGCATAATGTAATTTGTTATCATCAAAACGGGGGAGTTTGTTGAACCAAGGGTAAACACTCCTTTATTTTGTATGATAACAAATTACATCATATCTACTAATGTTTCAAGTTGAGCAAAGTGCAGGACTTAATTTAAAGAGAAGAAGACACAAAAGAAGAGAAGCTTGAAGAAGAAGCAACATATGAAGTTCAAAACCCAAATTTGTGTCTAAGCCTTCTTTAGGACACCTTGTAAGGTCCTATCACCTAAAGTGTATGACACTTTAGTTATTGAGAGAGATGACTTTTCAAAACATGCATGATGCATAAAAATAGTTTTTGAAAAATATTTTAAAATTGCATGCATGCATATGGTGGAAACCTAAACCCTAAAAATAATTTTGTGGAAAGCTTGGAACCAATTCCTACCTTTTTTTAATAGCATAATCGATTACCATCCTATTCCCATTACATACCATAATCGATTATTGTCCTGTTTGAAAGCAAATAATCGATTACTTGCTCAATTCCACTACAAAGGATAATCGATTATGATGCATTCCTCACCTTCCATTTTTAGAACAATAATCGATTAGTGACTCAAATGAACTCCATACCATAATCGATTATTGTCCTGATTGAAGGCAAATAATCGATTACTTGCTCAATTCCACTACAAAGGATAATCGATTATGAGCCTATTCCTTACCTTCCATATTGAGCCATAATCGATTATCACCAATTTGCACTACATGAGACAATCGATTATCTCAAGCCATAAATGATTTTGCAAAAATCGAACCTCACCTATCACTATAAATATGAGCCTGATTTCACTTCTCAAAACCACCTCCAACATCTCTTCATCTCACAATTTCTCTCTATACGATTCTAGATCTATACTTGTGCTTCATAGTTTTATTTTGTTAAAAGCTTTTGATTTCGAAATTGTCATATCATTTCCAAAAGCTTTTATGTTTTTATAAATCTAGATCTAAGATCTTGAGCTTCATTGTTTTGATCTTGTTAAAAGTTTTTTTAATTTCGAAATTGATATATCATTTCTAAAAGCTTTTATACTTTTGCAAAGTCAGCTTCCATTGTCATATCTTCTTTAAGCTTTTTGCAAAAACAAGATTTCATATTCCATATCATTTTTAGAGCATCTAAAAATCCTAAGATCACTCATCTCTCTCAGTATCTAAACTGACATACTACAAGAAGTGATTGGATCATAGATCTCAAACGTTGTACTCTTTATTTCGTAAAGTTGTTATTTTGAAATCCTGGGAGGTTCTCTTGGGTCTCTCAATCGGGTGATTGAGTTGGTTGAAATCCTTAGCGGATGCTTGGGTTCTCAGTTCAGGGGAATTGAGATTCACTAGTATTGAAGTCGACTGTTTGTATTAAACTCTCTTCAATATAGTGGTTGCTAAGTCCAAGGGTTGAAAAGCCTAAGGCCGAGGACGTAGGGGTTTTATCCCGAACCTCGCTAAATATCTGTGTCCCTCTATCCCTTCTCTCTTTATATTTTGCACTATTATTATTACCGTTTATTGTTAATATTACTGTGCTTAAATTATCAATACTCATCAATCATATTCTACTCCTCTTCTCTAAGATATACTATATCTCTTATATCATCTTTATCTCACTAATAGATCTAATAAATTCAATATCCTGATTATCTATTATAATATCTTTATTGGCAATATTGAATACAATTTAAACAACTCCTGCTTGTTTTTATATCCAAAAGTTCAATTCACATTTTCCGCATCCGATTTGAAAAAGAATATAATCATCATTTGCGAAAAGAATCCATATTTACTCATAACCTTATTCACCCCCCCTCTAAGGTTATATAATAAGTCTAACAATTACTTGAGGACAAGCAATGGTTTAAGTTTGGGGGTGTGATAACTCATATTTAGATGTGTTATTTATGCTCTTATCACTTAAATCAACACAAGTTCTCAAGTAATATTCGTGCTTTATTAGGTAAATATTAGTTATTTAGAGGAAAGAAGGGTTAGGAGCTTGTTTGTTATCATTTGACACATTTGGTGCCTTTTTGAGTATTTTAATGTTTCTGCTAAGTGCTGCAGCGGTAAGCGCTATAGCGCTATATGACGGTTGGCCACTTGGATATTTATGAAGCCACTTGCTGCTTGATGAGTCATCATTCTGATCTTCTTCTTCTCAGCCTGACATTGAAGCCTCCAAGTGGATTCAATAAGACACTTGGCGCCTCCTAATTGAAGCTTATTTGATAGTTGGTGATGATTGTAATCATTGCCCTTTTTGTAAAGCTACTTTATGAGATGTGGATAATATCTATCTCACTTCTTCTTCGAAATAAGGATAGTTTTTGGAGAGGAAAACTTGACACCCTTCTCCTCCATTGATCCTCCACTTCTAGCTTTTATTTTTCAAGAGAAGATCATCATTTCCAGCGCCGTGAAGCTGTGCTGTAGCGTCAGGAACCCGTCACATGAGAAGGAGGCCACTACGTGCATATTTTGCAACCTTGCTTCTTCTTTTCATATTCGGTAATATGAGCTTTTTGGTTTGTATTATGTTGATGATGCTCATCATGAGCTAAACACTTGGTAGTTGGATTGCTTTAAGCTTTGTAATGACTCTTTAGTAATGTTCATTTAACGTAATGATGTTTGTGTTTCAATCTTTGTATGATAATGCTTTCAAACTTGTTTTGGGAATGGCCAACTGAAATAAGTAGATTCGTAGGTACAGACATGGTCTACGAATAGAACTCAAAGATTGATATGAATGAAAGGTTGTTTAAAGACATTTAGACAACTTGTGCTTAACTCTAGACATAGGGGAGTAATAGTTCATAAGGTAAAAGCTGTAAGTTCTTCATTATTCAGGGGTGAACTTATTTAGAACCTAGACATAGGAGCCTGTAACAAAACCCTGGCGACAGTGACTGAAAGGCACGCTTCCATACGCTACAGCGCTTAACGCTACAGCGTCTAACGTTATAGCGCTTCACTACTGAGAAATTATTTAGCAAAGAGCAGTCCCCCTCACTTTATCAACTCTTGAGCTTTCTTTACTTGTTTATATACATTTATGTTACTCACATTACTTGTTGACAACTTGTTATTGTTACTTGTTTTCTCACTAGCTTAACTACTAACTTAAATATAGAAGTAAACTCAACAATCTCTGTGGGAACGATCTTTACTTATCAATATATTACTTGTTGCAATTGTGTATACTTGCACATCTACTTTTCGTACAAGAGAGTCGTTTATGCACAGGGAAGGTATTAGCACCCTACGACATCCTTCCTAAGGAAGGTTACCTTTTAACTAAATGTGTAGAAAAAATTATTAATTTAAAAATGTATTTTTACCCTTATTTACAAATTAAAAGAAAAAGACTTGGAAGGAGAACATTTAATTATTTTTGTTTGCTTTTGAAAAAAATAAGAAATAAGAATTTTACAAAAGGACTAAAAAAGGGGTTTTTATTAATGCAATTGACAGAGGTCGGCCACCCTCTTCTCCTACGTATCTCCTGGTAGAGAATCAAATCACACATAGTTCTTGGGTAGAATATGTTTGTGTGTTGGTGTTTGTTATTATTTGAATGTTTTTGAAATTGGAAGACGTTCATAATGACCAAACAGATAAATCCAGAGTGGTCGCCACTAATATCAAACGAGTTAAACGCAGAGTGAGCATTGCAAATAACTGATTTGGGATTGGGTGTTTGATTATTTGAAAATGTTTGATTGGAAACATGATCTAAAAAAAGGGGTTAAGATTGTGTGAAAATAAGTTAGACTCATTAGTTTGTAAAATGTATGAGGATGAGTTGGACTGATTGGTTTGTAAGATGCGAGAAGATGAGTTGGGCTCATTGTATAATGAAGATCAAAAAGAGTGGGTTAAAAACCAAAATGTAAAAGGGATTAGAGACATAAAAGGATAAGGTGAAGATAGTAGTTAATAGTCCATGATTATTTATTTAAGATAAAATAATAAAAACAATGAAAGAAATCAGTTAATTATAGAACGTAAGATAAGACAACAATTAATATAAACTATTATCATGATATAACGGTTCAAGACGGTTGTGTGTCAGAGGTGGTAGTGGCAACGACGGCGATGGTACGCCGGTGACGGAGATGATGGTGTTTAGGAGGGTGGTGACTTCCCTTCTCTCTCTATGCTTGTCTGTTTTCGCTGGTTTTTTTTGGTGGTGATGGTAAGGCCGTAGTGGTGGTATCCAGAGGTGGTAGTTCACCGAAAGAGAGAGGCAGAGACAGAGACTCGCGGGGATGATGGTGGAAGGAGCGACGCCAGAGGTGGAACCGGGGTGACGGCGCCGGCGGTGGCTACAGTGAGGGGGTGGAGAGGCGACGGTGAGAAACGGTAGGAGGAGAACCGCGTGAGGTGAATACTCCCATGACTGGTTTTTGGTTCGCGATGAGGGAGAGAGAAGGACGGCGGCAACAACGCTGGTGCCCCGGAGACAACAGTGGTGGTGAGCTTCTTCTTGTTTCTCATTTTTTTGGCTTCTTTTGTTTTGAGTGGTATTGTGTATGTTGTTGTTGGTTTGGGGTCAGTGGGAATATATGGTAGATGATGGGGATTTTAGGACTTTTTCTTCTGCCATGAATGAATCGTTGTGTGAGTATGAAGTTTGGACTTGTTTTCTCTCTGCCTTCTCATGATTGCTCCCTTCTCAGCGTGGGTTTCTCTTTTTTTTTTGCACTAGTTTTGCTCTCTATTTTTATTTCTCAAAACAAAATTCGTTCTGCCCCCCTTCACTGTTGTTGCTGAATTGTATTTATTGGCAGGTTTTGTCATGTAGGTGAGGAATCAAAGGACAGCAATTGGAGAAAGGACCAAGGACAGCAGCTGGCTGGCCAAGGACAGTCGCTGGGTGGAGGAATCAAAAGGACAAAGGACAGCTATTTGAATGGGCAAAGGACAATAGCTGGCAATGGAGGAAGGATAGCATCCAAGGAAAAAAAATCCTAGCTGGGGCAGCCAGCAGCAGCTGCGCCCCAATTTCTTCTTTTTTTCTCTTTTTTGAAACTTTGTATTTTTAATTTTTGTACTATTCCTTTTTGCTGTTTTTGTCTATGTATGTAAAACAAAACTGGACAATGTAATAAAACTGTTGACTATTCAGCTTCTTCACTTATTTTTGCACCAATTATAATAAATAATCTAATAACTACGATATCAACAATAAAAACGAGCATCAAAATAAATGTTGTATGACGAGCGCTAAAGACACGCACGCGTTTAAAACGATATGTCACGACGAGGATAAAAACTTTTTGGTATTTTTTTGATAAATTAGACGGACAAAATCAGGGTATGACAAGGGTTTCCAGCCGTCTAAAAGTGTGTTCTGCAGGATGAAAGCGCGCTATTTATAGAGTCTAGCGCAGCAGACACTTCTCACTTTCGCTCATAGAACCACGTGGGTCGCTCATAGAACCATGTGGATCGTAGCGCTCATAGAACCACGTGGGTCTATAGCGCTCATACAACCATGTGAGTCGCTCATAGAACCATGTGGATCGTAGCGTTCATAGAACCATGTGGATCGTAGCGCACATAGAACCACAGGGGTCTATAGCGCTCATAGAACCACGCGGGTCTATCGTTATTCCTTTTGACAGATCAAATAGCCCTTTTTGCTGCATTATCCCCTTTCTTAAGTCTCTCCAAACTTCATCCCTTGCCTTCACACTTTGTTCTACAACTCGATCAAGTTCTTGTGCACATAAAAACAAGGAAAAGCTGGCATAACCACTACACAAAAACAAGATTTACAAACTCACAAAATCTGCTCAAACTTTACTGGTTTTAACGATTACAAAATAAAATAAAAACGAACATCAAAACAACGTTGCACGAGATTGCTAAAGACACGCGCGCTTAAACGATGCGTGACACAACGAGAATAAAACCTTTTTTTTTGAATTTTTTTGATTAGTCGGACAAAATTAGGGTATGACAGCTACCCCTCTTTATTTATATTTTACTAGGAAATATGAAGGGTTTCCAAATTTCTCGAGTAAAATAGAAATGAAGATAAAAGGACACTAATTTTGTCAAAACTTTTTTTTTGAGAAATTCATGAAAAACTGGGTTTACATAGAACAAAAGTAAATAAGGATCACCGGGGATCTGAAGGAGCACTGGGGCTCTGATGGTCTAATTCGCAGTCGACGCTTGCCGCATTGATATGAGTTAAACTGATGGACCGATGGGGTCTGAAGGGCATGCCTAAGCCTGATGGACCAATGGGTTTCATGGAGCGCAAACTAGCAATGGTACTAGTAAAATGGTCTGCTTGGAGGTGGCCTTTTTCGAGCGGCCATGGGGGTCAAGATCAGGTCGTTGACCAGATTTGCTCACCTCGAAGGACGTCCACTATGTCTTAGGCTGACACAGGTAGTCTGAAGGACCTGGGGTCGGATGATCCGTCACGCTCAGTGTCGACGTAGCGATCTGAAGGTAGAGTTCGAAGTCGTTGCTTTGACATGTTAATTCGAACTGAACTGAAGGACCTGGGGTCGGATGATCCGTCAGTTTCTCGATAACGCGACGTGCGATCTGGATTGATGGACCAATTGTTGGTCCAAAGCAGCGCTGAGGCTCTGAAGGACCACTGCGGATCTGAAGAATCAGCTTGGTGATCCGAATTGCGATATGGGGTTGGCGCTTGAAGCGCCGATTTCGAGGGACAGGATATCGGGATCGATACTTGGCGTATTTGCCTGGGCATACCTAATAAATACATTTTCCTGATAAGGAAAAACTATCTATATTTGGCATGTCTAAAACTGCAATGAATGATGTATGCGTGCAATATAGGTATGCGAAATGGTAGGTATCCGACGGGATGAATAAAATGTGGCAGATGATGTGAGTTGAAGTTTATAGAACATGGAGGTTGACAAACAACGTATGTGAATGCAGATAAGATATGAATGTGATTGTACTGATTAATTTTGGTGGAATGATGAATGTAATGGAATGAGCGGTTTTTCCTCTTTTTGCTTTTTTTGCTTTTTCCTTAGTATATAATGAGTGTATGAAATGCAAAGTGCGAATGTGATGCAAATGTAATGCTTTAATGCAAATGCCATGGTGAATAATGGAAAACACGCGAATGCATGGTACAATGCACTAATGGAAAAAAGGCATTCTATATCGGTTAAAATTGACATTTCATATCGGTTCCTGAACCGATGCCGAAAAAGGAGATATAAAAAAAAGGGACATTTCATATCGGTTCCTGAACCGTTATGAAAAGTTTTTTTTATATCGGTTATATATGCGAACCGATATGAAAAGTCAGTTTTCGCTTATATTTGACATCGGTTATATATGCGAACCGATTAGAATACTCCTTTTTAACATCGGTTTTCTTCCAGAACCGATATAAAATACTGATTTTTAACATCGGGTGAGTTAAGAACCGATATAAAAACTGAAGTTTTTTTTTAAAAAAAAAGTGGTTTTTGAGATGAAAGATTAAAAAACAAGCAGAGGAACCATCAAACAATCAAAGATGTGAAAAGTCAAAAGACCTTCCTTAAAAAACAATACATCCTTACTATTTAAAAAAATTAAAATAAAATAAACAAACTAATAATTGTAATTAATTACATTGTAACATAATGATTCTCCTAATCCTATCTCCAAAAAATATCAAGAAATCTTGATTATCTCCTAAGCTCCCTGCTCCAAAGATATAAGATACAAAAAAGAAATCTTCCTCCCATACATTTGGTTTCATTCAAAAAATGATACAACACCCCTGAAAACAAACAAAAGGAACCTTCTCATTCCTCAATCAAATAGCATTCAACCAAAGAGGTTTAATTATTTCTCTCAAATATAAAATTTTATTGAGAATAAGAGTCCCACCAAAACCTTCAAAGATAATAAAATATGTGCATGTTAACAAAATCCAAGTCTATAGAGCAAATAATGCAAATTCTTACTCAGCTATTGATGATTTTTTTAAACTTGAGTATTGACCATTTCATAAGCAAAAACATTTAACTCGTACAAGACAGAGGATAATCGTATATTAACATATTTTCTATATTTCCCTATGGATATTGAAAAGTACCCATGCAACGATCATATTTTTATAAATTGGAGAATTTATACCAACTGAATTTAAACAATTTACAAGATATTGAATAAGTAAATGCAATCTTGTGAGAATACAAACAACATTTAAAATGATAATAGCATTTAAACTCAGTATATCATGCAAATATAAGTACTAGAGTCTATGCAAAAGTATATGAGATACCAACAGATGGCTGTGATATGTGGAGATATTAACCTTACTACCATAGTCAAAGTGTAATCATAAAAATATCAATCTTCAAATTCTGTTTCATTTTCTTCAAATAGAGACAACAATTCAAAACCATAATATCCGTCAATGCCTTCTTCAAATTCTGTTTCATTTTCTTCAAATACCAACAGAGACTAAGTTTTTTAGACGAGTCTAAACCATAATATCTGTTAATGCCTTCCTTAATCCAATCCAAGGGGAATTCTTTTAATACAAGCTCAGAGTCGGTAATTAAATCCTCCAGAGCTTTTAACCATGAATTTTTTCCAATGGAAGTAGTCAATGATGGAGACCTACATCAAAGTAATCCAAAAATAACAAATTTTAATCCAAGCATACAGTACAAAATGAATACACCCATACTTAAAAAATAAAAAAGGCTCAAGGGGCATAAAAGAAGCATAAAAGACAACAAAACCAAAGCATAAAAGAAGCATAAAAGAAGCAACTGATGAAGGTTAGCATAAAAGAAGCTCAGTTGTGTCATGAAGTTAGCTTAGACCGTGTACCCTATGAAGGCTAGGTCAGACTTGGGACTTCAAGCATGATTGATTCATGTACCCTATATAGGATTGGTAAACTTGCTAATATTTTGAGCACAAAAAAGAATATGTGTAACACCCCGATAAATTCCAACATGTAGAATTACCGAAATGCACTAAATGGCATACATCAGAGTAACTTCCTATTAATGAATATTGAACACAAACTAAAAATTTCGATAATACATACCAAATGGTTCTATGAACCTCATTAACTTCCTGAAAATGCTTAAGTTTCACAACTTAAGACTTATACAATCCTGGTGTTCAATACTCAAAACATAAAGTAGCGGAAACGATTTACAACTAATACAATGATAGTTATACAATCGATAACATAAAGTCGTGTTTTTGAACTCTTGAAGTACTTATCCATTTATTTCGTTTTTTGTGGTCTTGCAAATTTCGAGGTCGAAATTTCTTTTATGGGGGGTAGAATTGTAACACCCCGATTTTGAGACGTTGTGGTTCGTATAGTATGTGTTGTTCTATGAACTATTTTGAATTGATTAGAGTAAATTATTTTGTATTCGAATTATTTAAAATTAGTTGAAATCATATTTAAATGAATTTTATACACTATTGGTACTATATGATTTTATCTTTTCTTTAATTATTTTATTTATAAAATATTAGTGTTTCAGATATTATTTATTTTGAAAATTATTTTGGAGTTTTAAAGATGTTAGAAAGGGAGTATATTTAAAATAGGCTTTAAAATGGATTTAGTTTTGTGTGTAGATGTTTTTACTTATACAACCACTCTTTGTTTCTTGCACCCCATTAGACCTTGCAAAAGTAGACCATCGCTTTTTCTAGAAACCCAGCCCACAAATGAGCAACCCACTGGATCTGACCCATCCCACACTTCTTCTCCTTCTTCCTTCAGCTGTTATACGCTAAATATCAAAAACCTAGAAAGCTTCACTCCTCCAACTTGCTTTTCATTCTCCAGCCACGACCTCCCAAACTCCCACACGAAAATAACCACTGACTCCTAATATGACATTGGTTTCTTCGATAAGGTTCTTCTTGTGAAGAGTAGCACGCATCGCCGCTACCCCAATCGGACTTCTTCCTTTCATTTCCGGTCACTACGTTGGAACCCATGTTCTCTTTTGCTGATTCCCCTTGCAACTACAGATTCTTTCCACTCAACATTATCCTTCCCTCAATTTGAATCACTCTTGGTCAGTATAACCTATTTCCCTTCTTTCTTTTATTCATGTTTGACCTTGTAAAAGCCTTATTGGAATTCGTACAACGTTATTGTCATACAAATGATGAAAGGATATATCTATTTTTGTAATCATTGTTGGTCATCACGACTGCTTGGGAACGTGGGTTTAAATCAAAAAAAATGTTGATCAATGATTTTAAGCTATTTATAATAATCGGAGTTAGAAAAAGGGGGGCGGTGCTTTGTGTGGTTAACGTAAAGTACTTGTTTTTAAAAGAGGTTTTTGATATTGAATAGCTTAATATTTCAGCTTCCAAACTATTTAGAGTTTAACTCAATTAAAATTACTAACACTTTAGTATATTCTTTTAAAGTATTTTTACAATGAAAAAGAGATTTTATAGTTAATTCTTTAGAAGAGCAATTGATTACCTTCAATATTTTTAGTATATGACTTTTGTACTGTCATTGTTGTTGTTGCACGATTGTACGCATTCGAGTCAAACATTGTCCTGCTGGAATTGATTCACGCTTGAGAACTCGTAATTTGTCTCTATAGAGATTTGTCCTTGGAAGACGCTTCGATATCAGGTAAGGGTGGGGTTCTAACTCTATAACAGGGTACATGAAAGATTATATGTAGGAATTGGGATTTATGAATTGCCACCGTATATGATTGTGTTGTTTGTATGTTGTTGTTTCTATTGATTTTCATATCGATTTTGTTGCTACTGCTGCTTTTGGTTCCTCCTTTTGTTGTTCTTGTCGTTGAATTTTGGATTGGGATTTTGACGAAAAAAGAAATATAAGGATCGTAAGAGAAGAAAAGGGAATGCGCGTAACGGGGACGGTGGCGCCGGGCGGTGAAGCCCTTGCGCGGCGCGCACATAGCGAGTAGGGACGGGGAGGCCGAACGGCGCACCCTTTGTGGGGAGCGACATATGGTTGCCGGCGAATTGGGCTTCTCGTATGTTGGTGCGGTAGGGCACACCGTCTACGGTGAAAGGCGCCGTATATATTTTCTTGGTGCGTAATTGTTAGTAACAGCTACTTGAATTACTTCGGCACCTAAACTAAGATACATTGGGAAGTATAAAAGTGATAGGATTAGCGCATTTCTGCTAGTAATAGTGTGACAAAGATGACACTAATAATCGGTATGATAATTGTTTAGCAATAGGATTGTTCAAATGCAGCCGAGCTAGTAATGTTGTGATAAGAAACATTAGTGGTATCAAAGGAACTTAGTAGTAGAAGCCGAAAACGAGTAGCCTAACGATGTTGACAAGTGCGACTAATAACCAGTGTAGACTTTAGTAATAGTGTAGGACAGAATTAGCAGTACCAGATAGAAAAATTTAGAAGGTAACTAATTAACCGAATATGGTCGAAGATGGCCCGTATAACTATGCGTTTGTTTGTAGTTTATGTTGGTTAATTTGTTAAGTAGTATACTTTGTCGAAAATGGCGAATTTGCAGGTGATGTCGTATCTGGTTGGATTGCCTCTACTTATTGGCAAAATATTAAGTTGTAGGCCTATGGCCAACGTGGAATTCCTCTTGTTGTTGTAATGCTATGTAACTATTATTATTGACTGTTTGGGCATTCACATCGCGTCACATACATAGCATTCCAAGTTGGAGCTGATGCTCAAATAAGTTGGCCTGGACTGGCAAATTAAGTTGAAGGCTTATGCCTTGTTGATGCCACTATTTATTGGCAGATTTTAAGTTGGGAGTTCTGCTCCAATGGTACCACATGCATGTGCATGGCATTGAGTCGCATACCGTGTTGCATATTTAAGTGGTTATGTTGATGACTCGTGATGATTGAAGTTGTTTGATAGCTGTGAAGTGGTGAATTTACATTTCCTGAATCTAACATATTCTTTTTCATATGTCCTATTATATGGTTCGACATCTCACCCCTTCTGTTTGAACGTTACCCCCTGTTGGTAACGTGCAGGTAATCGCGAATGAAGGCTGTTTACCTTCATTAGTTTGAGTTGGTGTCGTTGCTCTGATACGTAGCACTCAGGGGGGGATGAATGCATGTTTTCCTTATTGTTATGTTATTCTAGTGTTGGGATTTAAAGTTGTTGCTATCAAGAATTTTGCTATTTGAGTTGTCCTAAGTTGGGTAAAGATGCCACGCTACTTTGAATTGAATTTTTTTGTGAATCCGCTGCGTAGTAACGAGAGTTGACTTATTTTTAAAGACTGAACAGATTTGTTTATTAGTTCATCCAAATCAGAGTGTTATGTATCTGATTTCGCAGGTGATTTGATTATGTTTTTTTTAAGTCGAAAGTGTAGCATTTCATTTGTTCGTTGGAGATTTTGCAACTCTGAATTGTATTAATTACCGGGTAGAAATGGGTGTTACAAAGCATATCATATTTTACCTCTTGTAATTTGTAGCCCTAATAAGCGACTACACATTACATTTCTTTTACTTTTATCATTCTAGCATAACACCTCAAGCCTACCTATTCTTAGGTACTTCTTTGGCTTTCGGTGAACCCATCCCGCTATTACTAGTGGGCAAAACCTTTTGAGTCTAGGTTTTGGGGCTCATGACTTCCCCTCCCCTAGTATGCTAATCCTCTAAGGGTCGTCACCCTTGACCTCAATTATATATATATAAAATTCATTCATGTACCGTCTACCCTTCCTCAAGGGAAGGTATTTTGTCTTGTATGAATTAACATGTGTACACTCGCGTCTTACTAATGTACGGTTTTCCTTAACATTTATAACTTGTGAGATTTACCTCAAACTTCTTTCATTTCATGACATAAGTGTTTTTCCGTTCTTGGGAAACATTGGGGAATCAATCGGAAAGGAATCAGAACCGTTTGGAACGGATTAAAAAGGGCTTTGAATTAGGGTAACAGAAGGATCCACACGGCCCGTGTTCCAGAGGCGCATGACCCGTGTGTATAAATAAAAACTTAGTTCGAAAATGTTACAGGGCGCACGATTCGTGCCACCAAGGCGCACGATCCGTGCTGTGTCAAAAATTCATTTTAAGCTGGCACCGAACAAAGCGCACGACTCGTGCCCTTGTGAGGCACGATCCCTGCGTTCCTTTCAGTGGCCAAATTTCCAGTTTTGTGTCATTGTTCCAAATCCATTTCGATTCCAATTTCGTTCCGGTCGATATCCTAACATAACGAATATTATTCCAGACCAGCGAAAGCGATAAACAATCAATCAATTCATATCATCACATCATCAATCAACAATTCCATCAATTCGAACAATTTTACAATTAACGGTTTTTCGATAAAAATGGTTTCGTTACTAATTTTCACAAAGCGGATTTTAAAGATTTCGTTTCAGAAATTTAACGACTCAATATCAAAACATCCCTAAGCGAGTATAGAACTCACCTCTTGCGATGAAAATCGCACACAATACAAAAACTCCGTGAACTCGAATGAACCGAAACTCGCGAACTATCCAGAATCTGCTCCAAAGTGTCACGAGCTCGTCTAGGACTCGATTCTAACTTCGGAACAGCACCCAAACACAAATCCCAGCTAGTGAACTTCCTTCTTGTCTACGGAATCGGCGTCTCTCGAACTTTGGCGATTCGAACCGAAACTTGACGAACCGACATTCCAAACTCCGATTCTGTTTTCACAGCATCAATGAGCAGATTTGCAACCAATGTATCTAGGTCAATTCTTAACTAAAACCCCTCAAACCAGTGCCCATTGTGTAGAAAATTTCGTCTAGATTCATATGGTACAGACTTCAAACCGATTCGACAATTCTTCAGGGAGTTGTAACAGAAACAAGTGGACTGGGTCAAAACTGTCTCTAATCCAAAACTGAAACTTGTAATTCATTTTTCTTCCACCATACTCAATGAAATCGGTTCATTCTTGTGCCTAATTCGAAGAATTTCGTGTCTCGTTTCTGAGTCATCAAGAATCACGTTCATCTGAGTTGTGTACAGAGAGGTATTAGTTAAATACCGAAGAGGGTTCCTACGGGTTTCCAACTGAACTTTCTGTTGCACTTGTTGCTTCATCTTCAACCATGTGTGACCATGAATTTGAGCTCTAATCTGGATTCCAAACATCCAAAACATAACCAAGCTATCAAGAACAGGATTTGACCTTCACTCTATGGCTTCCAACTACAAAGTAGGTGCTGTTTTTCTCAAGGCTAGTACTAAGTTTGACATGCAAAGCTACCAACACTCTCAAAACTCCATATCTCATTTTTCAAGCTTGTAGGTGTGTCAATGGTGATCTATGGAAGAGGAAGGAATAGGTGGCAAAACTAGTATCAGTTGGAAGAGGAAGTTGAGCTGAATTCAATGAACCAAAAATGAGTGACATGCACCAAGGATTGAGAGAGTTCCCTCCTATTCTCTTCTCCCTCACTCTCATCGCCTCTCTCTCTTCCAAATCTCTCCATTTTCTATTTCTTTGATTCTGTTTGACTTCAGCAACATGTGTGTGTTGTTGACTTAAGTGAGCTGAAGATTAAATGTGGAGTGGAAATGACCTTTTTGCCCTTAAGTGATTCATACTCCACAATCTCACTTAAATCTATCTTAATCCACTTCTAATCACTTAATCAAACAATAATTATCCAATAATCAAATAATGCATATGCGTGTGTTTTGTGAAAGATGGGCCAGCTAAAAGTCACTTATGGGTGGAAAAGACGAAAATACCCCCGTGCTCCTATTTGCTTAAAATCCCAATTAACTCACCATATCATAATTAATCCATTATGCTAATTAATTATCTTGAGACCTCTTTCTAATTTCAATAAATGAAATTAGCTAAATTGGGAATGTTACAATCACCCCAACTTTTAAAAATTTTGTCCTTAAAATTGAACCAAAACATACATCAGTCGAAAAGATGGGGATATTTCACCCGCATGTTCTCCTCTACTTCCCATGTCGCTTCGTCGGGTGAGGTACCGTCCCAAAGCACCTTGACAATGGGAATTGATCTCGTCCGGAGTGCGTTCACGCCACGATCGATGATTCGGATAGGAGTAGGCTGATAGGACAAATCCGATCGGATGTCAATCGTCTCGTAGCTCAACGGCTGACTCGGATCGGGAATGTACTTCCTTGACTGCGACACATGAAACACATCATGTAAGTTGGACAATGCTGGAGGTAAGGCAATGTGATACGCCATCGGCCCAACTCGCTCGATAATCTGGAAAGGTCCAACATGCAATACCGGTACCAATAGTGGGAGAAAGCTTCAAAAACACATGATCTCCTTCATCAAACTCTAAAGGCCGTCTTCTTTTATCGGCGAAACTCTTTTGCCGATTCTGAGCAATCTTCATTCGTTCTCTGATCTGACGGATCTTCTCCGTAGTCTCATGGACCAAGTCCGGTCCCAACAATCTCTGCTCACCTACATCCCACCAACACAATGGTGTCCTATATTTCCTCCCATACAGTGCCTCGTATGGTGCCATTCCGATACTAGAATGGTAACTGTTGTTGTATGAAAATTCCACCAATGGAAGATGATCCTCCCATCGGCCTCCACTGTCAAGTACACAAGCTCTCAACATATCTTCCATTGTCTGAATCGTCCTCTCTGTCTGTCCGTCTGTCTGTGGATGGTAAGCGGTGCTAGCACACACCGTTGTCCCCAATGCCATATTCAACGCTCTCCAGAATCGAGATGTGAACTTGGGATCTCGATCACAAAACAATCATCGCAGCCTGAGTTCCAAACAAACGACTGACCCTTGCGAGTTAACCGAGTGAGTGGAAGAACCAGCTGGGAAAATCCTTGAATGAATCTTCGATAATACCCAGCTAATCCCAAGAAACTCCTCACCTCAGTAACCGTAGACGGATGTTTCCAGTCTACCACAGCTTCAATCTTATTGGGGTCCACTGCAACACCGGTCTGAGATATCACATGGCCCAGAAACTTAACTTCGGGCATCCAAAAATCACATTTGGATGGCTTAGCGTACAACTTCTTCTCCCGGAGTACGTTCAGAACAATTCGGAGATGTTGCACATGCTCCTCAATTGTCTTAGAGTACACCAAGATATCATCCATGAACACTACTACAAACTGATCCAGATAGGGATTAAAAATCCGATTCATATAGTCCATGAATATGGCTGGAGCATTGGTCAAACCGAAGGGCATCACTACAAATTCGTAATGTCCATACCTCGTACGGAAAGCGGTCTTCGGGATGTCCAAGGCTCGAACCCTGATTTGGTGATAGCCGGACCTCAAATCAATCTTTGAAAATACAGAAGCTCCCCTCAATTGGTCTAGCAAATCATCAATCCTCGGTAGCGGGTACTTGTTCTTAATAGTTACCTTATTCAACTAACGGTAATCGATGCACAATCTCATACTCCCGTCCTTCTTCCTGACAAGTAACACTGGAGCACCCCATGGTGAGGCACTCGGCCGGATAAACTGTTTGGAAATTAACTCTTCCAATTGGATTTTCAACTCTTTCAACTCTAACGGCGACATTCTATACGGAGCTATAGAAATTGGTCCAGTGTCCGGAACCAACTATATAGAGAACTCCACCTCACGATCCAGAGGTAACGAAGAAACTTCATCAGGAAATACATCTAGGAATTCATTAACAACTTGCACAGAAGATAAATCTAGATCTGTCTCAATAGATGCAGACAACATCATGACATAAGCTTCTGCGCCTTGGAATAGACAATTACTAGCTGAAGTGAATGAGATAACAGCTTCAGAATTGGTCGGTTGTAGCTCCACTGATTCGGAGGCGAAACCGATTAGTCCGATGAAAACAATCAATAGTCACATGGTTGGGAGTCATCCAACTTATATCTAGAACAATATCCACATTCTCGGAGGAGTGTCTGTAGCCTTGACTTTCTGAGCATCTGCAGTGTACACCCTCTCTCGAGCTGAAGTAGGCTTATCTGACTCTTTCTTTTCCTCTTTTTGGGCACCCTGGACTTAGTGACCCTCTTTCTCAAAATATAACCACTGACTCGCACTAGGACGAAATTCACCTCGGTGGGCTTCCTACCAGCAAAACACTTGGAGAATCTTGAGGAATCATACGACTGCACTTTCTTTCCTTTGATAGGTTACCTTTTAATTTTGAATTCGAAGTTGATGGCTTAACTACCTTCTTCTTTCCAATATTCCCTAAGATGAAACGGGTTTTAAGGAACTTCGGTCTTGGTCGAGGACTACGTCTTGATCATCCTTCCATAATTCCGCTTATGATACACCAAGTATTGAGTTGATCAGGCTCAATGTCTCTTAGCATCACAAGTGTAATCACGACAAGGACTAACAAGGAATCGACTCAACCCTAAACTATACTAAGCCCGACTAGGTCGAACTGCTCTGATACCATAATGTAACACCCCGATAAATTCCAACATGTAGAATTACCGAAATGCACTAAATGGCATACATCATAGTAACTTCCTGTTAATGAATATTGAACACAAACTAAAAATTTCGATAATACATATCAAATGGTTCTATGAACCTCATTAACTTCCTGAAAATGCTTAAGTTTCACAACTTAAGACTTATACAATCCTGGTGTTCAATACTCAAAACATAAAGTAGCGGAAACGATTTACAGCTGATACAATGATAGTTATACAATCGATAACATAGAAAAGGTAAATGGGACAAAGGTCTAAACATGAAACTCAATCTTCAATGACTCCAAGAGTCGCACCGGCTAACCGTGTTTCTTCGCCTTTGCTTTCCCCTGTTTCTCTGTAAAAACCACAATAATTAAAGGGTGAGATAAACATTATCTCAGTGAGTCCTATCGAGACCCCTTACTAACTCTAGCGGTTCATTATTTCCTTTGCTTCATACTCATGGACCTCCTAAGCGACGCATGACGTATATCTTGTAACGTGTAGCTCTACTAAGCAACTACTCGTTACATTAATTATTTTCTTTAACTTTTATGCTCATGGCCCTTCTAAGCGACACATGAAGCATATCATATTTTACCTCTTGTAATTTGTAGCCCTAATAAGCGACTACGCATTACATTTCTTTTACTTTTATCATTCTAGCATAACACCTCAAGCCTACCTATTCTTAGGTACTTCTTTGGCTTTCGGTGAGCCCATCCCGCTATTACTAGTGAGCGAAACCTTTTGAGTCTAGGTTTTGGGGCTCATGACTTCCCCTCCCCTAGTATGCTAATCCTCTAAGGGTCGTCACCCTTGACCTCAATTATATATTTTGTCTTGTATGAAAGGTATTTTGTCTTGTATGAATTAACATGTGTACACTCGCGTCTTACTAATGTACGGTTTTCCTTAACATTTATAACTTGTGAGATTTACCTCAAACTTATTTCATTTCATGACATAAGTGTTTTTCCGTTCTTGGGAAACATTGGGGAATCAATCGGAAAAGAATCGGAACCGTTTGGAACGGATTAAAAAGGGCTTTGAATTAGGGTAACAGAAGGATCCGCACGGTCCGTGCTCCAGACGCGCACGACCCGTGCGTATCAATAAAAACTCAGTTTGAAAATGTTACAGGGCGCACGATTAGTGCCACCAAGGCGCACGATCCGTGCTGTGTCAAAAGTTCATTTTAACCTGGCACTGAACCAAGTGCACGACCCGTGCCCTTGTGAGGCACGATCCGTGCGTTCCTTTCAGTGGCCAAATTTCTAGTTTTATGTCATTGTTCCGAATCCGTTTCGATTCCAATTTCGTTCCGGTCGATATCCTAACATAACGAATATTATTCCAGACCAGCGAAAGCGATAAACAATCAATCAATTCATATCATCACATCATCAATCAACAATTCCATCAATTCGAACAATTTTACAATTAACGGTTTTTCGATAAAAACAGTTTCGTTGCTAATTTTCACAAAGCGGATTTTAAAGATTTCGTTTCAGAAATTTAACGACTCAATATCAAAACATCCCTAAGCGAGTATAGAACTCACCTCTTGCGATGAAAATCACACACAATACCAAAACTCCGTGAACTCGAATGAACCGAAACTCGCGAACTATCCCGAATCCGCTCCAAAGTGTCACGAACTCATCTAGGACTCGATTCTAACTTCGGAACAGCACCCAAACACAAATCCCAGCTAATTAACTTCCTTCTTGTCTACGGAATCGGCGTCTCTCGAACTTTGCGATTCGAACCGAAACTTGACGAACCGACATTCCCAACTCCGATTCTGTTTCCACATCATCAATGAGCAGATTTGCAACCAATGTATCTAGGTCAATTCTTAACTAAAACCCCTCAAACCAATGCCCATTGTGTAGACAATTTCGTCTAGATTCATATGGTACATACTTCAAACCGATTCGACAATTCTTCAGGGAGTTGTAACAGAAACAAGTGGGCTGGGTCAAAACTGTCTCTAATCCAAAACTGAAACTTGTAATTCATTTTTCTTCCACCATACTCAATGAAATCGGTTCATTCTTGTGCCTAATTCGAAGAATTTCGTGTCTAGTTTCTGAATCATCAAGAATCACGTTCATCTGAGCTGTGTACAGAGATATATTAGTTAAATACCGAAGAGGGTTCCTACGGGTTTCCAGCTGAACTTTCTGTTGCACTTGTTGCTTCATCTTCAACCATGTGTGACCATGAATTTGAGCTCTAATCTGGATTCCAAACATCCAAAACATATCCAAGCTATCAAGAACAGGATTTGACCTTCACTCTATGGCTTCCAACTACAAAGTAGGTGCTGTTTTTCTCAAGGCTAGTACTAAGTTTGACATGCAAAGCTACCAACACTCTCAAAACTCCATATCTCATTTTTCAAGCTTGTAGGTGTGTCAATGGTGATCTATGGAAGAGGAAGGAATAGGTGGAAAAACTAGTATCAGTTGGAAGAGGAAGTTGAGCTGAATTCAATGAACCAAAAATGAGTGACATGCACCAAGGATTGAGAGAGTTCCCTCCTATTCTCTTCTCCCTCACTCTCATCGCCTCTCTCTCTTCCAAATCTCTCCATTTTCTGTTTCTTTGATTCTGTTTGGTTTCAGCAACATGTGTGTGTTGTTGACTTAAGTGAGCTGAAGATTAAATGGAGTGGAAATGACCTTTTTGCCCTTAAGTGATTCATACTCCACAATCTCACTTAAATCTATCTTAATCCACTTCTAATCACTTAATCAAACAATAATTATCCAATAATCAAATAATGCATATGCGTGTGTTTTGTGAAAGATGGGCCAGCTAAAAGTCACTTATGGGTGGAAAAGACGAAAATACCCCTGTGCTCCTATTTGCTTAAAATCCCAATTAACTCACCATATCATAATTAATCAATCACTAGTGGAAAATAGACATTAAAAAGCATCATTTAGCATCGGTTGTTTGAACAACCGATGCTAAATGTAGACGCAGTGGCAAATTTGTACTTAAATTGAAGTTTTTAGTTTTCGCGCCAACATTTAGCATCGGGTGTTTAAACAATCGATGCTAAAAGTATATGCGCCGGACATTTAGCATCGGTTGTTTAAACAACCGATGCTAATTAATTATCTTGAGACCTCTTACTAATTTCAATAAATGAAATTAGATAAATTGGGGATGTTACAATATGACATAACAGTAGACTTATTCAAAATAAAGAAATCACATCAAACTAAGTACAAGATTATGTAATTCTAGAAACATATAAGTACTACTCTTGCATTAAATCGTATTCAAGTAATTGCTCACCAATCCCCTGTTCTCACCATAATCATCAATAGCCCATGATATTTTGATTGATTCAACTCAAACCAATGTGCCAAATGGTTATCCAAATTTGAATGAGCTGTAAAATTCAAGATATCAGACATTAATTCAAAAAATAAGCAAGGTAATTAATCAAACATCTCTTCTACAATGAGAGTGGTCTATAGATAAAGTATGAGTAAAATAAATTATAGAATAGATTTAGAAATACCTTTTAAATTAAGGTTAGAATGTGTTGAATAGATTTAGACATACATTTTCAGTTAGAGTAGATAAGTACCTTTAGCATGTGAATGCACATTTTCATCTTTGGGCGAGCAATTCGTGGAAAATCTGTCAATATACTAGACAAAAAAACAGGAACACAAACAAGCATAAGATTAGATTATAAAAACAACACCTATTTCCCTTGGAAAAACACACACACACACACACACAGGCAATGGAGAAATAACAAAAAATAAATAAAACTAATTCTAAGGGAGGTTCAACCATAGTTTCAAGACCATTTTTGCTGACCTAATCTGTTCACATCTTTCCTCAATCCCTTTCTTGTCACCTGCCCCCATCAAGAACAACAGTGTCATCCTTAGAAATTGTCACCTGCAACATTAAGAACACTAGTTAGTCATCTACATACACCCAATAGACTATGACTAAGGTGGATTCAAATGTAATGCTTTACAAATTGAGCTGAAATCTTCCTTTTTTGCAGGTGCTGAGCATATCCAGATCCACCTTTTCAAGATTCATGCCAAGCTCTTCACTGATAAGCTATTAGGACACAAGAAAGGTATCATTGACATGTTCATAAGAAAGCTTCATGCATCTAAACAATCATAACAAAACAAAAAAATAGAATTAGCTGCAGCACTTGTGTCTTTTTGCTGAAATGAAGCATAGTATGCTTCCCTCATTTTATGAGTAATAAGAGGAAACACACGCAACAACAAAATTAGAATTAGGGAAAATTGAAAAAATTAGAATTGGGGTAAATTAGAATCAGAATTTAAAATTAGAACCAGAAGCTGAACAATGAGTGAGAAATCAATTTCAACTTCAGAACCAAACTAGAAGCTCAACAATAATTTAAATTAGGGTTTCAAGTTCATATGAGAAATCGATTACTCACCCAAACAGAAGTTGAGCAGTGCAGGGGAAGAAGAGGAAGTGCTCACCGTCGTCGCTCGCGTGAGGAGGAGGAGGAAACGCACGCTGCAACACAGATTTCCCACTTATGATTCCCAAACATCACAGATTTGTTTTCCCAAATTTCTCAAATCGATTTTCTTCTTCCTATTAGGGTTCTGGTTCTCTCACTCAGTCACTCACCACCACCAGAAGAAGAAGAGGATACACAAAACGGCCGGAGAGGACAAAACTAGAGAAGGAGACAATAACGATTCGAGATGGAGCATGGATGGCGGAGAACAGTTGCATGCGATGCGAGGACGGAGGTGAAAAGCACGATCAGGGGTGATGCTAACGAAAGAGACAATAACGATTCGAGATGGAGCATGGATGTGCAGAGATGGAAGGTTCGCGAGGAAGAGGGCGAGAGAGTTCAGAGGGAGAGAGAGTTGAGAGAACGAGAGGGAAAGAGGGAGACTGAGAGAGGATGTTGCAGTGGAAGAGAAGGAGAAGAGAAGTGAAGGAGGAACGGTGGTGTTGGGTGGTGGGTGGTGGGGCTGCGTAGCTGGGTTTTGACGGAGAGAGTGAGACTGAAATGAGAGAGACACAGTGGAAGAGATGAGGGAGACACGGTGGAAGAGATGAGCGAAAGAAGCGAACAGCGAATGAGAGTACTGAGAGGGAGCGAACAGAAAGCCTAATTTTTTAGTTTTTATAACGGGTGGTTTTTGAGCCGTTATGGAAGCCTAATTTTTTTTCACTTTCTATAACAGTTATGCAATGGAACCGATATGAAAGATGGTTTTTGCACTTTCTATATCGGTTCCCGTGGCAACCGATATAAAAATTGTAATTTTAATTACAAAACTTCCACCGCGTCACTTTTAACATCAGGTCATTTTTAACCGATATGATTGACAGTTTTAAAAAGCATTTTTTCCACTAGTGATGATATGATTAGTGATGTAAAAAAAAACTTTTTTTTTGGGCAATGATGAGACCGGCACTTGGCACATCTATCGAAGCAAACAATGTTATGCGTGCAATGATGGGTATCTGGTGGGATGATGAATCAAATGGGTATACCATGGGTGTTGAACCTGATGGAATGAGAAAGTTGACAAACGGTTGTATGTGGATGCAGATAAGATATGAATTGTATTGCTTAGATGCGAGTGTTGCGATGAAATGCATGTTTTCATGTGGAATGATTTATGCTATGATTGGTATGGTTTGAAGTTGGAATCAAATGTATGGTGCAATGATTTATGATATGATTTAATGGTGATGCAGAAAGATTTTTTGCAATGATGAGAAATGGGACTTTTGAGGTGAAAATTCTGGAATCATCATTTATTGGAATTCACACTTTGGTAATCTCAAAGTTGTTATCCCCAGACACTGATGTGCAAAAGTATTTGATTGAATTTGCAAGCTCCTTCACATTGTTATTTCATTATGGTGTCCCATGATGACTGAATTTTAGGTCCACAAAGTTAACTACGTGAGTTTCCAACTTCACATCATTAACTTGTGTTTTCTCTCTTTGAAGCATTGTTTAGTAAGGGGATGAATGGTAGGTTTTTGTCAAAGTCATGAAAGGTAGGTTTTTTCCAACTCAAGAAATGTGGAACTGCCTTGATTTAGACTACCGGTGATGGTGATCGAATAGTCTGCCCCTGCCTAGTGATGGCAACAGTAAGGGGTGTAGAGGAAATTATGAATTGGGAACGCCATGACTTTGGAATGAAAGGTGGCAGGCGAAAGATTTTGTCTCAAACCATAGTGTTTGGTGTTGCCCCAACTATGACGAGGACAAGGTTGCCCTTACTAGGATTTATGAAAGGCTGTGTTTAGGATGGTGGGTTAAGAAATTGCCCCGGTATGATCTTATGAATGTGAATATGAGAAGGGGGTGAGATGGGTGTATGGTGAATTTCCCCGATTTTAGGTGGAGTGAATGGCGACGGGATTTCCCCACTTTGGAATGGTATTTCAAATGGTTGCTTTTAGTGGGGTTGTGAAAGGTGACTGAGTTAGGGTCATGGGTTTTTGGAATTGGTCGTATGGCTATATGGATTGGATGTGGTATATGAATGACATGGACGTTGGAAAATTTCCCCAAGCTCGAGAAGCATGAAAGGTGAAGGGACTGCCCCACTTTAGGATCTAGGTGATGGTCCTAGTCTAAACTTTTGGTTCTTTTAAGGTGACTCCCGCAGATTATGATAGTCCCGGGTTTTGATACGATGAAAATTTCAACTTGGTGATCACTAAGTCTTGTCTTGATAACAGTGTAACTTGAATGAATCTTGGAGTGCAAGCCTTTTGAGTTTTTTATTTTATTTTATTTTTTTAAGCAAATATATTGTAAATAAATAAACTTGTCCTAAAATTAAGACTTTGAGAAAACGAAAGCAGTCAGTCATTGATCAGAATGGACTTGTTAGGGTTGTAATGTGGCTAATAGTTAGGGGTTTATGAAATAAAGGGTTTATAATGTGGCCAATGGTTAGGCTTAATGTGGAGTGTAGGATAAATAGGCTCAAAGAGGAGTTTGATGGTTTATTGAGACATGGACCTTTAATGAAAGAAAGAATAAGTAGGCCCAAAGAAGTGGTCGAGACCAATGGTTTGGGTTTTGTGAAAGAAATGATAATTTGGCACAATGAGGTGTTTGAGGGTTTATTCAGACAAGGGTATCGTATGTGTTTGATGGTATGATGTATCAGCTCACACCACTTTCTACTGCTTTTGCTTTTTTTTTTTCAGGATTTGAATTTAACTTTTCTGTGTGTGATTTTTCTTTCTCTTTCTTTTGAGTAGAGTGAGCTGATAAAAGTGATACACCATTTTTGACGTGGAATTGATCATTGTCTTGGGTGACTGAAAGATTTTTGATTTTTTTTGGCTCGGAGTGGGTAGCAAAGAGTATTTCTTTTCGGAAATCATGATTGCTTGTTTTCTCAAAAATTAATTCTAAGACAACAATTTGCTTATCTTCACATATCTGCTCCCCTTTTTTTTATATGCCCTAATTTTTACTTAGGCTGCTCTCGCGAGTTTTCAACCTAACGGGTCTTTTTTTGATTTTTTTTTCTCTTTTTTTTTTGTAAAGGACTTGTACCAACGGAATACAATGTTGATAAGATATCTAGTGATCACAAATTTGCCCCGGCATGGGGGCCTAAAGTGTTAGTTTGTGAAATTTCATCATTGGGAACCAACCAAGTAGTCGACTAGGTACTTGTGTGGAGAATATGCACCTTATGGGATGGTCGGGGTGGGATTGGACATGAACAATGGATGATGATAGGAAAGATATGGACACTAACTTACTCAAACAAGAGTAAATGCACATTGCATACAAGTTCACTATAGGAATGCATCAGAGTGTTAACATAATTAGCGACATGATAGAAGAAATTTTTGATAACACATTAGTTAACAAAATGGACCATTTGGATTATTTATCATGGGACTGATGAGATGAATCATTTTGCTGAAGAAAAATATGAATGAGCTGCAAACAATGAATAACTTCTTTTTTGAAAATTGAGTGTCTGAAACACCTTGAGTTTGTAGCTAAGCTAAACTTTTCCAAAGAAGAAATAATCAACCTCGCCTCATCTCTCATCAATCTTTTGAAAAAAATGTGCTCACGTTTTTTTATGTATGGATTAGGGATGCAAACGGGGCGGGCGGGCACGGGTACCTCACTACCCGGACCCGCCCCGTTTACTATAAATGGGACCCGTGCCCGCCCCGTACCCGCTAAGCGGGTACCCGCTAAGCGGGTCTTAAACGGGTATTGTTTCTTAACGGGTACCCACGGGTACCCACGGATACTTGTAATTTAATAAAAAATATTTATTTTTACAAAATTAATAAAAATAAATTTTTTGTACTGCATCTTCACCATTACAAATAAAAATAGATTTTTTGTAACAAACTATTGTCGAGAAGAAAACAAGCAAAACATCAATGAAATTGAAAATAGCAGATTTTATGAATAACAAAAACAACAATTTCATATATACAGATTGGGTTAGTTTGTTTTTTAACATTCTGGGCCTATTCTTTTTCTATCTACACCACCACAATTTCATATATACACCAACATATATGAGGGTAAATAATAAGACTAACGGGTACGGGTACCCACGGGTACGGGTACCTCACTACCCGGACCCGCCCCGTTTATTAACGGGTATTGTAAATGCCCATTTATTTTGCCCGTGGGTACCCGTTAAGGGACCCGCCCCGTGCCCGTCGCGGGTATTACCCGCGGGTGCGGGTTTTTTTTGCACCCCTAGTATGGATGAACATATGATAATATATATACATGATGAAAATGCAAATGTGTGAAATGCATGAATGAATGATCACTTGGAGATGTTAACTATCCAAAATGATTTTTTGGGGGCAATGCAACATACTATTTTTCTTTTATTTGTAAATGATGCGTGCTAGATGATAATGTGTTTGAGGTCGATAAGAATGAAAAATTTTGTTTTTGTGTTTTTTTTATGATGCATGAAGAGGAGTAATGAACATATTTTTTTTATAATATCAAGGTGATATATATTTTTCTATATGGATATGCAAGATGATGCAATTTAGACAAATACAAAAATAATTTTCTTATTTTCCGAATGATGAGATGTATAGTAGTGCAATGATAATGGGCTGCATGTGAAAAGAATGGTTTTATTATGAATGTGCGGTGATTATTTTTCAGCAACATATAATGCCCATGATGACGGATATGCAGATGCATGTATGCATGAAGAAATAAATGTTTGATCCTAAATGCAATTATTTTCATTTTTTAAGAGGTAGTGCAACATGTATGCAAACTCTCATTTTTTTTATTTATGGGATGATGAATGATACAATTAAAATGAAATAATTTTTTGTTTTATTTGGAAAATGATACATGAATATGGAATTGATGCATTTAAACTAGGATGGCAACATGAGGGAAATGATGTATGAATGTAATGTTTTTTTTGAAATGTAATTCAAGACTTTACAAATGATGTGATACCTACACTGTGTGATAATGATTTTGAATGATTATGAATGAATGTCGGTGCATGTTAAATATGATGCTAATGTTTTTTTGATCAAATGATATGCTAATATTATATGGGTAAAAATTGTTTTTTTGTGTGCGAGGAAACAAAATGCATGACACTCGCAGCGATTTTTTTTAATGCGTGGAAAGGAGTAATGAACATAACTTTTATATAATATGGGGGTAATATTTCTTGGTGTACGGATATGCAAGACGAATGCAATTTTGAAAAAAATGATATCTTTGTTATTCTTTATATGACGCGATGCGTGATGGTGCAATAACAATGAAATGCTTATGGAAGAATGATTTTAGTATGAATGCATGGTGATTTTTTTTTTATGTTTTCTTTGAATAAAGTATAATGCATGAGCATATGGATGTTTGTTGTACATGAGGAACAATGTGATAGAAGGATACCTTAAGAGGGTATGTTTTTTTATGCTTCAACTAGAATAAGAAGCTAACAAAAGGTCATTGGGTGATGAATGATGCCATGATGAAGAAATTTATAATTTTTGTTTTGACGCATGTTGAAGGACTGATGCATTTGAGATGGATAGGAATAAATGACTTTTGTTTTTATTTTTTATGATGCATGAAGATGATCCATTTAAGTAAAAAAAATGGACATGAATTTTTATAATAGCAAGGTGATGTATTATTTGGTGTATGAGATGTATGGTAGTGCAATGATAATGGGATGCGTGTGAAAAGAATGATCTTACTTTGTTATGGATGTATGATGATTTTTTTGGTATGATGATGTCGCCTCATGCGCATGCAAATGAAAGAAAGAAGCATGAAAATTTTTGGAGAAACGCTAACCAGATTAATAGAGAGGGTAAGTATAATGCCCCTGTGTCCTAGGTGGGTTATGTCTAAATTGGGATTTTTAACATGGTCTAGGGTCACTTATGTGATCAATCTCTCAAGTGGCTCTATTCACTTCCTCACAAAGGTCTCCAGAGCTAAAATCTCTTTCATGATATGATCCACAACGATAGCTAGCTACCAGGTGTGGGATACCGTAAAAGAGCGTACTCTGGCTGAGACTTTCATGAGAGTCAGACAGATAAATCCAGAATGACTGTCACTAATCGCCTCCACTCATCCTAAGTTTCATCCAGACCCAGGTATAGGGCCCCACTCAAAAGTGTGTGCAAAAGTGTAAGTGAGGTGGGTGTTGAGGGGAAAATATCTAAACTAACTAAGCTGGAAAAGATATACAACAACGATAACAAAAGAGTCGTCTACCCTAAGGTTCAATAATATAAAGAAAAGCTAATAAATAAATAAGTCATACGGGAAAAAAATATAAATAAAATTAACAAGTACTTACACATTTAGTTAATTTGGCTTGATTCTCTTAATTGTCCCCAGTGAAGTCGCCAGCTGTAGCAACCGAAAAATCCGGAGGAGGGATTTTTCGAAGTTTTTGAAATGAAGCCGCCACCAAAGTTTAGTTTAAGGGCAAACATTGGAAAATCCCTATTGAGTGGATAAGGGGGTTTTGTAACACCCCATTTCTACCCGGTAGAATAATGCAAAAATATCAGAGTTCATAAAAAATCTTTTTCAACGACAATAGAGTGCCACATTTTACTTCGTGAAAACAACAAACGGTTTAATTCACTTTTGAACACAGATACATAGCGCTTTCGAATGAACCGACAAAACAACATTTCAAAACAAGTCAAACTTCTTTTAACTACGCAGCGGAAATTCAAACGGTTCAACTAAACAGTCGTGGCAACTATGCGAAATTCATAACTCAAAATCCAACAACATAAATAAACGTTCATCCCCCCGAGTGATACGTATCAGAGCGACGACACCGACTCGATCAAATGAAGGTACAACGGCATTCATTCGATGTTACCTGCACGTTACCAACATAGGGGTAACATTCAAACAGAAGGGGTGAGATATCGAACCATATAATGGATCACATGAAAGACAATATATATCAGGTCAGGACATCAGATCATCATTACACAACAGTCAATATCATCATATCACAACGGTCAATATCATCATGTCACAACGGTCAATATCATCATATCACAACTGTCAAGTCATTACGTCACGACAGACAAAATCAATTCAATCGCGTAAATATGCAACATGAATGCAGAATGTGACTCGACTCAGGGCCACCGGCCTATAATGCATGTGGTACCATAATTCAAACTCGTAAATAGGGGCATCAACATCGCAACATCGTCGTCGTGGTTTGAGCATAGCTCCATCGTAAAAATATGCTATGCATGCGACGCTATGTAAATGCACAAACAAATAACAACGGTTACATAGCAACGCAGCAACATCTGAAAGCAACGTTGGCCGTAGGCCTACAACACATCACCCGCCAATGAATAGAGGCAAATTCGTCTTCACACAACCTTCGTCGTGAACAATTTACAACTTAGTAATTTTCAACATCGCAATATTTTAGCAACTTTCAACATTTTGGCAACATCGCAACATTTTAGCAACTTTCAACGTCTGAACCAACGATTAAGCCACAACAATGGGCACTAAGGCGCCAACAAGCAACATCAACAACCATAGGAGCTAAGGTGCCAACATGCAACAACATTAAGCAGGAATGGCGACACATCAACAACAGCAACAATAGCAACAACGACGACAGCAACAATAGCAACAACGGCAACAGAAACCCTAGCAACAATGGCCACAGCAACAGCAACACTGCAAAAGCAGCAGCACAGCACCACAGCAACAGCAGCACAACAACAGCAGCACAGCAACAGCAACACAGCACAGCAACAGCGGCACAGCAACAACAACACAGAAACAACAACACAACAACAGCAACACAGAAACAGCAACACAGCAACAGCAGCAGCAACACAGCACAGCAACAGCAGCAGCAACACTAGGGTGTGGCGCCTAGGGACAGGGCGCCAACACCAGCAACACACAGGGTGTGGCGCCTAGGGACAGGGCGCGAACACCAGCAACAATGAAATAGAGCATGGCGCCTAGGGGCAGGGCGCCATCATCAGCCACACAGAAAATAGGGTGTGGCGCCTGGGGACGGGGCGCCAACACCATCAGAAACAAAATAGAGCATGGCGCCTAGGGATAGGGCGCCATCATCTGCAAGCAAGAAACACAAGTCACAGGGCGCCTAGGGCGCCAGTTTGAGCAAGCAACACACCGTCAGGCACAGGGCAAATTTCCATCAAACATACCTCTACTTCGGTGAATTAATTAACCTATCAAACGATATCGAAACTTAGCAAAAGACCCCTCTTTGGAAATCTAAGAATGTCTAGTTCCTGACTATAATTGTTATTTTGCAAAATAATGCTTCAATTCGTACAGTTTCAGTAAATAAGCAACAAGGTTCAGAAAACAGGACAGCCACCATGACCTAGCTTGTGACACCAATAAAATTATCAAAACTCAATCAAATGACATGGGACTTGAGCCTAGCCCGAAACAAATCGAGTATAGTTTTTAATGAATCAAGAATCATTCAAAAAGGAGTTCAAACGAAAACGTTATACACGAAATACCGAACCTATATCCAGATTGTTTCCAGAATTTTAACCTAACCTGTGACACCTATAACTCGAGCTATACAGCTCTAAATGCAACCAAACTAGTGCCAAATTAACAAGCATTAAGTCTAGTTTCTAAAAAGGTAAACCACATAATTTTTGGACCGCTAGATTGTTCCCAGTTACTGTATAACCGAACCTATATCCAGATCGCTTCCCTTATGAACATGGCAAGCACAAATATAATTCTAGGGCTAATAACATAGAACACAAATCACACAACAATTGTTCAAGAAGGCAACATAAACATATGATCATACATGGTGGCAACTTATCAAACCCTAACCCCTACATAAAGCCATTCATAGGACCCATTATAGAGCTGGAACCCCACCCTTACCTTAGCCTTAGAAGATCACGAACCCTAGCCTTTGAAGATCACGAAACCCTAGCCTCCTCTCTCCTCTTGGCGTCGCTCTCTCCTTCTCCTCTCCTCTTGGCCGTCACTCTCTCCCTCTTCTCTTCTCTCTAATTCTATTTTTTGTTCTTTCTAAATGAGCCAAACCCTAAAATACCTCTTATTTATACTTATTTAATTTTATGGGCTTTTCTATAGCTTATGCGAATTACATTGTTGCGTTAAAAACACACTTAGAGCAAGTGTACTCTACCGCAGAAGTAGTATAAAAGATTATTGTGTCCACAGGGATTAATTAGCAAGTACCAAACTAATCGAGATTATTTATTATTTAGACGAACAAATATTTGAATTGTAATGGAACAAATAAAAAAAGAAATAAATAACAATAATTAAAATACTAGATTTAATAAATGAGGAGAGGTCTAGGGTCACGGTTTCACTTGCAAGTTTCGATTCCTCTATGTTTAACTCTACCCAAATTCCTTTATTTTATTTAATTACCAATCCCTTTACTAAAACTATTAATCCGTTTGGTCATTCGCGATTAATATTCTTTTTCCTAAACTAACCCTTGTTTGGTCATGCAAGAATTTAAATTTAAGAAAAGCATAAAGAGCAAAAAGGTTGAATGATTGGAAGACTAAATTAAAGTTTGGTCATGCATTAATTTTAGCCCCAATTATCCTATAGGTCCACCAACTAATTGCAGTACGGTCGCTGATCAACTAATTGATTATGAACATGCATAGGGTAGCTAATCCTAATTATGTGATAAAAACAATAAGACAATATTAATTGAAATAAAAACTGAAATTCAGATATGAAATTAAAACATAAAAAAGTTTCTAAACATGCAAGATCCACCTAAGACCCTAGAAGAGGATTTAGCTATCCATAGTGTTCGAGAACAATAAAATAAAATTAGGAGTCATAAATTACAGAGATAAAAATAACCCGGAATAGAGAAATTTCTGATCCTGAAAATTTAGTCTCATTTTTCTGCTCCAGAGCTCTCTCACGGTGTCTAAAACGGGTACCCAAAACCTCCTCCTCTCCTTGCCGGGGCTATTGTTGTGCGTGGCTTCTCTCTCACGCGGCTACTGTTTCTCTTCTTTTTTTAATTATCTCAAATAACTCTTTGTTGTGCGGCTCTTTTTATTTGATTCACGTTAATTCACGCCTACTGTTCTTTTTATCTTTTTAATTCAAAGATCTCTTTCTTCTTTTCCAAGCCTAGGTCTTGTGCTTCATTTCTTTGTCTCCAAGTTTGTTCCATTAACCGTGCGCCATTATTTCAATTCATGGATTGCACTTCTCATTTGGGCCACATGGGCCATGGCTCTTATTTTGATTTCCAATTCCTTTAATTGCCAAACTCATAATTTAAGTGAGATTAAACTGGATTTTCAATCTTTTATCTCTTTAGCATTTCTGCAAAATAAAGAGTAAATTAAATCAGTGATTTATATAATTGATAATAATTGCTCTAAAAATGACTCAAAAATATCTCTAAAAATACACTAAATTGGAGCTTATCATACATCATGGGCTCGCTTAATACTTCTCGTTTTACTACTCCCAACCCTATACTAGCATTATCATTTTTTTTATTATTTTTCTACCAATTAAATTCTCAAACAATTCAATTAAATAATTAATTAAATTTTTGGGGCGTTACAACTCTCCCCCACTTAGAATATTTTCGTCCTCGAAAATTTACCTGATTCGAACAACTCGGAATTCTCTGTCCCTGCCAAAGCGAACACTCTTCCACCAGCTCGTTCCTTCTTCGGTTTCTGACACTGACTACTAATGTGTCCTTCTTCGCCACAGTTGAAACAAACCACCTCCTTATGCTCACACCCGGACGCCTCATGCCCGATCTTACCGCAACGGAAACACCTCTTCGCCTCAGCCTTGCACGCATTACTCTTATGACCAGCTTCGCCACATCTGAAACACACGATACCAGCCGAAGCATCTCCCCCACTAGTCCTCTTGCCCTCAGCAGCCTTCGGTTCACCTCTACCAGCAGGAGCATCTTACGGCTTACCACGACTCTGAGACTTGCTCCTCTTCTCGTTAACAATCTTATAATGAGCATTGCTATCCTCCTCCTAGATCCTGCAGCCGTCAATCAAATCAGCAAAGACACGAATCTTCTAATATTCAATGGCCTTCCTGATCTCTGGTCGCAACCTGTTCTCAAACTTGATGCACTTCGAAAATTAGGCAGTTGCTTCACTGTAGTGCGGATAAAACTTAGCCAACTCCACAAACTTAGCAGCATACTCAGTGACTGACAGTTTTCCTTGCTTCAGCTCAAGGAACTCAATTTCCTTCTTACCCCGAACATCCTCCGGATAATACTTCCTCGTAAATTCCCTACGGAACACAACCCAAGTGATCTCTTCACTTGCAGCTACCAACCTTTGACTAGTCTCTAACCACCAGTCATCAGCCTCTTCGGCCAACATATGAGTACCATAACGAACCTTCTGCGCTGGAGTGCAGTCCATCACACGGAAGACCCTCTCCATCTCCTTCAGCCAAGCCAACGCTCCATCAGGATTATACTTGCCTTTGAAAGTAGGCGGATTCTCTCTTTGAAAGGTCGCCAAACTACGAGACCCAGCATTCTCACCAGCCTTCTGCTGACCCTCCACGGCCTGAGCCATAGCAGCCAACGCAGCAGCAATACCAGCATCGTTCCTTCAAGCCATCTCAACTAATCACTTCAACATAAACAACAGTTAGAACTAATCGACAATACTTGATCGTCGATGACACGATAACTTGACAACTTGGCCGGACAGACCGAAACTGCTCTGATACCACTAATGTAACACCCCATTTCTACCCGGTAGAATAATGCAAAAATATCGGAGTTCATAAAAAATCTTTTTCAACGACAATGGAGTGCCACATTTTACTTCGTGAAAACAACAAACGGTTTAATTCGCTTTTGAACACAGATACATAGCGCTTTTGAATGAACCGACAAAACAACATTTCAAAACAAGTCAAACTTCTTTTAACTACGCAGTGGAAATTCAAACGGTTCAACTAAACAGTCGTGGCAACTATGCGAAATTCATAACTCAAAATCCAACAGTAAACAACTTAAATAACATAAATAAACGTTCATCCCCCCGAGTGCTACGTATCAGAGCGACGACACCGACTCGATCAAATGAAGGTACAACGACATTCATTCGAGGTTACCTGCACGTTACCAACATATGGGTTACATTCAAACAGAAGGGGTGAGATATCGAACCATATAATGGATCACATGAAAGACAATATATATCAGGTCAGGACATCAGATCCTCATTACACAACAGTCAATATCATCATATCACAACGGTCAATATCATCATGTCACAACGGTCAATATCATCATATCACAACTGTCAAGTCATTACGTCACGACAGACAAAATCATTTCAATCGCATAAATATGCAACATGAATGCAGAATGTGACTCGACTCAGGGCCACCGCCCTATAATGCATGTGGTACCATAATTCAAACCCGTAAATAGGGGCATCAACATCGCAACATCGTCGTCGTGGTTTGAGAATAGCTCCATCGTAAAAATATGCTATGCATGCGACGCTATGTAAATGCACAAACAAATAACAACGGTTACATAGCAACGCAGCAACATCGGAAAGCAACATTGGCCGTAGGCCTACAACACATCACCTGCCAATGAATAAAGGCAAATTCGTCTTCGCACAACCTTCGTCGTCAACAATTTACAACTTAGTAATTTTCAACATTTTGGCAACGTCGCAATATTTTTGCAACTTTCAACATTTTGGCAACATCGCAATATTTTAGCAACTTTCAACGTCTGAACCAACGATTCAGCCACAACAATGGGCACTAAGGCGCCAACAAGCAACAGCAACAACCATAGGCGCTAAGGTGCCAACATGCAACAACATTAAGCAGGAATGGCGACACAACAACAACAGCAACAATTGCAACAACAGCGACAACAACAATAGCAACAACGACAACAGCAACCCTAGCAACAACTGCCACAACAACAGCAACACTGCAACAGCAGCTGCACAGCACCACAGCAACGCCGCAACAGCAGCACAGCAACAGCAGGACAGCAACAGCAGCACAGCAACAGCAGCACAGCAACAGCAACACAAAAACCGCAACACAGCAACAGCAACACAAAAACAGCAACACAGCAACAGCAGCAGCAACACAGCACAGCAACAGCAGCAGCAACACTGGGGTGTGGCGCCTAGGGACAGGGCGCCAACACCAGCCACACAGAAACAGGGTGTGGCGCCTAGGGACAGGGCGCCAACACCAGCAACAATGAAATAGAGCATGGCGCCTAGGGGCAGGGCGCCATCATCAGCCACACAGAAAATAGGGTGTGGCGCCAGGGGACAGGGCGCCAACACCAACAGCAACAAAATAGAGCATGGCGCCTATGGATAGGGCGCCACCATCTGCAAGCAACACACACAAGTCACAGGGCGCCTAGGGCGCCAGTTTCAGCAAGCAACACACCGTCAGGCACAGGGCAAATTTCCATCAAACATACCTCTACTTCGGTGAATTAAGTAACCTATCAAACGGTATCGAAACTTAGCAAAAGACCCCTCTATGGAAAGCTAAGAATGTCTAGTTCCTGACTATAATTGTTATTTTGCAAAATAATGGTCCAATTCGTACAGTTTCAGTAAATAAGCAACAAGGTTCAGAAAATAGGACATCCACCATGACCTAGCTTGTGACACCTCTAAAATTATCAAAACCCAATCAAATGACATGGGACTTGAGCCTAACCCGAAAAAAATTGAGTGTAGTTTTCAATGAATCAAGAATCATTCAAAAAGGAGTTCAAACGAAAACGTTATACACGAAATACCGAACCTATATCCAGATTGTTTCCAGAATTTTAACCTAACTTGTGACACATATAACTCGAGCTATACAGCTTCAAATGCAACCAAACTAGTGCCAAATTAACAAGCATTAAGTCTAGTTTCTGAATAGGTAAACCACATAATTTTGGGACCGCTAGATTGTTCCCAGTTACTGTATAACCGAACCTGTATCCAGATCGTTTCCAGAATTTTAACCTAACTTGTGACACCTATAACTCGAGCTATACAGCTCCAAATGCAACCCAACCAGTGCCAAATTCAGAAACATTAAGTCTAGTTTCTAAAAAGGTAAACCGCATAATTTTTGGACCGCTAGGTTGTTCCCAGTTACTGTATAACCGAACCTATATCCAGATCGCTTCCCTTATGAACATGGCAAGCACAAATATAATTCTAGGGCTAATAACATAGAACACCAATCACACAACAATTGTTCAACAAGCCAAATACATGGTGACAACTTATCAAACCCTAACCCCTACATAAAGCCATTCATAGGACCCATTATAGAGCTAGAACCCCACCCTTACCTTAGCCTTAGAAGATCACGAACCCTAGCCTTTGAAGATCACGAAACCCTAGCCTCCTCTCTCCTCTTGGCGTCGCTCTCTCCTTCTCCGCTCCTCTTGGCTGTCGCTCTCTCCCTCTTTTCTTCTCTCTAATTCTGTTTTTTGTTCTTTCTAAATGAGCCAAACCCTAAAATACCTCTTAGAATATTTTCGTCCTCGAAAATTTACCTGATTCGAACAACTCGAGATTCTCTGTCCCTGCCAAAGCGAACACTCTTCCACGAGCTCGTTCCTTCTTCGGTTTCTGACACTGACTACTAATGTGTCCTTATTCGCCACAGTTGAAACAAACCACCTCCTTATGCTCACACCCGGACGCCTCATGCCCGATCTTACCGCAACGGAAACACCTCTTCGCCTCAGCCTTGCATGCATTACTCTTATGACCAGCTTCGCCACATCTGAAACACACGATACCAGCCGAAGCATCTCCCCCACTAGTCCTCTTTCCCTCAGCAGCTTTCGGTTCACCTCTACCAGCAGGAGCATCATACGGCTTACCACGACTCTGAGACTTGCTCCTCTTCTCGTTAACAATCTTATAATGAGCATTGCTATCCTCCTCGTAGATCCTGCAGCCGTCAATCAAATCAGCAAAGACACGGATCTTCTGATATCCAATGGCCTTCTTGATCTCTGGTCGCAACCCGTTCTCAAACTTGATGCACTTCGAAAATTCAGCAGTTGCTTCACTGTAGTGCGGATAAAACTTAGCCAACTCCACAAACTTAGCAGCATACTCAGTGACCGACAGTTTTCCTTGCTTCAGCTCAAGGAACTCAATTTCCTTCTTACCCAGAACATCCTCTGGATAATACTTTCTCGTAAATTCCCTACGGAACACAACCCAAGTGATCTCTTCACTTGCAGCTACCAACCTTTGACTAGTCTCTGACCACCAGTCATCAGCCTCTACGGCCAACATATGAGTACCATAACGAACCTTCTGCGCTGGAGTGCAGTCCATCACACGGAAGATCCTCTCCATCTCCTTGAGCCAAGCCAACGCTCCATCAGGATTATACTTGCCTTTGAAAGTAGGCGGATTCTCTCTTTGAAAGGTCGCCAAACTACGAGACCCAGCATTCTCACCAGTATTCTGCTGACCCTCCACGGCCTGAGCCATAGCAGCCAACGCAGCAGCAATAGCAGCATCGTTCCTTCCAGCCATCTTAACTAATCACTTCAACAGAAACAACAGTTAGAACTAATCGACAATACTTGATCGTCGATGACACGATAACTTGACAACTTGGCCGGACGGACCGAAACTGCTCTGATACCACTAATGTAACACCCCATTTCTACCCGGTAGAATAATGCAAAAATATCAGAGTTCATAAAAAATCTTTTTCAACGACAATGGAGTGCCACATTTTACTTCGTGAAAACAACAAACGGTTTAATTCGCTTTTGAACACAGATACATAGAGCTTTCGAATGAACCGACAAAACAACATTTCAAACTTCTTTTAACTACGCAGCGGAAATTCAAGCGGTTCAACTAAACAGTCGTGGCAACTATGCGAAATTCATAACTCAAAATCCAACAGTAAACAACTTAATTAACATAAATAAACGTCCATCCCCCCGAGTGCTACGTATCAGAGCGACGACACCGACTCGATCAAATGAAGGTACAACGGCATTCATTCGAGGTTACCTGCACGTTACCAACATAGGGGTAACATTCAAACAGAAGGGGTGAGATATCGAACCATATAATGGATCACATGAAAGACAATATATATCAGGTCAGGACATCAGATCATCATTACACAACAGTCAATATCATCATATCACAACGGTCAATATCATCATGTCACAACGGTCAATATCATCATATCACAACTGTCAAGTCATTACGTCACGGCAGACAAAATCATTTCAATCGCATAAATATGCAACATGAATGCAGAATGTGACTCGACTCAGGGCCACCGCCCTATAATGCATGTGGTACCATAATTCAAACCCGTAAATAGGGGCATCAACAACGCAACATCGTCGTCGTGGTTTGAGCATAGCTCCATCGTAAAAATATGTTATGCATGCGACGCTATGTAAATGCACAAAAAAATAACAACGGTTACATAGCAACGCAGCAACATCAGAAAGCAACATTGGCCGTAGGCCTACAACACATCACCTGCCAATGAAGAGAGGAAAATTCGTCTTCGCACAACCTTCGTCGTCAACAATTTACAACTTACTAATTTTCAACATTTTGGCAACGTCACAATATTTTAGCAACTTTCAACATTTTGGCAACATCGCAATATTTTAGCAACTTTCAACGGCTGAACCAACGATTCAGCCACAACAATGGGCACTAAGGCGCCAACAAGCAACAACAACAACCATAGGCGCTAAGGTGCCAAGATGCAACAACATTAAGCAGGAATGGCGACACATCAACAACAGCAAAAATAGCAACAACGGCGACAGCTATAATAGCAACAACGGCAACAGCAACCCCAGCAACAACGGCCACAACAACAGCAACACTGCAACAGCAGCAGCACAGCACCACAGCAATGCCGCAACAGCAGCACAGCAACAGCAACATAGCACAGCAACACAGCAACAACAGCACAGCAACTGCAACACAAAAACAGCAACCCAGCAACAGCAACACAGAAACAGCAACACTGCAACAGCACAGCACAGCAACAGCAGCAGCAACACTAGGGTGTGGCGCCTAGGGACAGGGCGCCAACACCAACAACACAAACAGGGTGTGGCGCCTAGGGACAGGGCGCCAACACCAGCAACAATGAAATAGAGCATGGCGCCTAGGGGCAGGGCGCCATCATCAGCCACACAGAAAATAGGGTGTGGCGCCTGGGGACAGGGCGCCAACACCAACAGCAACAAAATAGAGCATGGCGCCTAGGGATAGGGCGCCATCATCTGCAAGCAACACACACAAGTCACAGGGCGCCTAGGGCGCCAGTTTCAGCAAGCAACACACCGTCAGGCACAGGGCAAATTTCCATCAAACATACCTCTACTTCGGTGAATTAATTAACCTATCAAACGGTATCGAAACTTAGCAAAAGACCCCTCTATGGAAAGCTAAGAATGTCTAGTTCCTGACTATAATTGTTATTTGCAAAATAATGGTCCAATTCGTACAGTTTCAGTAAATAAGCAACAAGGTTCAGAAAACAGGACAGCCACCATGACCTAGGTTGTGACACCTCTAAAATTATCAAAACTCAATCAAATGACATGGGACTTGAGCCTAACCCGAAAAAAATTGAGTGTAGTTTTCAATGAGTCAAGAATCATTCAAAAAGGAGTTCAAACGAAAACGTTATACACGAAATACCGAACCTATATCCAGATTGTTTCCAGAATTTTAACCTAACCTGTGACACCTATAACTCGAGCTATACAGCTTCAAATGCAACCAAACTAGTGCCAAATTAACAAGCATTAAGTCTAGTTTCTGAATAGGTAAACCACATAATTTGTGGACCGCTAGATTGTTCCCAGTTACTGTATAACCGAACCTGTACCCAGATCGTTTCCAGAATTTTAACCTAACTTGTGACACCTATAACTCGAGCTATACAGCTCCAAATGCAACCAAACTAGTGCCAAATTAACAAGAATTAAGTCTAGTTTCTGAATAGGTAAACCACATATTTTGTGGACCGCTAGATTGTTCCCAGTTACTGTATAACCGAACCTGTACCCAGATCGTTTCCAGAATTTTAACCTAACTTATGACACCTATAACTCGAGCTATACAGCTTCAAATGCAACCAAACTAGTGCCAAATTAACAACCATTAAGTATAGTTTTTGAATAGGTAAACCACATAAGTTTTCGACCGCTAGATTGTTCCCAGTTACTGTATAACCGAACCTGTATCCAGATCGTTTCCAGAATTTTAACCTAACTTGTGACACCTATAACTCGATCTATACAGCTTCAAATGCAACCAAACTAATGCCAAATTAACAAGCATTAAGTCTAGTTTCTAAAAAGGTAAACCGCATAATTTTTGGACCGCTAGATTGTTCCCAGTTACTGTATAACCGAACCTATATCCAGATCGCTTCCCTTATGAACATGGCAAGCACAAATATAATTCTAGGGCTAATAACAAAGAACACCAATCACACAACAATTGTTCAACAAGGCAACATAAACATATGATCATACATGGTGACAACTTATCAAACCCTAACCCCTACATAAAGCCATTCATAGGACCCATTATAGAGCTAGAACCCCACCCTTACCTTAGCCTTAGAAGATCACGAACCCTAGCCTTTGAAGATCACGAAACCCTAACCTCCTCTCTCCTCTTGGCGTCGCTCTCTCCTTCTCCTCTCCTCTTGGCCGTCGCTCTCTCCCTCTTCTCTTCTCTCTAATTCTATTATTTGTTCTTTCTAAATGCGCCAAAGCCTAAAATACCTCTTATTTATACTTATTTAATTTTATGGGCTTTTCTATAGCTTATGCGAATTACATCATGGGCTCGCTTAACACTTCTCATTTTACTACTCCCAACCCTAACAATAGGCCCACCTATACTAGCATTATTATTATTTTATTATTTTTCTACCAATTAAATTCTCATACAATTCAATTAAATAATTAATTAAATTTTTGGGGCGTTACAGGTTTTGCGGACCAGGTTTAGGCTTGGGAGTCGTTTATGCATAGAGAATGTATTAGCACCCTACGTAATCCTTCCTAAGGAAGGTTACCTTTTAACTAAATGTGTAGAAAAAATTATTAATTTAAAAATTTATTTTTACCCTTATTTACAAATTAAAAGAAAAAGACTTGGAAGGAGAACATTTAATTATTTTTGTTTGCTTTTGAAAAAAAATAAGAAATAAGAAATTTACAAAAGGACTAAAAAAGGGGTTTTTATTAATGCAATTGACAGAGATCGGCCGCTCTCTGCTCCTACGTATCTCCTAGTAGAGAATCAAATCACACGTAGTTCTTGGGTAGAAAATGTTTGTGTGTTGGTGTTTTTTATTATTTGAATGTTTTTGAAATTGGAGGACGTTCATAATGACCAAACAGATAAATCCAGAGTGGTCGCCACTAATAGCCTATTTGAAATGTAAGGTGTTCACAATGTTCAAACGAGTTAAACCCAGAGTGGGCATTGCAAATAACTGATTTGGGATTGGGTGTTTGATTATTTGAAAATATTTGATTGGAAACATGATCTAAAAAAGGGTTAAGATTGTGTGAAAATAAGTTAGACTCATTAGTTTGTAAAATATGTGAGGATGAGTTGGACTCATTGGTTTGTAAGATGTGTGAAGATGAGTTGGGCTCATTGTATAATGAAAGTAAAAAAGAGTGGGTTAAAAACCAAAGATCTAAAAGGGATTAGAGACATAAAAGGATAAGGTGAAGATAGTAGTTAATAGTCCATGATTATTTATTTAAGATAAAATAATAAAAACATAGAAAGAAATCAGTTAATTATAGAATGTAAGACGGGATCAGATACAAATAAAACAAGACAACAATTAATATAAACTATTATCATGATATAACGATAAGTGAGAGAGGGGGGGTACCAAAAGCAGGACAATAGGGTGTATATAGTAGTGAAAACAACAATGGTAATAATAATAATAAAATAATAAAACAAAAATAAGGAATCAGGAGTTTACGTGTGAGATACTGACATGGTTTGTGTGTAGTGGTTAATAATATAATAAAATAATAAAAGGGAAAGGGATGTGAATGGAAGGAAAAATAAATACATTAAAAAATGAAAAGATTAAATGGAGGACACACATTCACTTAACCTAATATTCACACACAGGGGATGAGGGTGCCACCACAGGGAACGAGAAAGAGAAAGATTAAGGGGGAAGGAGAGTGGGAGAAAGGAAAAGCGGGGCACCGTGAGAGGAAAAGGGGGAAGGGCTCGTGTGGGTGTTGGTACGGATCAAGGCGGTTGTGTGTCAGATGTGGTAGTGGCAACGACGGCGATGGTACGCCGGTGACGGAGATGATGGTATTTAGGAGGGTGGTGACTTCCCTTCTCTCTCTATGCTTGTCTGTTTTCGCCGGTTTTTCTGGTGGTGATGGTAAGGCCGTAGTGGTGGTATCCGGAGGTCACAGTGCCGGTGGTATGAACAGCAGAGGTGCAGTTGTGAGAGATAGGGGAGGAACGTGAAGCCGCGGTGGTAGTTCGCCGGAGGAGAAAGGCAGAGACAGAGACTCGCGGGGATGATGGTGGAAGGAGCGACGCCGGAGGTGGAACCGTGGTGACGGCACCGGCGGTGGCTACGGTGAGGGGGTGGAGAGGCGACAGTGAGAAACTGTAGGAGGAGAACCGCGTGAGGTGAATACTCTCATGACTGGTTTCTGGTTCACGATGAGGGAGAGAGAACGACGGCGGCAACGGCGGTGGTGCACCGGAGACAACAGTGGTGGTGAGCTTCTTCTTGTTTCTCTTTTTTTTTTGGCTTCTTTTGCTTTGAGTGGTATTGTGTATGTTGTTGTTGGTTTGGGGTCAGTGGGAATATATGGTAGATGATGGGGATTTTAGGACTTGTTCTTCTGTATTTTTCTTTGAGGATGAGTTTGTGTAATATGTGGTTGTGTGAAAGAAGATTAAGGAATCTGCCATGAATGAATCGTTGTGTGAGTATGAAGTTTGTACTATTTCTTTTTGCTGTTTTTGTCTATGTATGACTATGTAATAAAACTGTTGACTATTTAGCTTCTTCACTTATTTTTGCACCAACTATAATAAATAATCTAATAACTACGATATAAACAATAAAAACGAGCATCAAAATAAACGTTGTATGATGAGCGCTAAAGACACACACGTGTTTAAAACGATACGTCACGACGAGGATAAAAACTTTTTGGGATTTTTTTGATAATTTAGAGGGACAAAATTAGGGTATGACAAGGGTTTCCAGCCGTCTAAAAGTGTGTTCTGCAGGATGAAAGCGCGCTATTTATAGAGTCCAGCGCAGCAGACACTGCTCACTTTCACTCATAGAACCATGTGGGTCGCTCATAGAACCATGTGGATCGTAGCGCTCATAGAACCACGTGGGTCTATAGCGCTCATAGAACCACGTGGGTCTGTAGTTATTCCTTTTGACAGATCAAATAGCCCTTTTTGCTGCATTATCCCCTTTCTTAAGTCGATCCAAACTTCACCCCTTGCCTTCACACTTTGTTCTACAACTCGATCTAGTTCTTGTGCACATAAAAACAAGGAAAAACTGGCATAACCACTACACAAAAACTAGATTTACAAACTCACAAAATCTGGTCAAACTTTACTGGTTTTAACGATTACAAAATGAAAGAAAGGCTAAATTGCTGTTTTGGCCCTTTATCTTTGGAGTTGCTGTCACTTTGGCCCTTTAGCTTTTTTTTCTCGTTTTAGCCCCTGATGTTTTTTTTGTGTGTCATTTTGGTCCCTGCCGTTAGTTTTTTCTAACGGACGCCACGCTGGCAGTTAACTGCTGACGTGGCGTCCTAATTGTCAAATCTGACGTGTCTTCATTAAATGACATGGCCAATGAGGGACCAAATTGAAACAAATTAAAAACATAGGGGACCAAATTGACACAAACACAAAACATAATCAATCACTATTCATCTTCTTCCTCCATCTTCATCTCTTCTTCCCCGGTGAGCCACCGCCACCAGAAGCGGCGGAGATGACCTCCGACACGGTGGTCGCCGGTGGAAGGTACTCCAATGAGAAAAAAAATTAGGGCTTTTTGAGACGATGACGCGACGATTCTGAATATCAAACTCGTTTTTTGATTGAAGGTCCATGGAAACACAGATCTGTCAAAAACGAAAAGGAACGAATTGCAACAAAGGAACGAAGGAACGAAAATGAACGAATTGGTGGAGAGATTGCAACAAAGGAATGAAAACGAAAAAGAGCGAATTGCAACAAAGGAACGAAAACGAAAAGGAACGAATTGCAACACAGATCTGAAACTTATTCTTCCAGATCTGTTTCTTTGGTGGAGAGATGCACAGAGAGAAGGAGAGGAAAAGAAGGAAAAATGTGAGAGGGAGAGTGAGAGAGATGCGACGGTGATGGTGAGATGGTGGTCATTTGGGGTTTTGGGGGTGGTCGCCGTTTGGTAGGAGGGTGATGACGGTGGTGATGTGGGGGGTTACGGTGGTGCTAGTGAAGAAGAAGAAAGATCTATTTTTTTTTATTTTGATGTTTTTAAGTTTTTGTGTCAGTTTGGACCCCTATGTTTTTAATTTGTTTCAATTTGGTCCCTCAAAGACACGTCAGATTGGGCAATTTGGACGCCACGTCAGCAGTTAACTGCCAGCGTGGCGTCCGTTAGAAAAATCTAACGGCAGGGGCCAAAATGACACACAAAAAAAAAACATGAGGGTCTAAAACGAGAAAATAAAAAGATAAAGCGCCAAAGTGACAGCAACCCCAAAGATAAATGGCCAAAACAGCAATTTAGCCTAAAATAAAAACGAACATCAAAACAACGTTGCACGAGAGTGCTAATGACACGCGCGCTTAAACGATGCGTGACACAACGAGAATAAAACCTTTTTTTGAATTTTTTTGATTAGTCGGACAAAATTAGGGTATGACACATAATACTCAAGAACAATACAAGAAAAATAAGGTTCATGAATTACAGAGGTAAGAATAACCCGGAAAAAGAGAAAGTCTTAATATTTGTCTTCAATCTCCTTCTCCTGCTCCAGAGCTCTCTCACGGTGTCAAGAACGGTACCCAAAAATTCTTTTTTCCTCCCTCTTCAACGCCGCAGTCACTACCGTTTTTCCTAATTTAGTGTTAGTGTATGCGATTCTTTTGGTTATGTACGGCTTGCCCCTGTAATTGAAGCTTCATTCCTTTTTACTAGACACACGCCCGTGCTACGCACGGGTTGTGTTAATGTGAAATTTAAATTTTTATGTCTATCTAAACTGAAAGAAGTGCAACAATTAACATGAAATTGAGGTTGATAACCATACGATAATAGTTTAATAAAATAAATAACGACGATGGAATAGTAGTTAATTAAAGGATTATGGGTTAAAAAGGAGTGGGGTGTATGCAGAATTGAGGTTTTATATGGCCAAATGTTTGTTTAAATTTTATGCGGTTTTTAAAGGGGGGTGGGAGTACGAAGCAATAGGATAGTTAATTAAATGAAGAAATTAACTTTTTCAAGGACGCCTAACGTTTTTAACACATACTACACTGGTGAACGTATTCTTTCTAACATGACACTCTTGATGATGTATTTCTCACTTATGAATATATAGTTAAAGATCATACTATTCAAAAGAAGGATAAATAAATAAATAAATAAAATAATAATACTTATTTTGGAAAAAAATTATCAGGGAGTGAAGTCTTGCTCTATAACACCTAGATCTTTAAATAAGTCTAAGAAAACAAGTCTGCGCACACTAAATGGTAAAGAGTTTAAGAAAACAACATTACTATTTGGTACGATATCAATCGTACGAAAGTTACTTTGTTAATCTCGTGCCAGAATCACACAACACCAGTCGGGATTGTCATTTAACTTTTCTAACATTTTGTCTTTGTACTTTTAAGTATCATCTTTAAGAAAACATCACTACTATTTGGTACCATAAGAATTGTACGAAGGTTACTTTATAAACCTCGGGCCTGAATCACACAACACCAGTCGGGCTTGTCATTTAACGTTTCTGCATTTTGTCTTCGCACTTTTAAATACTATCCTTAAGAAAACAACGCTACTATTTGGTACGATAAGAATCATACAAAAATTACTTTGCTAACCTCGGATCCGAATCACACAACACCAGTCAGACTTGTCATTTAATATTTCTGACATTAGTTCTTCATACTTTTAAAAGAAGGATAAATAAATTAATAAAATAATAATACTAATTTTGGAAACAATTATCAGGGATCAAAGTCTTGCCCTATAACACCTTTATCTTTAAGTAAGTCTAATGAAGTAAGTCCATGCACAACTAAATGGTTAAGAGTTTAAGAAAACAATGCTACTATTTGGTACGATAAGAATTGTACGAAAATTACTTTATAAACCTGGGGCCTAAACACACAACACCAGTCGGGCTTGTCATTTAACGTTTCTACATTTCGTGTTCGCAATTTTAAGTATTATCCTTAAGAAAACAACACTACTATTTGGTACGATAAGAATTGTACGAAAGTTACTTTATTAACCTCGGACCTGAATCACACAACACCAGTCGGGCTTCTCATTTAATGTTTCTGCATTTCGTCTTCGTACTTTTAAGTATTATCCTTAAGAAAACATCGCTACTATTTGGTACGATAAGAATCGCACGGAAATTACTTTTTTAACCTCGGGCCTGAATCACACAACACCAGCCGGGTTTGTCATCTAATCTTTCAGACATTAATTCCTCTTACTTTTAAAGGATGATAAATAAATTAATAAAATAATAATACTAATTTTGGAAAAAAATTATAAGGGAGATACCCATTGGTGATATTGTATTTATTTTTCAGTAATGGTAAAATACATTGAAGAACTTGAAAAGAAGTTAATGAAAAGGAGATAAAAAACATCAATTGCGTAAACTTTAACCCATTTACAATGAAATAAATATATTTTAAATTATTATTGAAATTTGTTTTCTGTGAACACTCTTATACTGAAACTAAAAATTCACTAAAGCAAGCCGCATGATTTAATTTTTTTGCAATCAACAGAGGTGAAGTTCATGGGTAGAAAAAATTTGTGCGTTGGTTTTTTTATTAAAGTTTTGATAAAAAATGAATTTTGATGAGTAGCAAAATTCATTTTTTAATCTTTGTTAAAATTTTCTCCAACGGTGATCTCTTTAGTTTCAAATCTTAAGTAAAATTAAAATATGAAATGTATTCTCTTTCTCTCTCTTGTTACCGTCTTCTCCTCTTCCACTTTGACCCACTATGTTAAACTCCACCTTCTTCTCAAAAAGGCAAAAACACCCATGAACCTCTCATCTCTCTCTCTCCCTCTCACCAGACTAATCTGAATCCCTCTTGTTCTGGAGTCAACCAGGGGGTCCTATTAGCAAAACCAGGAGGTGCATTCAGCAATTGGAACGGATTAGCCCAATCAATCCAGCCCATGTCCACCTCACGAGAGCCCAACATGCTTGGACGGTCAAGATCGACTCTACCAATCCAACGATCCACGAGAGGGCACGATTTCCTATAAATACAGGCAAACTTTGCCCTAAGAAAGGTTCAATCTCTAATCCTTAGTACCTTCACTCTTATATTCTATCTACTGACTTGAGCGTCGGAGTGGCTTGCAGGTACCCCCCCGGGCGTTCATTGACCTCCAGTCAGGACAGCAAATGACTTGACCTCCCGTCAGGACAGCAAGAGACCTGACCTCCCGTCAGGACAGCAAGAGACCTGACCTTCTGTCAGGACAGCAAGAGACCTACCAACAGCAGTCGACCAAAAAGCTGCTCGGTACAGAACATTGGCGACCACAGTGGGAGGATTCTTATCTTTTCACACAATCATAACTCAAACTTTTTCTCTTGCTGTGCAATGGCTTCTAGAGGCAGACCCCGCACTCGAAGTGTCACCCATGTGGGCGCCTGGCAGGGCGCCTATGATGAAGCAGCAAGCGCCCATGAGGGCGTCTGGCAGGGCACCAGTCAAGGCAGCCAGCGCCCATAAGGGCGCCTGCCAGGGCGCCAGTCAGCAGCAGCCAGCGCCCATTAGGGCGCCTGCCAGGGCGCCTATGATGAAGCAGCCAGCGCCCATGAGGGCGTCTGGCAGGGCGCCAGTCATGAAGCAGCCAGCACCCATGAGGGCGCCTGGCAGGACACCAACAGTAAAGCACAAAGCGCCCATGAGGTCGCCGTGGTAGTTGATTAAAGCAACCCCCTTGAGGACTGGGGGTCAAACAGGTCAAGGAGGAAAAAGTGGAAAGAAATCTTGAGCGTTGCATCAACCTCGACCCCTAGGAAGGGACCAGACCACCTTTATCCTTCGACGACAAGGATTTGCTTGACGGGAAACCAAACGAACACGTTCCGCCGCTCATCACCGTCGTTATGACTGATAATGGAGTAAGAAGATTCCTGGTTGAACATCTCCCCCACCGACCTGACTCCATACTCAGTGGCGCACCATAGAGGGTGACTAGCGCTTGGAACCCAGGCGCCCAACACCATCGAGGAGGTCCTCAGACCGGCGTGTGGCTCGAAATTTGGACTATGAAGACACATCCCCCCGCAACTCAAGAAGGTTTTCCGATGAAGGGCCTTGGAGAAGCTGCCAGCACTCAAGACATATGATGGAACCCCGATAATGAGCCATAGAGGCGTCAGGGAGCCTATTCACTGCAAAATCTTCCCCCTCACTCTCAAAAATTCCGCATTACAGTGGGTTCAAGAGCTAGGGCCGAACTCCATCTCCTCCTGGGGCAGCTGGTGAGAGTGTTCACAGCTCGTTTCACTGCCTCCCGGCTGAAACCCAAATCTGAAGAGATTCTTAGAGCAATCAAGCAGGGAGAGAAAGAAACACTTAGAGAATATCTGGAAAGGTTCAAACAAGGAGGCTACCAACGTCAGGGACCTTGAAGACAAGAGGAGGCTCTTTTGGATGAAGGATGGCCTTAAGAAGGGAAGCCTGTTTCAAAGAGACATGGGGGTTAACAAACCCCGAAGCCTGTGCGAGTTCCTTCGAAAGGCACAAAAGTACGTGGACTATGAAGAAGACAACATGGCGTACCAAGAGGACGCCAAGGTTGGCAACAAGGAGGCAGAGGATGAAACTCGTGACTCCGAATAAGGAGCAGGGCATCAGGACCTGAGCCTAGGGCTAGACCTAGTTATGAATTTTGTTGTTTAAGTACAAAAGCATAACGTATGGCGCTAGCTAGCATCAACACTTGTTACAAAGAAAAATGCCTTAAGATCAAGAAAGAAAAAAGGCCTAACTCCACAGTCAGGAGTGGCACGAGGCAAGTGTGACAAGCATATATGAAGAGGCCTGAGCCGGATGGCCACGAGGTCTTGGCCTAGGATAAGCGAAACCACTAGCAAAGCATGGGACCACGAGGTCTTGGGTAGCAGACATCGGGAAAGGCGCGGAAGTCAAGCAAATGACGAGACCGTGAGGTCATAGACACCAGTGATACCTACCTACAAGGATGACGTCTAGTCTACAGGCCATAACCTCATCTGTGTTTATCCAATTCGTACGTCTCCACACCCAGGAAGGGAAACAAGCTGACGGCACTCACAAGCTCGTGAGAAAATAAAATAGTGCACGAGCACGTGAGCAAATAACATAGTTCGCGAGCACAAGAGTGCACGAGCACGTGAGCAAACAACATAGTGCACGAACACATGAGAAAATGAAATGGTGCACGAGCACCTAGGAAAGTAGAACGATGCATGAGCATCCGAGAAAATGAAATAGTGCATGAGCACGTAAGGCAACACACGCCAGGACGCCTGGCAGGGCACCAAGGCAGCCACAGGCGGCACCCAGGAAGGCGCCCAGCAGGGCGCCACCAACAGAAGAAAGGGAACCTCCCCCTACTTGCACATGGTAGAAAACAATTGGGTAATTACCTACCATCAACCACCCCAAACAAGGCAAGTAAGTGAAAAATATCAAGAGACGAACAGGATAATCGCTGTGATCAGCTGACAAACTTAGCAGGCCCGACAACGTCAAGTCAAGACCATCCTCCGGGATAATCTCGACTTAGGGGGAAACGGTGGAACCAAGTCAATATTCACCAGAGACACCGCCGGGGATCACCATCGAGGAGACCCCCCGACCGACGCAGCTCAATACCAACGTAGGACGGCAGCAAGGAGGATGATCTGGCTTGATTAGGCACATAAAATGCAACACCCTCAGGGACGACATTAAAGAGCAGACCCATGACACTGGTCCCTAATAATAGCACTTATTCCCAAAGATAAAAAAGAAGAGAAAGGGTCCAACTCCATAAAAAGGAGGGGGGCAATGCTAGTTTGTGATCCTACCTACCAGGCAAAGAGGGACTGCCTGGATCGTAGGGACACGAGTCGACCTACTCGATTCACGAAGCGGCTATCAAGAGACGTCGCAACCTCTAATGGGTGAGTTAAATTCGGACAGATTCTGATAAACTCCTTTTACAGTCCCTAGATGGGCGATAGGGCATCGCAAGATGTCGCAACCCCCGAAGCGGCATATCGAAAAGGTCACAACCTCTAATGGGTGAGTTAAATTCGGACAGATTCTGATAAACTCCTGTTAGAGTCCCTAGATGGGCAATAGGGCATCGCAAGATGTCGCAACCCCCGAAGCGGCATATCGAAAAGGTCGCAACCTCTAATGAGTGAGTTAAATTCGGACAGATTCTGATAAACTCCTGTTAGAATACCTAGATGGGCGATAGGGCATCGCAAGATGTCGCAACCCCCGAAGCGGCATATCGAAAAGGTCGCAACCTCTAATGGGTGAGTTAAATTCAGACAGATTCTGATAAACTCCTGTCAGAGTCCCTAGATGGGCGATAGGGCATCGCAAGATGTAGCAACCCCCGAAGCGGCATATCGAAAAGGTCGCAACCTCTGATGGGTGAGTTAATTTTGGATCGATTCCGATAAACTCCTGTCAGAGTTAACAGTGCCACGAGGCGATACGAGGTGATACGTTCGGAAGCGTGAAAAATAAGCGAGACAAAAGAAAACATGGACATAAGGAGAAAATCATCAGTCAGCCTCCATAAAGCGAATGTATAACGAAATCCAACAGGATAAAAAGAAATTACAAGTCAAAAGCAACTGAACATCTAGAAGAAGTAATCAGGGGGCAATTACATCAAAATCAACCATGTTGCGGTGGTATCTAACCATCCTCCCATCAAAGACCCCATGATAAAATCAGAGGATGCTCGACTCTAGAATAGCTTCCGGATATAAACACTGAACGTGGCCAACCGCTTGGTCATAGGCAGCATAGAAGAATCTCCACCACTTCATGCTCAAAAAGCAGATCATCATTAGAATAGGTAATGACGAAGCCAGGAAAGCCGGCTTCCTCCGAAGGCACGGTATCACTCACCATCTCTCAACCGGCAGGACAGGAAAAAAGCAGGCTAAGAGACAAGATGAGCAGCAAAAAATAAAGTAAAGTGCCAAGCACACGTCTACACAAGTCGGCACCCAAGAGGCCGCCCATGAGGGCGCCAGCAAGGTAGCAACCAGCGCCCATGAGGGCGCCTGGCAGGAGCAGGGGGGCGCCATGGGGGCGCCTGGCAGAAGCAACCAGCGCCCATGAGGGCGCCTGGCAGAAGCAACCAGCGCCCATGAGGGAGCCTGGCAGGAGCAAGCAGCGCCCAGCAGCGAGGCGCCTGGCAAGGGGGCAGTCTGAAAGCAAATCATTCGCAACGGGGTAGTCAGCACTATTCAGTATGGCACCCACAGGAGCACCGAACCTTGTCTCACAAAATTAAAGGATGCATGAGCATCTGAGTGCATGAGCACGTGAGAAAATAAAAGAGTGCATGAGCACGTAAGAAAATTAAAGGATGCATGAGCATCTGAGTGCGTGCGCACGTGAGAAAATAAAAGAGTGCATGAGCACGTAAGAAAATGAAAGGATGCATGAGCATCTGAGTGCATAAGCACGTGAGAAAATAAAAGAGTGCAAAGGATGCATGAGCATGGAAGGAAATAAAATAGTGCACGAGCACGCGAACAAAAAAGTAGAGTGTCAAGCACACGTCCACACAAGCCAGCGCCCATGAGGGCGCCTGGCAAGGAAGCAACCAGCGCCCATGAGGGCGCCTGGCAGGGCGCCAAGCACCAAGGCAGCACCCATGAGGGCGCCTAGCAAGGCGCCAATACTGGAGCAGGCAGCGACCATGAGGGCGCCTGGCGGGGCGCCAATCATCAAGCACCCAGCGCCCATAAGGGCGCCTGGCAGAACCAACCAGCGCCCATGAGGGCGCCTGGCAGGAGCAAGCAGCGCCCAGCAGAGGGGCGCCTGGCAGGGGGCAGTCTGAAAGCAAATCCTTCGCAACGGGGTAGTCAGTACTATGCAGTAAGGCACCCATGAGAGCACCGAACCTTGTCTCACAAAATCTGCTCCACGATAAGCCACCCAGCACACGCAAGCAGGGAACAACACCCAAGGCCACCCAGGAGGGTGCCAACTCTTAGAAACAAACAAGCGTCCAGCAAGGCGCCCAGGAGGGCGCCAACAGCAGAACTTAGCACTTTGGCTCAAGGCGCCCAGGAAGGCGCCAACACCAGGAGATGAGTCACGGTCACGACAAAGAGATATTGCACAAATCACCCAAAAAGGACTACCGGAATGAGGTCGACACCCCATGTGTCAAGGCTGTCTCCATCATCCTCCCCATCTCCCAACCTGATGGACAGGGGGCAACACAAGCAGTTAAGTACCAGTCAAACAACACCCTATCCCGAGGTGGGAGGCTTCAAAGAAACGAGACGAACTCGAAAGCCAATAGGCTAAGAAAAGAAACTAAGTGTCACCACAATTACCAAGTGATAGGGAAGCAGCGAGGCCGGGCGAACAATCGGGAAAAAGACAAGTCCCCTTGATGGCAAGAAGCCTAAAAATATCAAATTAAAGAGCAAGTCAAAACAAGCAACAAAACGAGCAACAAAGAAGGAAGTACAAAGCGAAACCTAAGCTCGAAACCGATGCCCATGGGGGCACCCGGCAGGGCGCCAAGTCAAAAAATGCTTCGCGCCCAACTCAAGGCGCCCATGAGGGTACGAGTTCCCTTCTCGCCGATCATCAAGCGCAAGATCCCCTGTGGGCGCCACTCCCCTAGGTGTAGAATTCACCAAGTGCAAGGCACCAACGAGGGCGCCAACCTCTCTGGTGCAAATCATCAAGCACGTGGCACCCACGAGGGCACCACTCTCTTACTTGGGCGAATTACCAAGTGAAAGGCACCCATGAGGGCGCCACTCTCTTACTTGGGCGAATTACCAATCGCAAGGCACCTGTGAGGGCGACAACCTCACTAGTGCAATACATCAAGCACAAGGCGTCCACGAGGGCACCACTATCTTACTTGGGCGAATTACCAAGTGCAAGGCACCTGTGAGGGCGACAACCTCACTAGTGCAAATCATCAAGCACGTGGCACCCACGAGGGCGCCACTATCTTACTTGGGCGAATTACCAAGTGCAAGGCAGCTGTGAGGGCGACAACCTCACTAGTGCAATACATCAAGCACAAGGCGCCCACGAGGGTGCCACTCTCTTACTTGGGCGAATCACCAAATGTAAGGTGCCCATGAGGGCGCCAACCTCTCTTGTGCGAATCATCGAGCACAAGGCGCCCATGAGGGCGCCACTCCCCTACTTTTGCGAAACACCAAGTGTAAGGTGCCTATGAGGGCGCCAATCCCTCTCATACAAAACATCGAGCACAAAGCGCCCATGAGGGCACCTCTCCCCGATGTGCAAATCACCAAGTGCAAGGCGTCCATGAGGGCGCCAATCCCTCTCATGCAAACCATCGAGCACAAGGCGCCCATGAGGGCGCCACTCCCCCATTTGCAACTCGCCCATCACCAGGCGCCCTCGAGGGCGCCACCCTCCTTTTTTACTCTAGAGAGTGAAAATGACAGAACACGGTTGTTACGAAAGCAGTGTCCCGCGTAACCTCACAGAACCGGCAAACCGACGAAAATCCTTCAAGCCAAGACCATCCTTCGGAATAATCTCGGCTTGGGGGGCAACTGTTCTGGAGTCAACCAGGGGGTCCTATTAGCAAAACCAGGAGGTGCATTCAGCAATTGGAACGGATTAGCCCAATCAATCCAGCCCATGTCCACCTCACACGAGCCCAACATGCTTGGACGGTCAAGATCGACTCTACCAATCCAACGATCCACGAGAGGGCACGATTTCCTATAAATACAGGCAAACTTTGCCCTAAGAAAGGTTCAATCTCTAATCCTTAGTACCTTCACTCTTATATTCTATCTACTGACTTGAGCGTCGGAGTGGCTTGCAGGTACCCCTCCCCCCGGGCGTTCATTGACCTCCAGTCAGGACAGCAAATGACCTGACCTCCCGTCAGGACAGCAAGAGACCTGACCTCCTGTCAGGACAGCAAGAGACCTGACCTTCTGTCAGGACAGCAAGAGACCTACCAACAACAGTCGACCAAAAAGCTGCTCGGTACAGAAGACCTCTCATCTCTCGACCTCGCACCCTTTGATCATAGCTTCTCCTCCTCTTCATGCATGTGAGACGAAACAAACCCTAAATCAGTGTCGTTTCTCACTCAGGTTCGTTCTCTCTCTCTCTTTACTTCGTCTTCTTTGTTTTCCCTTCTCTTCTCTTCTCTACTAGGTTTTGACAGTTTATTGATAATTTGTACAGATTGAAGGCTGGATTCACACCGACACAGTTATAGAAACGATTTTAAGATGGTATTAAAGAAAAGCCCTTTGATTGCTTCGTTAATTTCTCTGTTTGCGAAACTGCGAATCTGATTTCTTTGGTTTCTGTTGTTGCATGAACAAAATCTTGTTGGATGTGTTGAAAACAAACACAAATGAAGAACGCACACAAGTATTGTTTTCGTCACTTTCTGATTTTCTTTTGTTTCATTTTAATGTGTTAAACCCTATGTTTAACACTCTTGGTTTCTGTTGTATGTGCTCAAACTGGCTGTTTGAGATGGTGATTGCCTCAAATCACATCTTTGAAGAACACCAGATACACACAATAGAAGGTAAATCCCTCTTCTCTTCTCACTGTACTTTAAAAACTCTCTTTGGTTTTATTTTCTTTTGGGAAAAAATTTCACAGTGAAGAAACTAAGTAAATGGTTTTATATGTGATAATGTTTTAAGAATCAAATAACATTCCTGCAATTTTTTCTATCCATCTTAACTTTTATTGTAAATTTCATATTTACTTTGTTTATATTCCTAAAATCTAGAATATCATGAACCTAATCGTGTACAATAAAATTTTAATAATAATTCTAATTATTATTTATTTGTACAGAAAATTCCCCTTGTGATGGCTGACCGTCCTGGTGATGCTGAAATTTTTTATGCATCAACAAAGAAAGCAGAAAGAGAACTTAAGTGGAAGTAAGTGTTATTTGCTTTCAAATAGATAAGTTCATGACATCTAACTGATTAGTCTTTGATTTCTAATTTATTTTTTGGAGTGGACATCATCTGGTTGATAATTACCATCCTTCACCATATCCTAGCTAGATATCAATTGCATATTTGTTTATAATGAAATACTTTCATGTACATCTCAGTCTCTTTAAACAATGAAAAATGAATAAGTGAGTGAGATACACACAAATGATATAGACTATTGAATTTTCAATGTCAACGTTTGAAAAAATAAAAATATAAACATATTGAAGGCACTTTAGTGTTTGTTGACGGCTAGGGTTGGACTTAGGACACGATATTTATTGGCTTTAGGTGTACGAAAATGTCTTAGTAGTATTTCTTTGGTCAATCATAATGATTTTTTTTTTTTGGTTATGAAAATAAAAAAAAAAAGAATAATGATTTTTTCCTAATAAAAAGCATACTAAAGCGTATTCAATTAATTGTATATATAAATCTGTACAGAGGTGTAGCTTATATACAAAAATATTATTCTGTTCAGCTGGTTGTTGGGTTTGTTAGGAGCCAACAGAGTTAGTTACAACTAACTTTTGCATTTTGAAGTTAATTCTGGGAAGGGTATAGCTACTGCTTTTCTTACTTTTGGCACTTCTAATTTTGGTGTCAGTTACTTGGTCTTTTGTTGTTTGCTAATGAATTGTTTATTATCAATATTATTCCACTTCTGTTGTTTGTTTGTTACAATAGTTTATGTCACTTTTGGTGATACAGATTTGTGTACTTGGCTTATAAAAAAAGATTTGTGTTCTTCCATGCTTTTGAGAAATATTACATTATGGATATTACGTCATATTTGCATCATTCATTTGTCATGATAGTGCATTCACTATTTGGCTTGTGACTTTGGTGCCCAAATTTAATGTGCATTCATTCACTGTTTTGTAACTTTTGTAACTTAGCTTTACTTAAATTCAAATTTTGAAGATGGTGTTTACTTGTTAAAAAATGTTAGCATGTTAGTCTACTAGCTTGATGTTTCTTGCTTAAGATTTTTCATTGTTTTATATGTTTCTACTTAGTTACACAAACTTGGCTACAGAAAGGTAAATTCCTCTCTTCTCGTTACTGATTTTTTCTTTCTCACTCATTTCTCACACTTGAGGAAAACACTAACCTTGATTTCCTCTTGTTTGCAAGGTACAACCACTTGTTGAAGATGAAGAAAAGAAGCTTAGCAGTACAACATAAAAGAAGATTGAAAACTGTAAAGAAAATCTAAAGTTGCAGAAAGAGTCACCCTAGAAACTGTCATCTACAACTTTGGAACTGTTCTTCTGCACCTCCTCAGTGACAACCACGTCCCTCAAAACTAATATCAATGGCAACAACAGATATAAAGGAAGAGAAACGCATATCCATGAATAGATGATATTAACTGACCAGGAAATTGTGATTGATGAATGCTCTTGGTTCCCAGGAGAGAACTTCGGTCCACTGCTCCTGCCTATAGGAAAGATTAAATACATTTAGTTCGAGAAGGACATGCAAAACAAAATCAAACAGAAGAATAGAGTGAATTTACATCAAACAAAATCATTCCAACCTTTCAGTTGGAATGATTTTCACTTGCTCAAATATGTCTCTATTTATAGAAGTGAACAAAGTTGCAATTTTACATTATACAATTAATTTAAATCTTAGATGCATCATATTTGCATCACCACCTGGATGCCAAGTCAAATTTATTAAAAACAATTGCATAATGCAAATTTTCTTTTGCATTTAACTTCGGTTGGCAAGTGCAAGGTGCCACCAAGTTTGACCAAAAATATATGACAGCAACATATGTCATCAACATTTTGTAAAAAAAATAAAATACAGTGAGAGCAACATATTTGCTTTTTCCTTGTTGGTCTTACACCTGTATTCCTATACATGTCAAAACCGTATAGATATACGGTGAGACAACTATCTTCTCTTAAAAAAGAAGGATAATGTCGTCCTAGGGTTCAGTGCATTCCAAGTTGTAGTGCTGATTGCCTATTTTTCCTTTTGCTCTCACGTGTGTTCCCAAACCAAAAGGTTTTGGTTTTCTTTCTTTTTGTTGACAATCATGGGCTGGGTATACTTTCTCAACGATCTGCCACCAAAATCCATGGGAGCCAGGGTTAGAGTCTTTAAGTATCCAAGCAATATATAAGATTTTTGGCTTCTGTTGGTGCGCATATAAAGAGTGACTAGAAGGCAGGTTCATTATGGGAGCTGCACTTTTTTGTTTCTTTGCATTATGAGAGCTAAACTTTTATGTTTTTCTTGTAGCACTAAACAGAATAGTTTCCTTTGTGTAGGAGGCGATTGAACCTATTTTGTTCTTCATTCTCTCTCTTGGTTTGGTTTGGTTTGGTTTGTGTCTTGAATATCTTGATTTTAAAATCGATTATGTCTCAAATGGTTTTAACTTGTTGTCCGTAAACGGAAGCTTAAAAAACAAGCAGGAAGTTCCTTTTTTTTTGGTCAAAAAAAAAATCATTGGCTGGACATTAACAAGCTTGGAACGTATTTTTTTTAAGTTTGTCTTCAAGCCTTTGTTTTCTTTGTTCTGCAAGCAAGCATCCACTTTGTATTGCAAGCCCATATAAATATAGCTCTAAATTGGAATATTAGTTTTTTTCAACTTTTTCCACATTCTTGCAAAATATAGAGCAATTTAAGTCAGTGATTTGTATAATTAATATATAATTGCTCTAAAAGTAACCCAAAAATATCTCTAAAAATGACTAAATTAGAGTTTATCAACCATTATACTTACGGGAATCTTCCGAGAAAAAACCCCGAGTCCATCATAGAGCAAACATCATAATTATCATCCAAAAGTGGGGAAATCTCTCCACCCTTCACTTCATTAAAATGTCCACCCCATTCTCATATTACATTCACGTTCATAAAGCCATACCAGAGCAATTCCTTAACCCATGATCCTTAGTTTACACCTCTCATCATCTTATTCGATCTAGGACAACCTTGTCGTTTATAGATTGGGTCAATATCATATTTTACAGGTTAGATGAGTTTTATGGCTTTTCACTACATTCACAACTATAAGGCCAACCGGGGAAATTCCCTAACCAATTATCCTAACTCTGCACCCTTTTCACCATCTTACTCAAAGTGGGGCAACTTCATATCTCATGGGTTTGGGAATTCTCTTGCTTTCCATTCATTCTCAACCACTTGTCAATCCAAAACCAGGCAAATCTCATTTCTTCACTCTATCTACACTACTAGTTGATGTTGTCATCCCTAGACGGGGGCAAGCTGTTCATTTCCCACCATGTTATATCTAAATTGGGGCAATTACACATTTCCTAGACTGGGGAAAGCTTATCTTTCATGGGCTTGGACAACAACTGTATCCATCATTCCACTCACATACCACATTTGCCACCAAAATACCCACATAACCTTAATTCGACTGACTCATTCATTTGTATTTGCACAACTATACATGTTAATTAAACAATGCTTCATAGGGAGAGAACACAAGTTGATAATGTGATACTGACAATTCTCAGTTAACTTCTTAGACCTAAGGAGTTTAGCCACCATGGGTAATTATAACCAAATGGAAGAACAATGTGAACGGGTCTTCAAATGCAGTCAAATTTTTTTTTTCACCTCACGATCTACAAAGATGACAACTTTGAGTTTGCCGAAGTTCGAGTTCAAATCAAATCTAATTTTTCCAATGAGTGACAAAATTCAAAATATTTGCTTCTCTCTTTCCAATATCAAGAGCTTGTTTCTCATCAGATAATATTCTAACATCCTTTAATGCTAAAAAATAAATAAAAATAATGCATCATATCATAAATCATTAAACCATGCATTGCACCACACATATTACACATGTCTTCATTACTTACCATACATTTTGCTCCAGAGCATTACAATTGCATCCAAAATTTACTAGGTTTCACTTCACATATTTTCCTATTCTAATGTCAAACCATGCATACCATTCATCACATCACATGTCATACATTTCATACATAACATAAATTTTTGCACATGTTCTATTCAAACATATCATCTCACTACACCCATCTAGGTAGTTTTAACTAAATCATGCATATTACATCACTTTTAAGTAAAAATCCAGTACCTATTTACACCTTCAGATCAGCGCGCCAAAGGTCGATCCAGCTTTATTGCTTTCTCAATCATCGCGTCAGCACCCGACCTGGTGATGATCCTTCACCGCAACCTTTGACTCATCGCGTCAGCACCCAACCTTGCAATGATTATTTGTTGTGGATTCAGATTCACTGTGTCAGCAAACGGTTTGGCAGTAGTCCCTCAAATTGTTCAATTTGTCAGCTCCAGACCCCGACTTTGACCTTTCATTAACCAACCAATGCGTCAGTAACATACTTGACGTTAAACCTATAGGGTTCATGGTTATTTTCAGATCACCGCGTCAGCAAACGACCTGGCGATGATCCCTCACTATTGCTTCCCAATACACTACGTCAGCACCCGACCTGACAGTAGTATTCTTTATTGCTTTCTGATCCACTGCGTCAGCACCCGACCTGGCAGTGATCTCCTTTACTGCTTTCCAGTCAATGCGCCAAGAGTTGACTCCTCATTTTGCTTTCGATTAGCACGCCAAGTGTTGATTACCTTTTCCCTCAAACATATTTTCAATAAAATCACGTTAAGATTAGTTTTTTTATCTTTATTTCTATTTTACTATGAATTTTTTTTGAAAAAACCTCATTTTTTAAGTAAAATATAAATAAAGAGGGGTAGCTATTGCACCGTAATTTTTTCTGAATAAATCAATTTTCTTAGAAAAAATATATTTAAATATTGCATCTTTGAATTTAATCGTTACACGTTATTTTACCTATAATAAAGTACATAACCATTTGTTACATTGTTTACACTAAAAATACAAAATCAGTTTGTTAATCCATTTTAAAAGCTCAAATTTGAAAAGGATGAAAATAATAATATTTTGTGCATCATTTGAGTTTTTGTATCGTCAATAAGTCATCATTTTTTCAAGAAAAATAAATAGTCATATCATAAATCGCACCACGCATTACATGTGCTCTCACTATTCTAGCATCAAACCATGCATCCTTTCTTTAAAGAAAAAAACCTGCATGTCTCTTTATCCATCATAGCATTTGCATCTAAGCATTACAACTGCATTCACATTTTACGCATGTCAAGAATTCTGCATCTTGAGATCGTCATGCCACCATTGAGTCTAACGTCGATCCTTCAGACCAAATCGGTCCTTCAATTTTATTCGGATCAACGCGTTAAGTGTTGACTCCGATGACACCTTCAGATCACTATGTTAGCACTAAGTCTAGGTTCGATCCTTTAGACCAAATCGGTCCTTCAGTTTAGTTTGGAGATCAACACATTAAGTGTCGACTCCGAATGACACCTTCAGATCACTACGTCACCACTGAGCCTGACAAATCTTTCATTTTCGAGATTAGCTGCGTCCACCTATGACAAAGCGTAAATCATTCATGGTCAACATATCAGTTCTAGATCTGATCTTGACCCTCACGACTGCTCGACCTAGGTCACCCTCAGACCAATGCACTAGTAAAATAGCTAGTAACTGGTCCATCACTACAGCTTCATACCTAGGCAGTCCTTTAGACCTATATTGGCTTTAGATCGTTACGCCAACACCTCAGAGCAGGCATCGATCCTTTAGACCAATTGGTCCTTCAGTTGAGTTCGTTTTAACGTGTTAAGCGTCGACTCTGAATTAGACCTTCAGATCATCACGTCAACATTTAGTCTGACATTGATCCTTCAGACCGATCGGCCCTTTAGATCCACAAAGATCCTTCCTTATCGCCTTTTTAGTCATAAGTGTTTACGGTTTATCATGAATTTTTCAAAAAGAAAAAAAAAACAATTCATAGTTTAGGACAAAATTAGTGTTCTTTTATCTTTATGTCTATTTTACTTTGAAAATTCCAAACTAATCCAATTTTCTAGTAAAATTTAAATAAAGAGGGGCAACTGTTGTACCCTAATTTTGTCCGTCTAATTAAAAATTTCTCTAAAAAAGAATCACATCACATTTTCGGTTTTTGGAAACATAAATACAAAAAATACAAAATAAAATGCTGAAAAAATAAATTTGATTTTTATCAAAATCTGGTTTTCAAGACCATTTTTGTTTTTAAAGGGATTTTTTTTAATATTTTCCCTAATAATTAAATATTGATGGTGACTTCGTTGACAACGAGGAGTCTGCCAATTTTTTCGGGTGCAACACCTGGTTTCTTCAAGTTCAATGTTGACAGGAATTGCTCTTTTGGTGGTGAGATAGGTGGACTTGTTAGGAATGAATATGGTCATTGGAATAGAGGTTTCGCTTCAAAAGACGGGTTAGGTGACACTCTTATGTTAGAGTTGTTTGCTACCTTTCATGGTTTTAGAACGAGAAATCTCTCTTACTAATGACACAAAATTAATAGAATAATTTACAGCTAATTCTATGTGAAGGGAGGAATATCGTCAGCTGATGTCGTATGAATCAAATGTTTCAATTCTAATTACGGAAGCAAATGATAACCTAGGTGAGAAGGCCGATGCAATGGTTATCTATTACGCCCCCTCAATGGTAACCATTGGAAAAGCAAACAACACTACAAACAAACACTTGCCGAAAGAAACTGGACTAGAACAAAATAAAGGCCCAATTACATTTTGTTTTTTTTTCGATAAGCAAAATTTCATTCAAAGAGCACTGGGAGTGCTAAATCCAACCAACAATGATTACAAATTGTTTAGAACTTGTAGTGGATTAGACCACCATGATGAAATAGATACAGATAAATGGAAATCTAATCTATAAACACTCCAACTCCAAGATAAGCTCTTGATGCGGATTACCGTGGAGTCAACATTCGCTTCCTCCTCTTTAAAAATGGCTCCGTTCCTAGCGAGCCAAATGCTCCAGCAAGTTGTTAGCCATAACATATGTTTCGTATGCTTTGATTTTTTCCCTTTGCACAAAGTTGCACACCCAAGGAATAACTCCTCCAGAGGCTTGGACAAGTCTAGATCAACGCCAAACCAAGCGCTGACTCCTTCCCAAACTGAAGTTGCGAAGGGACAATTGAGAAACAGATGAGCTCTTGTCTCGGCTTCTTGGTGACATATGGGGCAGCGGGCATCGAGATCGGAGTTAATGACATTCCTCCTAAGCAATTGCATGCAAACCGGCAGTGAATCCAACAAAAGACGCCAACCAAACACTATTACCTTCGAGCTCTTGTACTTTTCCACAAGGATGCCGAAATTACCTGTTGACCCGAAATGGGTTGCTGCTGAAGGGGCGCGGAATTCAGCTTCAAATTGAAGGATTTAACCGAAAAAGATTTTGAGGAATCGTGCGGCCAAATCCACTAGTCCTTCTTTCCTTTATTCGGCGCAATGGGTAGCATAATACTGTACAAAATCTCTCCTTCAGCTGCAGTCATGGGATCTCTAAAATGCTTCCCATCATCATTCCACCGCCAATAATCACCAATCCTCTTCTTATGCCCCACGCGAATCTTCTTTGCCCCTCAACCTTAGAATTCGATAACAACAAATCCCTCCACCAGATTGATCCAATGTTTCGCATTGAGTGACCCTCCATTGAGGCATAGACAAATGAGTTAGAAAAATCACCATACCTGTTGTTCTGGAGTGGACCAAGGGTCCCATTAGCAAAACCAGGAGGTGCGCTTAGCAAGTAATATGGATCAGCCCAACCGATTCAGCCCATATCCACCTCATGCGAGCCCAACATGCTTGGATGGTCAAGATCGACTCTACCCATCCAACGATCCACGAGAGGGCACGATTTCCTATAAATACAGGCAAACTTTGCACTAAAAAAGGTTCAATCTCTAATCCTTAGTACCTTCACTCATATATTCGATATACTGACTTGAGCGTCGGAGTGGCTTGCAGGTACCCCCCCCCCCCCCCCCCCCCCCGCGGGCGCTCACTGACCTCCTGCCAGGGCAGCAAGAGACCTACCAACAGCAGCCGACCAAAATACTGCTAGGTACAGAACATTGGCGACCACAGTGGGAGGTTTCTATCTTTCACATCATCACTACTTGAACTTTTCCCTTGCTGCTCCATGACTCCCAGAGGCAGACCCCGGGTTCAGAGCATCGCCATACCCGCACCCCGATCAGAGGGTATTCCTGAGGGAAACGTCGTAACCCTACCTGACGAGGGTACCAGTCAGCCTGCCCAGCCTTTTCGAATGTGAGTCAGCTTTTGGATCTCCTGGTCAATCGCACTCAAGCTATCATGCATCAGGAAGACCAGCAGAGTGCTAAGACATGCCCATCCCAACTCCCATGAGGGCGCCTGGCAGGGCGCCAATGAAGAGCAACCAACGCCAAAGAAGGCGCCTGGCAAGGAAGCAGTCAGCGCCCATGAGGGCGCCATGACAACATCAGGCAGCGCCCATGAGGGCACCAAGTAGGGCACCAGGGCAGCATCAGACAGTGCCCATGAGAGTGCCTGGCACCCAGGAGGGCGCCTGGCAGGGCACCATGACAACATCAGGCAGCGCCCATGAGGGCGCCAGGTAGGGCACCAGGGCAGCATCAGACAGCGCCCACGAGGGCGCCTGCAACCTAGGAGGGTGCCTGTCAGAGGAACCCTTCCTCTAACAACGGTGACAACGAAGACACCACCGGGGATCGCCATCGAGGAGATCCCTCGACCGACGTAGACATCAAGAGTTTGACTAAGAAGACACCTCCCCCCGAAACTCAAGAAGGTTTTCGGAATAAGGACCTTTCACTCGAAGGGTGGATGGATGCCGAATCCCAAGGGCCTTGGAGAAGCTGCCAACTTTCAAGATGCATGACGGAACCGGAGATCCCGACCGCCATCTGGCACACTTCTCCCTGATGATGCGCTATCGAGGCGCCAGGGAGCCTGTTCACTGGAAAATCTTCCCCCTCACTCTCGAAAATGCTGCACTAGAATGGTTTCAAGAGCTAAGACCGAACTCCATATCCTCATGGGGTCAGCTGGCGAGAATGTTCACAGCTCATTTCACTCCCTCCCAAGCCGAAAAGACAACATGGCCTACTAAGAGGAGGCCAAGGTTGGCAGCATGAAGGTTGATCTGGCTTGTTATGGGCACAATACCAGCTAATGCAGCACTCTCAAGGATGACATTGAAGAGCTGATCCACGAGGGGAAGCTCGCCCAATACGTGAATGAAGAAGAGGATGAAACCCGCGACTCCGAATAAGGAGCACAGCATCAAGACTCGGACCTAAGGCTAGGCTTAGTTATGAATTTTGTCGTTGAGCACAAAAGCAGAATACCAAAAAAATAAATAAATAAATAAATAAAGGTCCAACTCCATAGTCAGGAGTGGAGCGAGACAAGTCTGACACGCTCGACTCCCATACTTGGAGAGATGATCTTGGCTTTAGGTTAATGTTGAGATTTCCCCCTACGATCCAGGCAGTCCCTCCCTGCATGGTATGTTGGCTCTCATCTTCCTAAAGCAAAGCAGCCAAGTTCACGGCACCCACCCGGCACGGATCCAAGGTATGAGACCACGATGTCTTGGGTAGCAAGCGCTAAGAAAGGTGCGGAAGTCAAGCAAATGACGAGACCATGAGGTCACAGACACCAGAGATACCCACCTACGAAGGTGATCTCTAGTCTGCAGTCCATAACTTCGTCCATACTTATCCAATGGAGGCGTGTGAGCATGCGTTGGAAATCTAAGAAGAAGAGCTACAATTCTCATGTTGAGCTCAAAATCCAATTCGGACGTCTTCCCACCAAGGAAGGGCGCCCATGAGGGCGCCAGCAGCATACTTATCCGATGGAGGCGTGTGAGCATGCGTTGGAAAGCTAAGAGGAAGAGCTACAATTCTCATGTTGAGCTCAAAATCCAATTCGGACGTCTCCGCACCCGGGAAGGGCGCCCATGAGGGCGCCAACAGCATCCGAAAGCGGCGTTTTGGCACAAGGCGCCCACGAGGGCGCCAGCATCATGGCACACCATCTTGGCCCAAGGCGCCCAGGAGGAGGACGCCAAATTCAGGATGTTGCATTTTTACTCAATCCATAACTTCGTCCATGCTTATCCGATGGAGGCGTGTGAGCATGCGTTGGAAAGCTAAGAAGAAGAGCTACAACTCTCATGTTAAGCTCAAAATCCAATTCGGACGTCTCCGCACCCAGGAACAGCTTCCAGGAGGAGGGCGCCAACATCAAGAAGCAGCTTCTTGGCACAAGGCACCCAGGAGGGCGCCACAATCAGGATACATGGCACAAGGCGCCCAGGAGGGGGCCAGCATCAGAAAGCGGCGTCGTGGCGCGGGGCGCCCAGGAGGGTGCCAACATCAGGATGTTGCGCTTTGGCTCAAGGCGCCCAGGAGGAGGGTGCCAACTTCAGGATGTTGCACCTTGTCACCGGGCACGCAGGAAGGGGTTCCAGTCTGTAGTCTGTAACTTCTTCCATACTCACCCGATGGAGGCGTGTGAGCATGCGTTGGAAATCTAAGAAGCTTAGCTACAATTCTCATGTTAAGCTCGAAAGCCAATTCATACGTCTCCGCTCCCAGGAAGTGAAACAAGCTGGCGACACTCACAAGCTCGTGAGAAAATCAAATGGTGCACGAGCACGTGAGCAAAAAAACATAGTGTACGAGCACGTGAGCAAAGAGGAAAAGAAAATGTGGTGTTGCTCACCCATACTCACCATCAATCACCTCGATCAAGGCAAGTCAGTGAAAAATACCAATAAACGAGCAGGATAATTGCGGTGACCTTCTGACAAAATTAGCAAACCCGACGACGGCACGAGCCATAAGGGCAACCTAACCTACGAGGGCATTCTAAACGACAACGTCAAGTCAAGACCATCCCCCAGGATAATCTCGACTTGGGGGCCAACGGTGGAACCAGGTCAATATCCACCAGAGGCACCACCGGGAATCGATATCGAACTTTGCCACGAGGCGTGAAGCGACTTTAAACGTGTCGCAACCTCTGACGGGCGAGTTAAATTTAGATCGATTCTGATAAACTGCCCCCAGAGTCACCACGAGGTGTTAACTTTGCCACGAGGTGCGAAGCGGCTATCAAGAGACGTCGCAACCTCTGATGGGTGAGTTAAATTCGGATCGATTCTGATAAACTCCTGTCAGAGTCCCTAGATGGGAAAAGCGGCATCGCAAATGTCGCAACCTCTAATGGGTGAGTTAAATTCGGATAGATTCTGATAAACTTCTGTTAGAGTCCATAAGGCGCGAAGCGGCATATCGAAAATGTCGCAACCTCTGATGGATGAGTTAAATTCGGATCGATTCTGATAAACTCCTGTCAGAGTCCCTAGATGGGCGAAGCGGCATCGCAAATGTCGCAACCTCTAATGGGTGAGTTAAATTCGGATAGATTCTGATAAACTCCTGTTAGAGTCCATAAGGCGCGAAGCGGCATATCGAAATGGTCGCAACCTCTGATGGGTGAGTTAAACTCGCATCGATTCTGATAAACTCCTGTCAGAGTTAACATTGCCACGAGGTGATATGAGATTATACATTCAGATGCACAAAGCAAGGACTAGCGCCCGAGCCCACCCCGCGCATGCTAGTTATAGGAATGAGAATCAAGCCCGAGAAAGACCTCATAATCAAATCAAAGGAGGCTCGACTCTAGAACGGCTTCCGGATATAAACAACGAACGTGGCCAATCACTTTGTCGTAGGCAGCATAGAAGATCTCCACCACCTCATGCTCAAAAATAAGATCATCATTAGAAGAGGTAACGACGAAGCCAGGGAAGCCGGCTTCCTCCGAGGGCACGGTATCACTCACCATCTCTCAACCTGCAGGACAGGGGGCAGAACAAGCGGTTACAAGACAGACATGCCCGAACACCCCTGTAACATCCCCTAATTAGCTAATTAGATTAATTAAATTAGCAAGAGGTTAAGTTGATTAGTTCACATTAATTATATGATGTTTGGAATAAATAAATTATAGTTGTGCATAATTGAAATATTATGTTAAGTTAGTGAGTCATGGGATTAGTGTGGTGTTGAGAGTAAATTAAGAGAATATTGGAGAGTAGAGGTATTTTGGTCCTTTCACCTCATTAAATGAGGCTTCAGCTGAACCATAACACCTAAGGCAGCCCTCATTTCTCCAACAACAGAATTTTCAGAAAAGCAAGAGAGAAGAAGGAAAGAAGGGGCGCGAGGGAGAGAAGGAGAGGGAGGGAGAAACCCAAAGCTCTAATGCATGTGTGATCTGGAACCATCACTCTTCCTCATTTTCTCTCCTCTATCCGTTGATACCATTTTCGTTACCTATCCTTTCCCCCAACTCAGATTTTCGCCATAACCTCACCTTCAAGCTCCAAGCATAGAAATGGAGATATGACCCTTGCATGTCTTGGTTAGAACCCATTATTCAGTACCAAGGCTCACCTTCAAGCCACAGTTGCTGTTTGAAGTTGTTTGGGTAGCTAGGATTTGGAGTAGCTAAGTTCGTTGTCGGAGCGAATTCGAAGAGAGTTCGTGGTTGTCGGAGCGGTTGAGTTCTCGGAGTCTCGGTGTTTGCGTGATTTTCATCACGATAGGTGAGTTCTATAACTCGCTTAGGGAATGTGCGTATTTTCAGAGTCTTCACCTTTTCGAAAACCGCTTTTCTAAAAACTGTGACTGTTAATAACAAGTTATGTGTTTGATTAACGAAATGTGCTGAATTGAATGGTATATGCATGTTGTACTATATGGCTATAATATATTGTTCTAAAGCGTGTTTAAGTTTGGGTCTCGATCGAAAGGGATTTTGGAATTGGAACGGAATGGAAAAACTCATGAAAAGTCTATTTCTAGAAAACTGATAGAGACGCACGGATCGTGTGCCTATGAGCACGGGTCGTGCGCCCCCATCTGATGCTACACGAACTGATTTTTAAAATACACACGGATCGTGCGCCTAAACGCACGGGTCGTGTGTATCTTCCTAGAACTTTATTCACAACGCCCAGATCGTGCGCTTCGTCGCACGGGTCGTGCGTATCTTTCTGGAAAATCTTCTATAAATTGTTCAACAACGCACGGGTCGTGCGCCTACACGCACGGGTCGTGTGAGACTTTCTGACCTTCAAATTCAAAGTACCTTTTTATCCATTCCAAACGATTCCAATCCTCTTCTAATCCATTCCCCAAGGTTCCCCAACAATGTAAAGGTACCGATGGTATGAGATTGAACATGTTCGATAGAAAACTTGTATATTATGAAAGAAATGGGAAACCGTACTTAGAGAACGCGAGAGAACATATGTCAATAACTATACACGGTACTTGACTGATATTATATGTAACACCCGTTTATACCCCTTTCATTTATAACAATTATCAGAGTGCACAAATCATTTTTTTTTTCGAAACGGAATGCTACATTTACTTCAAAAACACGTCAATTGTTTAACTTAAATTAAAATCATTACGTGGCATCATGGGCGGGCCATTACTCAAAAATACAGTTACAACGTTAAAATAAAATCCAACAAGTCGTACAAGACAAAATCACTATCTAATAAGACGCCCCCCAGGTGCTACGTATCAGAGCGACTCGAACTCAAGGGAATGAAGGTCAAAGCCTTCAAGTACGGTTACATGTAAAGTAAAAATCAACAAAAGGGGTGAGTCTCAAACCCTATAATAAAGTACATAAGGAGTAGTATGTACAGATACAGGACTACATCAATTACAGCAATATTCACTTTAATCACCAGTTCAGTCAACCGAAATTAATCACCAATTCATCACCAACTAAATATTCACCAAACAATCACCAAATAAAAGTAATCACCAACCAATCACCAAATAAATAATCACCAAAATAATCACCAACTGTAAGTTTAATGTATGAGATGCAACCCAAAACTCCACGGGCATATGCATGTGGATCCATCACCAAAAATGAGCCTTGAGGGCATTCACCAAAATTTATAATAAGGCCGAAGCCCGAGGCCGAAGCCTATTCACCAAAAATCATGCATATGATTATGCGACACCATGACAATGCATCACACACCAGAATCACCAAATAAAAGTATGCCATAGCATATTCACCAACAGTTTGTTTATTCACCAACACCCAAAAGAGGATCACAGACCCCATTCACCAATAATAATATACACCATATATATATATATATATATATATATATATATATATATATATATATATATTTGCATACCACACTGTTACACAGCACATTACTTTCACCGTGACAACACCATTTAAAAGTACAAGGAACAGTACCTTAGTCTCATAAAGAACACCAACATTTTATTTAAAAGGAACAGTAGCGATTTCCAATCCAAACAACAACTAGTACACAGTCACTTGGGACTTTCAGAAACGACTGGGGAAAAATATTAAGTTTTGGTTTTGGCCTGGACAAACAGATAGACCATTAAATGAGCGTCGTAACGCACTTTGAACCACCTAAATACATCGTTTACGCAATTATTCGAGCACTTAGCAGGCAACTCAAATTCAACATACAGAGCACAATTTCACAGGTCATATCAATGAGCAACAATTGACAACCACATACACATATAATCATCAATAACATAAAATCAAGGTAAAACAGGACATGTGGATACCTTGTATGCAGGAAACTTATTATAGGACAAAGAGTCCTAATTGATTTTGATGATGAAAAACAAGATAAAGAAGAATGAGCAAGTGAAGACCTAGAAAAGCAAAGGAAAAAGAAAAGCAATCAAGCAACAAATCATCCAAGTCAAGGCAAGCCCAAAGAATGAAGAATTGAAGACTTTTTAGGGTTGTCCTAAAATTGAGGGTAGTCCTTAGGGTTTGGGTGAGTGATTAGGAATTTTGTAAGCTCTCGCAGAGGTCGGCTCATATCTCAAGTCTCGCGGTTTTCAAAATGCATGCATAATATATAAAACCCTAAAAGCATTTTCGAAAAACCTAAAACAAGTTTTCCAAACTAAAAACAAAGTAAAGAATCGATTCACCATGATTTAAACCAAAGCATGAATCGATTCTCATCCCTATATGGCAAGTCCTAAGGCTTTTTGGAAACTACGAATCGATTCTCTTAAAGCATGAATCGATTCACACCTCTGAAACAATTCAGGTGATGAATCGATTCACACCAAGTCTCACCTAAGCATGAATCGATTCCTTCTGAAACAAAACAGGTCATGAATCGATTCACACTCTTTTTAACTAAGCCAAGAATCGATTCCCCTTTGTTTTAACAAGCCATGAATCGATTCACTCACATTTTAACTAAATCTATGAATCGATTCACTCTTTGGAAAGGGAAGTTTTTTGAAAATGGAAATGGAACTAAAGGAACCATGAATCGATTCCTTCATGCTTGCAAACTTGCATGAATCGATTCTCACTCAAACCCCTATAAAAAGGGAGATCATTTTCACTTCAAATTAATCAACCCATTCGCATATCATCTCCTATCTCTTTACAAAAACTCTTATATTTTCTCTGGTGCTCTATTCGTTCCGTTGGTCCGTCAAAGAGCTGATCTATTGCAAGAGTTAGTGTGGGGTTGAGATCTTCAAGTTGTAACATCCGCCTGCTAAGAGGTATATTCGTTTCACTGTATTGTTACTTTAGATCTGTAGATCTGTCACTAGGGAGTGGGGTATCTCTCTAGGGTATTTGCATGTACTTAGGAAGTGGGGTATCTTTCTATTTGCATGTGTTGTAACAAGGGTGGGGTATCTCTTGTTGGGTAGATTTGTGGGCTCTTCATTAGGTGGGGTATCCTAGGTGAAGGAGTGCCCAAAATCTCTGTAAAGGTTTCCAAGGCACCCGTAAGCCTTGTGGTTAGTGGAAAAATCTCACAAGGGTGTGAGGACTGGACGTAGGTCACTAGGAGGTGGCTGAACCAGTATAAATCTCTGTGTGCTTTACTTGCTTTCTCTTATTATATCACTGTTGTGCTTATAATCTGCTTTACCGCTTTATTGTGATTAAAATAATCTAATTCCTTCGCTTCCACTCTACCTGCGCGAAAACCGGATCTAAAGCTATTTGAAAAAGGGGAAAGATTTTCAAAAGATACAAAAAGTTTTTTAACTCAATTCACCCCCCCCCCCTCTTGAGACTGAAGCCACTTGGTAACAAGTGGTATCAGAGCTAGACTCTTGTATAAAGGGCCTAGCAGCTTCAAGAGAAATGGCTTCAGGTTGGTCTACGCAAGAGGGTGCTTCTCTTTTCCGTCCTCCGGGATTCAACGGAGAAGACTATGCATATTGGAAAGAAAGAATGAGAATTTTTATTGAAGGGGTAGACTTAGATGTTTGGGATGCTGTGGAAAAAGGACCTTTCGTCCCCACGCACATAGTAGATGGTATTCTTACAATAAAAAGTAGAAATGAATGGTCTGATGATGAGAAAAGAAAAGTGCAACTTAATTTACGCGCTAAAAATATTATTACTTCTGCTTTGAGTACTGATGAATTTTTTCGAGTTTCAAACTGTAAATCTGCCCGAGAAATGTGGGATAATCTTCAAGTTACTCATGAGGGTACAAGTGAAGTGAAAAGGGCAAGAATAAATACTCTTACCAGAGAGTACGAATTGTTTAGAATGAATACAGGTGAAACAATATCAGAGATGCAGAAAAGGTTCACTCACATAGTGAACAAACTGGGTTCATTAGGAAAATCATTTCCTCCCGAAGACTTGATCAACAAAGTGCTAAGATGCCTAAACAGAGAATGGCAACCAAAGGTGACTGCAATAACTGAGTCAAGAAACTTGACTAGCATGACTCTCGCCACCCTGTTTGGGAAATTACTAGAGCACGAGTTAGAACTCACTCGTCTAGCAGAGCATGAAGGAAAAGACAAGAAGAACAAAAACTTAGCTCTCAAAGCTTCCAGTTCAAGCTCATCCGACGATAGTGATTCGGAAGATGAAGATGAAGACGAGGAGAAAATGGAACTAATAGTTAGTAAATTCAAAAAGTTCATGAGAAGGGAAAGATCTCTCAAAAAGAATTCTCCAACCAAAAGAGGCTCAAGCAAAGAAAACTTCTCAAGTCCTCCAACTTGCTACGAATGTGGTAAATCCGGACACCTGACGATGAAGTGCCCGAACTTAGAAAGAAAATTGTCAAAGTTCAAGAAAAAGGGGTCCAAAGGAAACAATGGTAGAAAAGCCTACATAGCTTGGGAAGACAATGACATGAACTCATCAGATAATTCAGAAAATGAAAAAGCTCAAGTTGCTCTCATGGCCGACCACGACAGCGAAAGTGAAACTGAGGTATATTCTAACTCTGAATCTTTACAAGATGCCTATGATGAATTATATGAAGCATTTACTGAATTGCATGATAAATCCTTAAAACTAGCTAAAGCATTAGATAAATCTAAGAAAGTTATCACTCATCTTGAAAATGCTGTTACTACTTTAACTAAAGAAAAGTCAGAGCTTAGAAAAGAAAATGATAGCCTTGCATGCGTTAAAGAAAATTATACTTGTGATAAATGTGTTGAATCTGAAAAGAAAATTCATGAACTGGAATGGACTGTTGGGAAATTGTCTAGTTTACAAAATGTGCATCATAGATTCCCTAGAAACAAACCCATAGAAAGGCATGTTCATTATAAACCAAAATTTTCCACTAGACCTTATATTACATGTTATTATTGTGGTAAACCTGGACATACAGCTTCTGTTTGCAGGGCAAGAGGTAAACAAAACATGAAAAAGGTGTGGGTTCCCAAAGGAACCATACCAAACATTAACCCACAAGGACCCAAAGAGATTTGGGTACCTAGAACCTTGTTTTAGATCATTGCAGGTACGCTGCAAGGTACGGGGACATGTGGATACCTTGACAGCAAAGACTCAAAGCACATGACCGGAAACGCAATAAAGTTATCAACTCTCACCTCGGAGAAAAATCTGTCATGTGACTTGTGATGAATAGAGGGAGAATCACTGGTAAAGGTTAGAAAAGTTTTATTCACCTCTAAACTGAAAATGTGCTTAAATCATAGTTTACTTAGTCAAACATGTGACTTGTGAAACAAATTGATCTCTAAACCGCATTTCATGCATCTCTAAGGGAACATTTTTTTAAGGCATGAAAACAAATAAAGTATTCTGATCATCCCTCTAAAACTGAGCATGTAGAATTATCATATCACCTTCTTAGAGGTTATGGCTAGAAAGGCGATAATATGATTGAGCAAGTTTGAATCGTCAAAATCAGCTAGTTGATACTTTTACAAACCCATTGCAAAAGGAAACCTGATTTTTTATTTAAATTAAATGTTTCTCAAAGTGATCCTGTAAAGAAATGTGAAGCTTAAACAACTATTTCAAAAATAAATTCTCTATGATTTTGATGATCACTCATGAACCCGCAATGGTCCTTCAAATAGCTGTGACGCTCGATTCGCAAACTCTATCTTACGTCGACCTTTTTGATCATGACAAAAAGGGGGAGAGAAATATAGGGTTGCATATGAGCATATAGAACATATGAGCATATTATGCATCTAGTCAATAATTCAGGGGGAGCATCATGATAGGGGGAGTAACATATATATTATCTGTTTGAACTAACCTCCCACCTTGAGACGAACAATGTTTTGTCATCATCAAAAAGGGGGAGAATGTGGATACCTTGTATGCAGGAAACTTATTATAGGACAAAGAGTCCTAATTGATTTTGATGATGAAAAACAAGATAAAGAAGAATGAGCATGTAACACCCCGGTAATTTTATCGACTAAAAATACCCAAGTGCACATTAGTAACACATCAGAGATATAATTCCTGCTTAGACACTGAATATCACTATAAATTTTTCGCTGAATATAACCCAAACAGTCTTATTTACAACAAGACAATATGGTTCTCAGACCATATACCATCAGCATCTATAGAATTCAGTATCATACAAGAAAGCGGAAGAAAGATATACATTAAATACATAATGTTTTAGTATACAGACAACAAAAGGGAAATATAAACTTAAATATAAAGCTAAGTCTTCAGTAGCCAGTCCGAGGGCAACCTGCTCGTGCCTCTGTGGATCTCCTCTTTCCCTGTTTCTCTGTAAAACAACAACAATGGATTGGGTGAGACAACTTGTCTCAGTGAGTTCTACCGAGACCCCTACTCGCACTCTCGGTTCAATTATAAAATCCGGTTTTAAGTCAATACGGCATCGGCCGCGCGAACGCTCCATCCGATGAACCGCATAAAACAATCACACAAAAACAGATTACCGCTGACGCGAACGCTGCAAGCCGGTAACCTGTTAACTCAGTACGACACCGCTGACGCGAACGCTGCAAGCCGGTATCGCACTACAAACAACATAACACCGCTGACGCGAACGCTGCAAGCCGGTGAACCCCCCTACCAATAGTACATTCTCCTATTGGCATGGAGCCTAGGTAAGAGGATCATGACTCCCTCCCCCTAGTATGTTACAACATAGGGTCGTCACCCAACACGATATATAAACATATATCTACAGCACTATGAACCCACGGTCCATCAAATCAGACAATCCATGAAACACTTTAATTCCAAGTTTTATAAAATCCAAGTTCACACTCGCACTCTATTTGACCACTTTTCGACACAATTTTCAATATTAAAAACAGTTCATTTTGCCTTAAAAATAGAATATTCAGTTAGGCCTCTGAATAAGCTTTCCAACGCATCTTAGAACACCTCAATCGGGTTCCCGGATCAAAAGTTATCGCAAAACGAAAAACAGTGTTTTGTTGCTGAAATTCTGCCAAACTGCGCTGAAGTCGCGCGGCGCGCGAGTTGCGCGCGAACTGGCAGAAAGTTTCTGCCAAACTGCGCTGAAGTCGCGCTGGAGCGCGGGTGAGGCGCAAACAGGCAGAAAGGGGGGTCTGTTAATGCAGATTTTGACGATTTCGCACGAAAACCGCGATTCCGCTCAATTCCGATTCTTGTTCCGATTAAAAACAGATTTAACAACCATAAAAACAGTTCCAATCAAAATCACACAATCATTCAAGTCAATCAAAAACTCATTCAAAACGGATTTTATCAAAATGCGACATATTTTCCAAATAACGGTTTTAAATCAAAATCCCTCGAATCAAATCACCAAAAATTCCATTTTTAACACGACGCAACCCGAGACTCGCCCCAATCGATTCCTAACCCGAATCAGACAGTATCACATAATATTCCAGTCCAGCGAAAGCGATAAAACAGTTTATCAATTAATTCGAAAAACAAAAATCCTAAACGTGAGTAAAACTCACCCTTGAAGCGTGAACCACGTACGGCCGAATCCACCGAGTAACCACACGAACATTCCCCGCTCCGGCGACATCCAATCCGCTTCCAAAGCTTTCCACTCGATCGCGAAACCTCATTTTGACCGAAATACCGATTTCCCCGAAATTCTCCACGGACACTATTCATCATCTTCCTCCTCTAACCTCCATGACACTATTCACCAAAACCCCAAATCACCCAACTCGCTTCCAATCTTTCAATCGAACCTCAATCAACGATCCATCATCCTTGGGTTCGCTCCTAACCGAACCTAAACCTTCAAAACCAACCCAAAATCGGATTTCCCACAAAAGCTCCAAAAAAACGAAAATGGCCAAGTGAGAGAGAGTGAGCTGATCGTCACGAAATTGGTACCAAAACGAAGAGGAAGTAGCGATGAACATTTTTCGTGTTGGACGGAAGTCGTTTCGGCGAAGTCTCTCACTCCCTCTTCTCTTCTCCCTCACGCCATCTCTCTCTTTTTCTCTTCTTTCTCTCTTTTCTTCTCTCTGTTTCTCAGTTTCTTTCTTTCTTTCAATTCCTTTCTTTCTTTTAATTTCTTTCTTTCCTCTCACATGCACACACGTATACACAAATATATTTATTTAGTATATTTGTTGTAACGCGGTCAATTTACCATATTGATCGAAATCTCCTATTTCGATTCCAAAACTTCCTTGGTCTGTATTATCCGGTTAACGATTCGATGACAACCGATAAATAATTTTAGCACTCAATAAATTTACCAGTCGAGTACTAAATTAGCTTAATTGGGTTAACATCCAAATAATTCCATTAATTATTTTGGGGATGTTACATTCTCCCCAACCTGAAAGAATTTTGTCCTCAAAATTTTGCTAAGTCTTTCATCCGACTACCCGAGAATCGACATTCTCAGAAAGGTTTAAGTTGCTGGAAAACAATTTCGAACTAACGAAATGAGCGTAGGAACTCTTCCCAAGTTGGCACATCAATCTCCAAGTATGATCCACTACTACCTTGATACGAACTCTCTGGTCACGCATCTACACGAGAAACTCATCATTTGCCTACATCGGCTCGGCACCGCATTTGAAAACACTTCTGAAGCTTCATTCCTCACTTGCTCCCCAACTTTGATTAATTTAAATCAAAGGGTTTAATACAAGACACTTGATAGAGATACAGGTCGAAGATGAGATCCACAAATTGGTACTCCACGGTAGAGATAAGTACAAACATGATTTTTCTCGAAGGGTGTAAACACGTTCTCCGCAAATTCTCTAAAAATCCATAACAGTTCCCACACACATAGAAAAAGCGTGACGGAAAGGTCCTCTGTGAAACTTCCTGACTCACCCTTGGGATTTCGAGATAGAACTCTTCAAAAAGATGGAATGAGGATTTACCAGAAACGTTTATCTTAAACGTAGAAGTAAACCGCGGGGACATCAAATAAACTTGAAAACAATGAAAATCACCTCTGTTGTTCTCAAAACAACTATCAAACAGAACTTAGAGCTCCTTTCCGAATTAGTCAATGGCGTTGAGAGCTTCCCCTCAACCTAAGTAATCCTCCTAGGATTTCTCCTCGTCAATCATATTCTATTAGCCTCTTAATTCGTTCAAAAAATTAACTTTAGCATGCGGGTTTTCACAAAAACGATTTTTCAAAATTATTACACCGCACGCCAAGCTTCACTTCGGAAATTCCAGTCCCTTGCAGCAGATCCATCAATTAATCCTTTGGTGCTTTTTCGCAATGTGAAAACAGTCAGCAGTTACCTCACTTACATATTCGTATTCACGTTCATTTTGTCAAACGGAATCTCGTAAGACAATCTCGTTGTCAACCTTCACCAAGGAGAGGTTAACAAACTAATACCTCGTCACCAAAGTGGAAACTTACGGATGTACTCCAACTTAGATCTAAAAGACTCTAACAATCCCATTTCTTGCAGCATCAACTCTGCTATGTGAATGGATTTCCTATTACTCGCATCAGCTACAACATTGGGATTTCCTGGATAATACTTCAACCCGAAGTCATAATCCTTCAGAATTCTACACACTTCTCTGTCTGTTATTCAGCTCCTTCTGATCGAACAAATATTTCAAGCTTTTATGATCACTAAAGACTTCGAAACGAGACCCGTACAGGTAATGTCTCCAAATCTTTAGTGCGTACACAATAGCTGCCAGCTCTAGATCATGAGTCGGATAATTCTCTTCATGAGTCTTCAACTGTCTGGAGGCATAAGCTACAACTTGTTGGTTCTGCACAAGAACACATCCTAAATCCTTCCCAGAAGCATCGCTGTAAATTTGGAATCTCAAAGACGGATCTGGAAGAATCAGGATTGGAGCAGAAGTCAACCAAACCTTCAATTCTTGAAAACATTCTTCACAATCAGCACCCTGCGTAAACGGTTGACCCTTACGAGTTAACCGTGTAAGTGGAAAACTAATTGTGAGAACCCTTGAACAAATCTCTTATAGTAACCGGCTAGACTTAGAAAACTTCTGATTTCAGTGACTGACGTTGGTCGTTCCCAGTTCAACACAGCTCCCTCCTTACTGGGATCCACCGCAACTCCCAATTGGGAAATCACGCATTCCAAAAACTTCAATTCCGACATCCAGAAGTCACTCTTCGACGGCTTAGAATACAATTTCTTCTCTTGGAGTACGTTCAGAATAACGCGGAGATGTTGGGCATGCTCCCCAATAGTCTTAGAGTACACCAAGATATCATAAATGAAAACTACCACAAACCGATCCAAGTAAGGGTGGGAAACCCTGTTCATGTAATCCATGAATACCGCTGGAGCATTAGTCAAACCGAAGGGCATCACTGCAAACTCGTAATGTCCATACCAAGTACGGAAGGCTGTCTTCGGAATATCTAAGGCTCTAACTTTTATTTGATGATGTCCTGACCTCAGATCAATTTTAGAAACATTGCAGCACCTCAAATTGCTCAAGCAAATCGTCTATCCTTGGTAAGGGATATTTATTCCTGATCGTCACTTTGTTGAGTTGTCGATAATCAATGCACGATCTCATGCTACCATTTTTCCTTTTGACTAACCACACCAGAGCACTCCTTAGCGAAGTACTCGGTCGAATGAATTTCTTTAACATCGACTCTTCAAGTCGAGACTCCATTTCCTTTAATTCTAAAGGAACATTCAATAAGAAACAATAGACATTGATCCCGTGCCAGGAATCAATTCTACAGTAAACTCTACTTCTCGCTCTGGAGGTTCAGAAGAAACTTCATCGTGAAGACATCCAGAAAGTCATTCACGACCTGAACGTTCGCCAAATCTAAACTAGTTTCAGCGGATGCAGATAACATACTAACGTGTGCTCCCGCACCTTGGAATGAAGATTGACCGTCTAAGGTGAACTAGGTAACCGCTTCAGAATTTGTCCTAGACAATTCAACTGATTCTGAAGCGAAGCTGATAGTTTGATTAATACCGACGTTTGCAACATGATTTGCAGTCATCCAATTCATACCCAAAATGGTGTCCACACTTCTCATAGGCAAACAATAAATTCTACAACTAAATTTCTGCCTCCTATGACAAGTAGACAATTCCGACACAAGGATTGGGTCTGGACACGACCCTTAGCCGCAGTTAAGATAGTCATCGGCTCGGATAGCGATGATAAGGCTAATCCCAACCGATTCACATGCGATCGGGATATACAACAATAGGTTGCACCCGTATCATTTAATATACAGACGAGGTTATTGAAAACTGATCTCATACCCCTCAGTAGATTGTCTGCAGTTGTAACTGCCTAAACATCCAGAGTGTTGACTCGTCCTTGCCTTAGAGCTGCTTGTGACTCCTTGGAACTTTTCTTTACAGGGTACGCTTTACCATAGTGACCCTCTACATTACTATAATAGCACCGATTAGATCTTCGCTTGCAATCACCGCTGTGAGGCTTTCCACAGTTGGAACATCTTCTGACCTTTGAAGAATCAAAGAATTGCATCTGCTTTTCCTTTAATGAACTTATCTTAGGACTTTGCATTCGGAGTTGATAATTCAACTACCTTCCTTATTTTCCCATACTCCCTATGAGATAATCCTCGGCGACATAGGCTGGTTGCATTAAGGCAACATAATTTGTAGCAGTATAAGAACTGAGACCATAAATCATAAAAGCACTTATGCCCGTCTTATACTTCTGCATTCTCCGTTCGTCATCCGAAGCTTACTTTACCACTTGGTAAAACTGAGACAACTCCTCAAACCTAGCGGTGTATTGTTCCACCGTCATGTCACCTTTCCCGAGGCTGCACCGGTTGAAGATTCCGATTGTGGTCGAGGATTGCATCTTGATCATCCAGTCATAATTCCGCTTATGATGCACTAAGTATTAAGTTGATCAGGCTCAATGTCTCTTAGCATCACAAGTGTAATTACAAAAGGACTAGCAAGGAATCGACTCAACCCTAAGCTAAGTCCGACTAGGTCGAACTGCTCTGATACCAACTGTAACACCCCGGTAATTTTATCGACTAAAAATACCCAAGTGCACATTAGTAACACATCAGAGATATAATTCCTGCTTAGACACTGAATATAACTATAAATTTTTCGCTGAATATAACCCAAACAGTCTTATTTACAACAAGACAATATGGTTCTCAGACCATATACCATCAGCATCTATAGAATTCAGTATCATACAAGAAAGCGGAAGAAAGATATACATTAAATACATAATGTTTTAGTATACAGACAACAAAAGGGAAATATAAACTTAAATATAAAGCTAAGTCTTCAGTAGCCAGTCCGAGGGCAACCTGCTCGTGCCTCTGTGGATCTCCTCTTTCCCTGTTTCTCTGTAAAACAACAACAATGGATTGGGTGAGACAACTTGTCTCAGTGAGTTCTATCGAGACCCCTACTCGCACTCTCGGTTCAATTATAAAATCCGGTTTTAAGTCAATACGGCATCGGCCGCGCGAACGCTCCATCCGATGAACCGCATAAAACAATCACACAAAAACAGATTACCGCTGACGCGAACGCTGCAAGCCGGTAACCTGTTAACTCAGTACGACACCGCTGACGCGAACGCTGCAAGCCGGTATCGCACTACAAACAACATAACACCGCTGACGCGAACGCTGCAAGCCGGTGAACCCCCCTACCAATAGTACATTCTCCTATTGGCATGGAGCCTAGGTAAGAGGATCATGACTCCCTCCCCCTAGTATGTTACAACATAGGGTCGTCACCCAACTCGATATATAAACATATATCTACAGCACTATGAACCCACGGTCCATCAAATCAGACAATCCATGAAACACTTTAATTCCAAGTTTTATAAAATCCAAGTTCACACTCGCACTCTATTTGACCACTTTTCGACACAATTTTCAATATTAAAAACAGTTCATTTTGCCTTAAAAATAGAATATTCAGTTAGGCCTCTGAATAAGCTTTCCAACGCATCTTAGAACACCTCAATCGGGTTCCCGGATCAAAAGTTATCGCAAAACGAAAAACAGTGTTTTGTTGCTGAAATTCTGCCAAACTGCGCTGAAGTCGCGCTGGCGCGCGAGTTGCGCGCGAACTGGCAGAAAGTTTCTGCCAAACTGCGCTGAAGTCGCGCTGGAGCGCGGGTGAGGCGCAAACAGGCAGAAAGGGGGGTCTGTTAATGCAGATTTTGACGATTTCGCACGAAAACCGCGATTCCGCTCAATTCCGATTCTTGTTCCGATTAAAAACAGATTTAACAACCATAAAAACAGTTCCAATCAAAATCACACAATCATTCAAGTCAATCAAAAACTCATTCAAAACGGATTTTATCAAAATGCGACATATTTTCCAAATAACGGTTTTAAATCAAAATCCCTCGAATCAAATCACCAAAAATTCCATTTTTAACACGACGCAACCCGAGACTCGCCCCAATCGATTCCTAGCCCGAATCAGACAGTATCACATAATATTCCAGTCCAGCGAAAGCGATAAAACAGTTTATCAATTAATTCGAAAAACAAAAATCCTAAACGTGAGTAAAACTCACCCTTGAAGCGTGAACCACGTACGGCCGAATCCACCGAGTAACCACACGAACATTCCCCGCTCCGGCGACATCCAATCCGCTTCCAAAGCTTTCCACTCGATCGCGAAACCTCATTTTGACCGAAATACCGATTTCCCCGAAATTCTCCACGGACACTATTCATCATCTTCCTCCTCTAACCTCCATGACACTATTCACCAAAACCCCAAATCACCCAACTCGCTTCCAATCTTTCAATCGAACCTCAATCAACGATCCATCATCCTTGGGTTCGCTCCTAACCGAACCTAAACCTTCAAAACCAACCCAAAATCGGATTTCCCACAAAAGCTCCAAAAAAACGAAAATGGCCAAGTGAGAGAGAGTGAGCTGATCGTCACGAAATTGGTACCAAAACGAAGAGGAAGTAGCGATGAACATTTTTCGTGTTGGACGGAAGTCGTTTCGGCGAAGTCTCTCACTCCCTCTTCTCTTCTCCCTCACGCCATCTCTCTCTTTTTCTCTTCTTTCTCTCTTTTCTTCTCTCTGTTTCTCAGTTTCTTTCTTTCTTTCAATTCCTTCTTTCTTTTAATTTCTTTCTTTCCTCTCACATGCACACACGTATACACAAATATATTTATTTAGTATATTTGTTGTAACGCGGTCAATTTACCATATTGATCGAAATCTCCTATTTCGATTCCAAAACTTCCTTGGTCCGTATTATCCGGTTAACGATTCGATGACAACCGATAAATAATTTTAGCACTCAATAAATTTACCAGTCGAGTACTAAATTAGCTTAATTGGGTTAACATCCAAATAATTCCATTAATTATTTTGGGGATGTTACAGAGCAAGTGAAGACCTAGAAGAGCAAAGGAAAAAGAAAAGCAATCAAGCAACAAATCATCCAAGTCAAGGCAAGCCCAAAGAATGAAGAATTGAAGACTTTTTAGGGTTGTCCTAAAATTGAGGGTAGTCCTTAGGGTTTGGGTGAGTGATTAGGAATTTTGTAAGCTCTCGCAGAGGTCGGCTCATATCTCAAGTCTCGCGGTTTTCAAAATGCATGCATAATATATAAAACCCTAAAAGCATTTTCGAAAAACCTAAAACAAGTTTTCCAAACTAAAAACAAAGTAAAGAATCGATTCACCATGATTTAAACCAAAGCATGAATCGATTCTCATCCCTATATGGCAAGTCCTAAGGCTTTTTGGAAACTAAGAATCGATTCTCTTAAAGCATGAATCGATTCACACCTCTGAAACAATTCAGGTGATGAATCGATTCACACCAAGTCTCACCTAAGCATGAATCGATTCCTTCTGAAACAAAACAGGTCATGAATCGATTCACACTCTTTTTAACTAAGCCAAGAATCGATTCCCCTTTGTTTTAACAAGCCATGAATCGATTCACTCACATTTTAACTAAATCTATGAATCGATTCACTCTTTGGAAAGGGAAGTTTTTTGAAAATGGAAATGGAACTAAAGGAACCATGAATCAATTCCTTCATGCTTGCAAACTTGCATGAATCGATTCTCACTCAAACCCCTATAAAAAGGGAGATCATTTTCACTTCAAATTAATCAACCCATTCGCATATCATCTCCTATCTCTTTACAAAAACTCTTATATTTTCTCTGGTGCTCTATTCGTTCCGTTGGTCCGTCAAAGAGCTGATCTATTGCAAGAGTTAGTGTGGGGTTGAGATCTTCAAGTTGTAACATCCGCCTGCTAAGAGGTATATTCGTTTCACTGTATTGTTACTTTAGATCTGTAGATCTGTCACTAGGGAGTGGGGTATCTCTCTAGGGTATTTGCATGTACTTAGGAAGTGGGGTATCTTTCTATTTGCATGTGTTGTAACAAGGGTGGGGTATCTCTTGTTGGGTAGATTTGTGGGCTCTTCATTAGGTGGGGTATCCTAGGTGAAGGAGTGCCCAAAATCTCTGTAAAGGTTTCCAAGGCACCCGTAAGCCTTGTGGTTAGTGGAAAAATCTCACAAGGGTGTGAGGACTGGACGTAGGTCACTAGGAGGTGGCTGAACCAGTATAAATCTCTGTGTGCTTTACTTGCTTTCTCTTATTATATCACTGTTGTGCTTATAATCTGCTTTACCGCTTTATTGTGATTAAAATAATCTAATTCCTTCGCTTCCACTCTACCTGCGCGAAAACCGGATCTAAAGCTATTTGAAAAAGGGGAAAGATTTTCAAAAGATACAAAAAGTTTTTTAACTCAATTCACCCCCCCCCCTCTTGAGACTGAAGCCACTTGGTAACAGGACATAGGACCTAACCCCTACATACATCCCATTATATTCCCTATTATAAGGCAAGACCCACCCTTACCTTAGTTTCACCGAAGACAGGGACCCCTCCACGTGCACACCGAGTAACCACAGCAACTGAGCTCCTCTCCTCCTCCTTGGGATTTGCGCCTCTCTCTTCTCCTCTCCTCTCCCTTGCGCTATTTTTCCTTCTCTTTCTTTCTCTCCTTCGCGTTTTCTTTCTTTTCGTCTCTTTCACGTTTTTCTCTTTTCTTTCTCTCACGCTCCTTCTCTCTTTCTCTCAAGTGAGGCGCCCCCCCAACCCCTAGTCACATGCGCCTAGGTCAACTCCTGGGCCTGGATCGCGGGCCTCCATCCACTTAAGCCCATTTAAACCACCCAATATTATTATTATTATTATCATCATTATTATTATTATTATTATTATTATTATTATTATTATTATTATTATTATTATTATTATTATTTCTATCACCAACTCCTATTTAATTAATTAAATAAATACTAAATAACTATTTAATTAATTTCGGGGTGTTACAACTCTCCCCCACTTAGATTATTTTCGTCCTCAAAAATTCGCATCAACATCTCCCTAACTCACCGGCTGGCTACGACAATTGACATCCTCACGGTTATGCTCTAACTAGTCCGTACCCACGATTACAATTAATTCACCCAACGACAAACAACAAAACTCGCAACAAGGTCTCTGTCGAAGATCGACAAGGGACACAAGAACACACCAGGCAACATAAGACCAATCAGAGAAGACAACACAAGACTTAAGCATTCACAACATTCAGCAGTATTAAAACAATGAGCGGCATCGGTATCGACAATAGGTTTAGCGGAAAACTTTAACGAAACACATACCTCCGAAATGATCATCATTCTTCAGTAGACTCAGTGCCCACCAAGGCAAACACCCTCCCACTAGACTTCTCTTTCTTCGGCTTGGAACACTTGGTACTAATATGTCCCATCTCCCCACAGTTGTAGCAAACAACATCTCTCTTCTCGCACTTAGCAGCTACGTGACCTTCCTTGCCACACTTGAAACACTTGTAGGCCATGCAATCGGGACTCTTATGTCCGGGCTTACCACACTTGTGGCACACAATGTTCGCAGGGGCATCTCCCCCACTTGGCTTCCTGCCGGAATCACCAGCTGTCCACTTGCCCTTACCACCATCAAAATCATAGGGCTTCTCACGATACTGAGAACTTCTCTTCTCCTTCACAATCTTGTAGGAAGCATTGCTATCTTCTTCGAAGATCCTACAGCTATCCACCAAATCAGCAAACACCCTAATCTTTTGGTAGCCAATCGCCTTTTTGATGTCGTGCCTCAGTCCGTTCTCAAACTTAATACACTTCAAAAATTCAGAATTAGCATCATTACTATAATGAGGGTAGAACTTAGCTAATTCCACAAACTTCGCCGCATAATCGGCCACAGACTTGTTCCCTTGCTTCAATTCCAGAAATTCAATCTCCTTCTTGCCTCTCACATCCTCTGGATAGTATTTCCTTGTAAACTCCCTCTTAAAAACATCCCACGTGATCTCCTCACCAGTAGCTTCCAACCTTTGCATAGACTCAAGCCACCAATCATCGGCTTCCTCAGCTAGCATGTGCGTACCAAAACGGACTCTCTGAGCAGCCGTGCAGTCCATAACCCGAAAAATTCTCTCAATTTCCTTCAACCATGCGAGAGCCCCATCAGGATCATACCGACCCTTGAAAGTGGGTGGATGCTCCCTTTGGAACGTGGCCAAATTGCGAGTCCCAGCATTTTCAGCACCATTTTGCTGGTTCCCAACAGCTTGAGCCATAGCCTGCAAAGCAGCAGCAAGAGCAGCGTCGTTCCTCCCAGCCATTTCAAACTATCACTGCAGCACAAACAGAAATTTAGAACTAATCTAACAATTCTATTTGTCATATGACACTATGACAGGACGACTTGGCCGGACAGACCGAACTGCTCTGATACCACTATGTAACACCCGTTTCTACCCCTTTCATTTATAACAATTATCAGAGTGCACAAATCATTTTTTTTTCGAAACGGAATGCTACATTTACTTCAAAAACACGTCAATTGTTTAACTTAAATTAAAATCATTATGTGGCATCATGGGCGGGCCATTACTCAAAAATACAGTTACAACGTTAAAATAAAATCCAACAAGTCGTACAAGACAAAATCACTATCTAATAAGACGCCCCCCAGGTGCTACGTATCAGAGCGACTCGAACTCAAGGGAATGAAGGTCAAAGCCTTCAAGTACGGTTACCTGTAAAGTAAAAATCAACAAAAGGGGTGAGTCTCAAACCCTATAATAAAGTACATAAGGAGTAGTATGTACAGATACAGGACTACATCAATTACAGCAATATTCACTTTAATCACCAGTTCAGTCAACCGAAATTAATCACCAATTCATCACCAACTAAATATTCACCAAACAATCACCAAATAAAAGTAATCACCAAACAATCACCAAATAAATAATCACCAAAACAATCACCAACTGTATGTTTAATGTATGAGATGCAACCCAAAACTCCACGGGCATATGCATGTGGATCCATCACCAAAAGTGAGCCTTGAGGGCATTCACCAAAATTTATAATAAGGCCGAAGCCCGAGGCCGAAGCCTATTCACCAAAAATCATGCATATGATTATGCGACACCATGACAATGCATCACACACCAGAATCACCAAATAAAAGTATGCCATAGCATATTGTTGCACCCCAAAAAATCCGGTTCGGACTTCTCATTGTACAATGTGGAAAAGGTATGGAGCCGCCACCAATATTTTAATTTTAAGACCAAAACATTGAAAAAAGGTCTTTTAGACAAGGCGGATGGTCTTTCGAAAACTAGAGATATGGGTTCGGGGGTCGGTTAGGCATGGGGAAGGTATTAGCACCCCGTACCTCCTTTCTACCGAAAGGGAACCTTTAATTAAATGTGTGGTTTGAAGTGTTGATTTGAAAATGCTTTTATTTTGCCTCTTTATTGAAAAGGGAGTGAGAAGACTTAATGAAAATTTTTATTTTGGGCGCTTGACGAGAGTTGGCCTCTCGCTCCTACGTATCTCCTGGTGCGATGGAGAATTCAAAGCCACGTAGTTCTTGGTTGTCCTAAAAAGGTTTTTGTTTTTTAGTCTGTTTAGATGAGTTTTCGCAGTAGGAGTGAGGATTTGCGATGACCAAACAACAACGGTTTAGAGTGGCCGCGCTACTAACTCTTTTGAAAATGAAATTATCATTAACAACCAAACGGCAACGGCGCGAGTGATCATTAACGATAATCGGTTTTGCTTTTGATTCGAGTGTTCGCGACGACCAAACAACAACGGTTTAGAGTGGCCGCGCTACTAACTCTTTTGGAAATGAAATTATCATTAACAACCAAACGGCAACGGCGCGAATGATCATTAATGATAATCGGTTTTTATTTTAGATGATCAAAAAGGGCTTTTGCAATCGAATTAATTTTGGTTTGTTGTGCTTGACGAGGACGTGACTCGCTCCTACGTATCCCAAATGGGAATCAAAGCGACGTAGTTCTAGTTCTTTGGTTTTGAAAAGGTTTTTGAAGTAGGACGAGCATTAGCGAATGATTAAACTAACTAAGGTTATGGGTAATCATCGCTAAGTACTCATGCGAAATTGAAGACCGTTCATAGAGGTCAAACTAACAAAGGTTATGGGTGACCTCCACTACTTGCTTATTTTTGTTTATTGAAAATGCTTTGAAAATTAATTGGTTTGGAAAAGAGTTTTTAGAAAATAAATAAATCATTTTCAATCGAATTCTATGTCCAAAACCAAATGCAAAATGCATGAATGAAGTTCAAACATATTCAACTAATCAAGCAATCATGAACATGTTGACCATCAACTAAGATTAAGCATGCCGATATAATCAAGAGATTTAATTGTCAAAGATGCGAGACAAAGTTCTCAAAACAATTGTGTTTGTGTGTGAAGGGGAATTGCTACACAAGTTGGGAGCAATCTCAAGAGGGGCACATATACCTCTATGCTACACATGTTGGTAGTCTTATAAGGGCACATGATTGTGTAAAAGGGTTTGTGCACAATTAAGTCAAGACATTCAAATGGCATCAAGAACAAAGAAATACAATTAATCATAGGCATAGAGTATTCTAGGTTAGGTGAATGAACATGTGAGCAATGATGCATGATTAGGCAAGCATGTGAATGCATGAGCATACAAGGAACGAATGAGTATTATCGAATGCAAGACATAATGTTAATGAATGCATGAACATATGAAAATGAGTGCAAGACATAGTGTTAATGAATGCATGAACATGTGAAAATGAATGCAAGATATAATGTTAATGAATGCATGATCATATGATAATGAATGCAAGACATGATATTAATGGATGCATGAACATGTAAGAGAGTATGAGAATGCAAGAGGCATAAGCATATATGAATGCATGAACATGTAAGCATATGAAAGTATGCAAGTATTAATGTGCAAACATAAGAATGTGTCACACAAGTGATGAAATGCAAAGTGTGAAAATGTTTTGGGTATTTTTGCAAATTGACAAGTAGTAAAACTTTTAGTAAAAAGTTAGTAAATGGTAAAGTAAAAATGCATGAGGCAAATGGTATTTACTTAATGAAAGGGTAAAGCAAAAATGTAAAAAAAAGTAAATGGTAATTACTTAATGAAATTGTAAAGTAAAAATGTAAAAAAGTAAATGGTAATTACTTAATGAAATGGTAAAGTAAAAATGTAAAAAGGTGATTAAAAGTCAAAAACACACTAACACAATTACACTTATCTACACAAGATCAAACAACACATTTTGAGCACTAAGATATGCACAAAAATGGGCTCTATGGCCGAACCCCTATATGAGCATAAACACCAAATTTTTCATGCCAAAACTCATAATCAACACATAGAACAAATCATGCAAATCAAGCACATCATGCATTTTATTTACATAAATCAAGGAGTGAAAAGAAAGCAACAAAAACCCTAAATTCTAAGGCTCAAAACCGAAACCCCTACACCCATAAATCAAGCCAAAATTCAACTTGCAAGTTATGATATGAACAAGAAGATGCATATAATATGTGAAAGCCCTCTATTTATGGAAAAGTGAGAAAATGAGTGTGAAAATACAAACTACATGGTTAAAAACACAAGAAAGTTCCCCTCAAGGCCAAGGACTCATTGCCAACACCCAAGGCTCCCAATGTCCTTGTCATAATGTTGGAAACAAGTCCTCTAAGCCTTTTGAGAAGGGAAAGAGGAGTAGAAGAAAGATTTACATGCTAATAATTAAAAATGCAAGAGATAATAGGCTTACCTCAAGAAATAACTAGAAAAGGAATAAAGATGTAAAATAGGAGCAAGAACACTTGAAGAACACCTCCAACAATCTAGATCCTCACGCAAATCCTCTTCCTTGGGTGGATTTTGATGAAACTTGGATGATTATGGAAGCTTGGAAGGAGAGTTATTGAATAGATGAAGGATTATCAAGCTTTGGTATTTGATGGTTGAAGAAATTGTGGAGAGAAGATGGAGGAGAGGGTTTTTGTTTTGAGAGAGAGGGGAGGAGAGTATTTGAAAGAGGGATGCAAAATGAGGTGAGTTGTTTGTTAGGGTTTTTGGTGTAGGAGAGAATGGGAAGGTTTCTTTGAGATGAAAGAAAAACAAGAGGAAGTGAGAGGGTGGAAGGGGGGCTACGAATTTCTTGGGTCTTTTTGGGGAGGAGAGGAGTGAGTTGTCCTTATTCAAATCCTTGGGAGGCCAAAGATCTAATGGGTTTAAGGTTGTGAGAGGGAAATAAAGAAATTAGTGTGTATTTAGTGGTGTAGAGAGAAAGAAGGTAAAAATATGTTGTGTATTGAATGTTATTGGATTCAAAGGTGTGCTTGTCATGATGAAAGGCTTTTTTGTGATGTGCACTTATGGGGGCTGAAGTGAAGGTGGAGTGAGGGAGGTGGTTTGCTTGTAAAATTGGTGCTTACTTTGGCCAAAAATGGATAAAAGCAAAAAGCACCTAAAAGGAATTAGCCCTAATTCTAAAAATACATTAAACATCCAATATTATTTTATTATTCATTTTTCATTTTTGATTTCAGATTTCATATTTTTAATTATACATATTTTTTGAGCCTTTTTGAAAAAAAACCGTTACAATTGACCAAAATACCCTTTTTGACGCTAAAACCCTAATTTGCCCGAAAAATGCGTTTCCACTTCAAAAATGAATCTATAACCCTAGAAATGACCTCTAGAATCTTAGAATGCATGCTCAATGACCTTCATGAGGAATTATCATTTTTATTGTGAAATGACCAAAATACCCTTTTGGACTCAAAAAAACCTGATTTACCCAAAAAGTGCATTTCAACTCTAAAAATGATTTTAGAAACTTTGGAATGACTTTTAGGACTCAAAATGCAATGCATGATGCTTCTCACTCCTCAACTTATTTATTTTTGTGGAAAATTAGGGTTTTGATCTAAGCTGGACAAAATTGGGGTATGACACATATTCACCAACAGTTTGTTTATTCACCAACACCCAAAAGAGGATCACAGACCCCATTCACCAATAATAATATACACCATATATATATATATTTGCATACCACACTGTTACACAGCACATTACTTTCACCGTGACAACACCATTTAAAAATACAAGGAACAGTACCTTAGTCTCATAAAGAACACCAACATTTTATTTAAAAGGAACAGTAGCGATTTCCAATCCAAACAACAACTAGTACACAGTCACTTGGGACTTTCAGAAACGACCGGGGAAAAATATTAAGTTTTGGTTTTGGCCTGGACAAACAGATAGACCATTAAATGAGCGTCGTAACGCACTTTGAACCACCTAAAACGGACACCCGAGTCAAAAGTTAGATTAAAAATAAGTTTGGAAAAAAAAATCGGGGAACAATCTGAATATGGCGCCCAGGCACTGGGCGCCTAAGACAAAATCAGGGGAACACGCACACGCACAGGCGCACGGGCGCACTAGGCGCACTGGGCGCACTAGGCACCCTGCGCGCAACATCCAGCATCAACAGCGCGCACAGCGCGCACAGGGCACAGGCGCACGGGCGCACTGCGCCCAAACGAGGCAACATGCGCAACAAGCAACACGGAACAGGCGCTATGTGCCCAGGACGAGGGAACATGGCACGGCGCGCAACACAGCACTGCGCCACACTGGGCAACATGCGCCCAGGTGCCAGGCGCACTTTCCTGCGCCAAGACCCAGCACACCAAGACACTGGCACATGGCGCCCAGCAGCAGGGCACCATTTCCTGCACACCAACACAACACACACAGCACAGGCACATGGCGCCCAGCAGTAGGGCGCCACTTTCAGACAACCTCCAACTTGGCTAAAACACACTAATTTGGTACGGGGCACCGAGCATAAGGGTGCCTACTTCCATGACCAAAATTCCGACAACGACAATACTTGGCGCGGGGCACCCCACTCAAGGGCGCCTAATTCCGCACCGAGACAACAATGCTCAGCAGAGCCAAAAACACAACAACGGCACCCTATGTGCCTACAACACTTAGACACCAAAATTCACCCAAGACATCACCTGCTCATATGGCGCCCAATGCGCCAATAACACATTAGATTACAGTTTCGAGCAACACAACCAATCAAATCATGCATCAATCTCATCAACAACACCAAATTATATAATATGTTCAAAAATACATCGTTTACGCAATTATTCGAGCACTTAGCAGGCAACTCAAATTCAACATACAGAGCACAATTTCACAGGTCATATCAATGAGCAACAATTGACAACCACATACACATATAATCATCAATAACATAAAATCAAGGTAAAACAGGACATAGGACCTAACCCCTACATACATCCCATTATATTCCCTATTATAAGGCAAGACCCACCCTTACCTTAGTTTCACCGAAGACAGGGACCCCTCCACGTGCACACCGAGTAACCACAGCAACTGAGCTCCTCTCCTCCTCCTTGGGATTTGCGCCTCTCTCTTCTCCTCTCCTCTCCTCTCCCTTGCGCTATTTTTCCTTCTCTTTCTTTCTCTCCTTCGCGTTTTCTTTCTTTTCCTCTCTTTCACGTTTTTCTCTTTTCTTTCTCTCACGCTCCTTCTCTCTTTCTCTCAAGTGAGGCGCCTCCCCCCAACCCCTAGTCACATGCGCCTAGGTCAACTCCTGGGCCTGGATCGCGGGCCTCCATCCACTTAAGCCCATTTAAATAATTAAATATCACCACCCTCTAAATAATTAAAACCACCCAATATTATTATTATTATTATTATCATTATTATTATTATTATTATTATTATTATTATTATTTCTATCACCAAATCCTATTTAATTAATTAAATAAATACTAAATAACTATTTAATTAATTTCGGGGTGTTACATTATACATGGTACTTGACTGAAATGACTAACAGCCCATTGCGGGTACATGGATTTATAATGTATAATAAATACAAGAGGAAAAACGGTGATGACCCTTAGAGGTTAGCATATTAGGGGAGGGGAAGTCATGAGCCCCAAAACCTAGACTCAAGAATGTTTCCCCCACTAGAAATAGCGGGATGGGTTCACCAAAGTCAAAGAAGTACCTATAAAATAGGTAGACTGAGGTGTTATGCTAAAAACGTGGAACAAAAGATTGTATGCTTCATGTGTCGCTTAGGAGGGCCATGAGCATAAAGGTTACAGGAACTTAATATATTTCCACGTGGTTGCTTTTAAGGACCACGAGTTCAAAACAATGCATAATGAACCGCTAGAGTTAGTAAGGGGTCTCGATAGGACTCACTGAGATAATGTTTATCTCACCCTTCATATTTGTGGTTTTTACAGAGAAACAGGCGAAAGCAAAGGCGACAAAGCACGGTTAGCTGGTGCGACTCTTGGAGTCATGGAAGACCGAATTTCATGTTTTAGGCCTTTGTCCCATTTATTGTTTCTATGTTCCGATTGTATAACTTTCGTTGTTTAAGTTGTAAAATCGTTTCCGCTACTTTATGTTTTGAGTATTGAACACCAGGATTATGTACAAGTCTTAAGTTTTGAAACTTAAGTATTTTCAGGAAGTCTATGAGGTTTAGAGAACCATTTGATATTTATTATCGAAAGTTTTAGATGTGTTCAATATTTCAATAACAGGAAGTTACTCTGATGTATGCCATTTAGTGCATTTCAGTGATTTCTATATGTTAGAAATTATCGGGGTGTAACATTATGGTATCAGAGCAGTTCGACCTAGTCGGGCTTAGACAGTTAGGGTGGTTTTGTCCCTCGAGTAATTCTGCTATCTTGCTTCTTGTGATGCTAAGAGACATTGAGACTGATCAACTTAATACTTGGTGTATCATTTGCAGAATTATGGCAGGAGGATCGAGGAATAACCCACCGATTGATCCGCATTCTGCATGGATGCAGAACGTAATCGAGAGACAACAGAAGATGATGGAAGACATGTTGCAAATGCAACAGAATGCTCAAGCTCAGCCCCAGCAAGTCCCTGAGCCTCAAGTGGACCCAAGGAGGGTTTTCTCTGAATTTCTGAAAATGAAACCGTCTGAGTTCAGAGGAGGACCGGATGTCATGGAAGCCCAGCATTGGCTAGATGATATAGAGAAGATTTTCGTAGCTATGCAAGTCACTGATGAGGACAAGCTGAGATTGGCAACACATATGCTGAAAGGCGAAGCTAACAACTGGTGGACTAATACCAAAGCCATGATGGTAACTATGGATACTCCCCAGACTTGGGAACATTTCAAGCAGGTATTTTTGGAGCAGTTCTTTCCAACAGCCATGAGGTTCGACAAGGAGAACGAATTTTTGACTCTCACTCAAGAAAATTTAACTGTGGGTCAGTACGCGGCTAAGTTTGAAGAGTTATATCAATTCTTCGGTTTGGCCGGGTATGCTCCCAATGACAAGTGGAAAACCGAAAGGTTCAAGTATGGGCTGAGGGAAGATATTGCTCAGAGTTTAAGTTCTTTTGCCTATACTAACTATGCTGCCATGGTTCAACAAGCACACATAGCTGAGAGTGACTTGAAGAGGTTATATGCAAGTAGGAAAGTATTCCATCAGAATAAGAAGAGTGTTGGATCATCCAACCATCAGACGGGTCCCAGGCACAACTCCAACAAAGGGAAACAGGTTCAGTCGTCGAACTCCTCAAGGTTCAGTACATGTTCCAACTGTGGAAAGTATCATCAGGGTAAATTCCAGATGGGATCCAACCAGTGTTATTTCTGCAAGAAAGATGGTCATTATGAACGGGACTGCCCAGAGAAGGAGAAGAGTCAGGGAGGTAACCCCGCTGCTACTACAACTCATGGGAGGGTTTACACCTTGGACGCCCAGAAGGTCACACCGTCAGATAATCTACTAAGGGGTATGGGATCTCTTTTTAATAACTCCGTTAGTATTTTGTATGATTCAGGTGCGACCCATTGTTTTATATCTCAAGTTTGTGTCGATCGGTTGGGATTGACTTTAACTCCTTTGCCTCAACCAATCTCCATTAAGACTGCGGCTGAGGGTAGTGTTCAGACCCAAGCGATATGTGAAGATTGTCTTCTATCCATTGGAGACAGGAATTTTGTAGTAGACTTCATTTGTTTACCAATGAAGGGCATGGACGTCGTCCTAGGTATGAGTTGGATGACGGCCAACCATGTAACTATAGATTGCTTCCATCGAACTATCGGTTTCGCCTCCGAGTCAGTGGAGCTACAACCGCCCAATTCTGAAGCTGTTATTTCTTTCACTGCGGCCAGTAACTATCTGTTCCAAGGCGCAGAAGCTTATGTCATGATGCTGTCTGCATCCACTGAGACAGGTCAGGATTTATCTTCTGTGCAAGTTGTTAATGAATTTCTTGATGTGTTTCCCGATGAAGTTCCTTCATTTCCTCCGGATCGTGAGGTGGAATTTTCTATAGAGTTGGTTCCAGGCACTGGACCTATTTCTATAGCCCCGTATAGAATGTCGCCGTTAGAGTTGAGGGAATTGAAAGTTCAACTGGAAGAGCTAATCTCCAAACGGTTCATCCAGCCGAGTGCCTCACCATGGGGTGCTCCAGTGTTGCTTGTCAAGAAGAAGGACGGAAGTATGAGATTGTGTATAGATTATCGTCAGTTGAATAAGGTGACTGTCAAGAACAAGTACCCTCTACCGAGAATTGATGATTTGCTAGATCAGTTGAGGGGAGCTTCTGTATTTTCAAAGATTGATTTAAGGTCCGGCTATCACCAAATCAGGGTGCGAGCTTTGGACGTCCCGAAGACCGCTTTCCGTACGAGGTATGGACACTATGAATTTGTAGTGATGCCCTTCGGTTTGACCAATGCTCCAGCCGTATTCATGGATTATATGAATCGGATTTTTAATCCCTATCTGGATCAGTTTGTGGTAGTGTTTATTGATGATATCTTGGTGTTCTCTAAAACTATTGAGGAGCATGTGCAACATCTCCGAATTGTTCTGAACATACTCCGGGAGAAGAAGGTGTATGCTAAGCCGTCCAAATGTGACTTTTGGATGCCCGAAGTTAAGTTTCTGGGCCATGTGATATCTAGGGCAGGTGTTGCAGTGGATCCCAGTAAGATCGAAGCTGTGGTAGACTGGGAACAGCCGTCTACGGTTACTGAGGTAAGAAGTTTCTTGGGATTAGCTGGGTATTATCGAAGATTCATTCAAGGATTTTCCTAGCTGGTTCTTCCACTCACGCGGTTAACTCGCAAGGGTCAGCCGTTTGTTTGGGACTCAGACTGTGATAATTGTTTCACAGAATTGAAGGGTCGTTTGACTTCTGCACCCATCCTGATTCTTCCAGATCCGTCCGTAGGATTCCAAATCTATTGTGACGCCTCGGGTAAGGGTTTGGGATGTGTCCTGATGCAGAATCAACAAGTAGTTTCCTATGCCTCCAAACAGTTGAAGCCCCATGAAGAGAATTACCCAACTCATGATTTAGAGTTGGCGGCGATTGTGTTTGCCCTAAAGATTTGGAGACATTACCTGTATGGGTCTCGTTTCGAAGTCTTTAGTGACCACAAGAGCCTTAAGTATTTGTTTGACCAAAAGGAGCTGAACAACAGACAGAGGAGATGGGTAGAATTCTTGAAGGATTACGATTTTGAATTGAAGTACCATCCTGGTAAGGCTAATGTTGTGGCTGATGCTTTAAGTAGAAAGTCTATCCATACTGCAGAGTTAATGATGCACGAGATGTCCTTGTTGGAATCGTTCAGAGACCTTAATTTGAGAGTTAAGTCAAGAATGAACAAGTTGGTGTTGAGCCATATTCAGATTTCAAGTTCATTGAGAAATCTAATTCGCTCAGCCCAAGAAGGTGATGTAGAGCTGCAAGCACAGAAAAGATTGCCGAGTTACACCGAAGATGGTGATGGCGTAATTCGTTTTGATGGTAGAATCTGTGTGCCGAATGATGAGAATGTAAAGAGGCAAGTTTTAGAGGAAGCTCATAAGAGTCAGTTCTCAATACATCCTGGGTCTACCAAGATGTATCGAGATTTGAGGCAATTGTACTGGTGGCCGGGTATGAAAGTAGATATTGCGGAGTTTGTGTCTCGATGCTTGACTTGTCAAAGGGTCAAGATAGAGCACCAGAAGCCAGGTGGCCAGTTACAACCGTTGAATGTGCCTGAATGGAAATGAGAAAGCATATCTATGGATTTTGTCATGGGGTTGCCACGGTCCCAAGCCGGAAACGATTCTATTTGGGTAGTGGTGGATCGTCTGACCAAGTCCGCTCATTTTATTCCAGTGCGTTCGAATCACAAGGTTGCTAAGTTTGCAGATGAGTATCTCAAAAATATTGTGAAGTTGCATGGAATCCCTACAAGTATCATCTGTGATCGAGATCCCAAGTTCACATCTCGATTTTGGAGAGCATTGAATATGGCGTTGGGAACAAAGGTGTGTGTCAGCACCGCTTACCATCCACAGACAGACGGGAAGACTGAGAGGACAATCCAGACGTTAGAGGATATGTTGAGGGCTTGTGTACTCGATAGTGGAGGCAGATGGGAGGATCATCTTCCATTGGTGGAGTTTTCATACAACAACAGTTACCATTCTAGTATCGGAATGGCTCCATATGAAGCATTGTATGGAAGGAAGTGTAGGACACCACTGTGTTGGTGGGATGTGGGTGAGCAGAGGCTATTGGGACCGGAATTGGTCCGTGAGACTACAGAGAAGATCCGTCAGATAAGGGAACGGATGAAAGCCGCGCAGAGTCGACAAAAGAGTTATGCGGATAAAAGAAGAAGGCCATTAGAATTCGAAGAAGGAGACCATGTCTTTTTGAGGCTTTCTCCAACCATCGGAACCGGTATCGCTTTGCGAGCGAAGAAGCTCAGTCCTCAGTATGTCGGACCCTTCCAGATTATCGAGCGAGTTGGGCCGGTAGCGTATCGCATTGCATTACCTCCAGAATTGTCCATATTACATGATGTGTTTCATGTATCGCAGTTAAGGAAGTATATTCATGATCCGAATCAACCCTTGAGTTATGAAGCGATCGACATCAGACCGGATTTATCTTATCAGCCTACTCCAATCAGGATCATTGAACGTGGCGAGAAAACGCTCCGGACGAGATCAATTCCTATTGTCAAGGTGCTTTGGGACGGTGCGTCACCTGACGAAGCAACGTGGGAAGTAGAGGAGAACATGCGGGTGAAATATCCTTCTTTGTTCGAGTAAGGTACGTTTTGTCAATTTTGAGGACAAAATTTTAAAAGTGGGGGTGATTGTAACATCCCCTAATTAGCTAATTAGATTAATTAAATTAGCAAGAGGTTAAGTTGATTAGTTCACATTAATTATATGATGTTTGGAATAAATAAATTATAGTTGTGCATAATTGAAATATTATGTTAAGTTAGTGAGTCATGGGATTAGTGTGGTGTTGAGAGTAAATGAGGCTTCAGCTGAACCATAACACCTAAGGCAGCCCTCATTTCTCCAACAACAGAATTTTCAGAAAAGCAAGAGAGAAGAAGGAAAGAAGGGGCGCGAGGGAGAGAAGGAGAGGGAGGGAGAAACCCAAAGCTCTAATGCATGTGTGATCTGGAACCATCACTCTTCCTCATTTTCTCTCCTCTATCCGTTGATACCATTTTCGTTACCTATCCTTTCCCCCAACTCAGATTTTCGCCATAACCTCACCTTCAAGCTCCAAGCATAGAAATGGAGATATGACCCTTTCATGTCTTGGTTAGAACCCATTATTCAGTACCAAGGCTCACCTTCAAGCCACAGTTGCTGTTTGAAGTTGTTTGGGTAGCTAGGATTTGGAGTAGCTAAGTTCGTTGTCGGAGCGAATTCGAAGAGAGTTCGTGGTTGTCGGAGCGGTTGAGTTCTCGGAGTCTCGGTGTTTGCGTGATTTTCATCACGATAGGTGAGTTCTATAACTCGCTTAGGGAATGTGCGTATTTTCAGAGTCTTCACCTTTTCGAAAACCGCTTTTCTAAAAACTGTGACTGTTAATAACAAGTTATGTGTTTGATTGCCGAAATGTGCTGAATTGAATGGTATATGCATGTTGTACTATATGGCTATAATATATTGTTCTAAAGCGTGTTTAAGTTTGGGTCTCGATCGAAAGGGATTTTGGAATTGGAACGGAATGGAAAAACTCATGAAAAGTCTATTTCTGGAAAACTGATAGAGACGCACGGATCGTGTGCCTATGAGCACGGGTCGTGCGCCCCCATCTGATGCTACACGAACTGATTTTTAAAATACACACGGATCGTGCGCCTAAACGCACGGGTCGTGTGTATCTTCCTAGAACTTTATTCACAACGCCCGGATCGTGCGCTTCGTCGCACGGGTCGTGCGTATCTTTCTGGAAAATCTTCTATAAATTGTTCAACAACGCACGGGTCGTGCGCCTACACGCACGGGTCGTGTGAGACTTTCTGACCTTCAAATTCAAAGTACCTTTTTATCCATTCCAAACGATTCCAATCCTCTTCTAATCCATTCCCCAAGGTTCCCCAACAATGTAAAGGTACCAATGGTATGAGATTGAAAATGTTCGATAGAAAACTTGTATATTATGAAAGAAATGGGAAACCGTACTTAGAGAACGCGAGAGAACATATGTCAATAACTATACACGGTACTTGACTGATATTATACATGGTACTTGACTGAAATGACTAACAGCCCATTGCGGGTACATGGATTTATAATGTATAATAAATACAAGAGGAAAAAGGGTGACGACCCTTAGAGGTTAGCATACTAGGGGAGGGGAAGCCATGAGCCCCAAAACCTAGACTCAAGAATGTTTCCCCCACTAGAAATAGCGGGATGGGTTCACCAAAGTCAAAGAAGTACCTATAAAATAGGTAGACTGAGGTGTTATGCTAAAAACATGGAACAAAAGATTGTATGCTTCTTGTGTCGCTTAGGAGGGCCATGAGCATAAAGGTTACAGGAACTTAATATATTTCCACGTGGTTGCTTTTAAGGACCACGAGTTCAAAACAAGGCATAATGAACCGCTAGAGTTAGTAAGGGGTCTCGATAGGACTCACTGAGATAATGTTTATCTCACCCTTTATATTTGTGGTTTTTACAGAGAAACAGGGGAAAGCAAAGGCGACAAAGCACGGTTAGCTGGTGCGACTCTTGGAGTCATGGAAGACCTAATTTCATGTTTTAGGCCTTTGTCCCATTTATTGTTTCTATGTTCCGATTGTATAACTTTCGTTGTTTAAGTTGTAAAATCGTTTCCGCTACTTTATTTTTTGAGTATTGAACACCAGGATTATGTACAAGTCTTAAGTTTTGAAACTTAAGTATTTTCAGGAAGTCTATGAGGTTCAGAGAACCATTTGATATTTATTATCGAAAGTTTTAGATGTGTTCAATATTTCAATAACAGGAAGTTACTCTGATGTATGCCATTTAGTGCATTTCGGTGATTTCTATATGTTAGAAATTATCGGGGTGTAACAACCCCCTCCCCTGAGGTTGGGGACTTCATCAAAACAAGACATTCCCGAACACCCCCTCCCCTGAGGTGGGGGACGTCAACAAAACAAGATGTGCTCAAACACAAAAAAGCTAGAAATATAAGCTCTAGAACAGCCCAAATCACCTTGGTAGTAATTTAGAAGCGGTAAAACTCGTGGAAATGTCAACGAGGTAATGGTAAGGACAAGAGAAGAAATTCCCCTCGGCACCAAGCAAGAAAAGCAGGCTAAGAGACAAGATGAGCAGCAAAAAATAAAGTATAGTGCCAAGCACACGTCTACACAAGTCGGCACCCATGAGGGCGCCTGCAAGGTAGCAACCAGCGCCCATGAGGGCACCTGGCAGAAGCAACCAGCGCCCATGGGGGCGCCTGGCAGGACCAAGAGGGCGCCCATGAGGGCGCCTGGCAGGACCAAGAGGGCGCCCATGAGGGCGCCTGGCAGAAGCAACCAGCGCCCATGAGGGCGCCTGGAAGGAGCAAGCAGCGCCCAGCAGAGGGGCGCCTAGCAGGGGGCAGTCTGAAAGCAAATCCTTCGCAACGGGTTAGTCAGCACTATGCAGTAAGGCACCCGTGAGGGCACCAAACCCTGTCTCGCAAAATTAAAGGATGCATGAGCATTTGAGTGCATGAGCACGTGAGAAATTAAAAGAGTGCATGAGCACGTAAGAAAATTAAAGGATGCATGAGCATCTGAGTGCATGAGCACGTGAGAAAATAAAAGAGTGCATGAGCACGTAAGGAAATTAAAGGATGCATGAGCATGGAAGGAAATAAAATAGTGCACGAGCACGTGAAC